>BMAV01005166.1:21257-38770 GCA_019973955.1 Trichonephila inaurata madagascariensis
GCTTCTGTAAATATAATTCTATTTTGCCTCTCTTTACCTCCAAAGAGCTTGAGCTAGGATGTTTGAAAAATTTAAATATTTTCAGAGTTACTACCGATTGAAGTAATAATCAGTTTTTTTTTTTGCTAAAATTTGTTCTTTTTAATGCATTAAAATATAGATAGGTCCACTTCTAAGTTATATATTTCAAAAATCCTATTTATGGCTCTTTATAGAGGTTTGAGCTATAAATAGGCAATATGTCATTATTAAAGAAGCATTTTTCATAAAAAAAGAATGTTTATATATATATATATATAATTCTGCGTTTACTGTCGAAATATCGCATTTAAATAAATTTTTTATTGTAATAATACTTTGAAAACAATTTTATACTATATGTATTCTAATTAAGAGGTACTAAATATTTAATAAATATTCATTTCCAGGTTTTTGCAAAATCAGGGTTCCGAAAGTAGTCGTAGCTTAAAAAACATATTAATTTCAATGAATAAGAGGGTTAAAAAAGTGTGCTCAAAAGCAAATGTTTTTATTTGCCTCTTTATTAAGGCAGTATATTCCTACCTTACTTTAATTCGTATTTGTTCGAATTTTCCTTTCTTTCTTTTTCTTTCATTGTTCAGTTTATTCTTTCCACAAATAGTTTTGTTAAAATTTTAATATTAACTCCATACTTCGATAACAACTTTTATTTTCAATTTTTGATCTTTTAATCTCTTTATTATTTAAAAATAAATTTTTTCGAAAATCCATAAGCGTAATTTTAAAAAAAAATCATTTTAAGTTCGTTAAATCGATAAAAGCTAATCGATTTAAGTGAGTAGCAGATATTGCCATCATGAATGCCAAAGCTGGTACCTCTATCAATCGAACTTCCACATCACTCCACGTGTAGATTTCGAAGTCTTTTTAAACTGAATGTGTAATAAGTTCAGGGGCTGTATCAATGATACGAGGCCCCCAAGCTACAGGGGCTCCAACATGTGTAACTACAGTACCACTAACAGAGTTTTCTTTTCTTAAAAGGGGCCCCAAAGGAGTTCGCTATGGGGCCAAATTAGAACAGCTACGCTAGTGAATAAGATGCATTTTCATCTTGATGGGGGCCTTATCATTCATCTGAAGGTATTTACTACTTCACCCAAACTTCCAATTTAATCCCTTTTTTAAGGAAATGGGTTCTCAAAGAGGAATGAGACATTCTCCAGTGTTTTATTTAAAATAAATCTTCAAATTTCATTTTATATGTCGGCTCAATGGCTTAAATCAGTGGTAATCAAACTTTGTCAACGCACGGAAATCCTAGAACTTGAAAGTACAGTCGGACCTCTATATAACGAAGTCGCTAAATCCCGAAAAAAAGTTCGTTATGTAGAAAATTCATTATATAGAGGTTCATCTTCCAATTTTCTTTATAAACCACATGAAACAAATTGAAAATTCATAAACACTATGTATTAAAAAAAAGTAATTATTCACACCTTTTTGTAAGTTAATATCGATTTATTTTATATATCTTACTTATGAAAATAGAAAGAAGAAAAACTGCAAGGAAAGTTTCTTGGCACCTTTATCCATTTCCTGAAGAATTAATTTTTTTTCTTTGATACTCAAGCACTTACGTTTTGACATTTTCGAGCAACAAGAAACGAAATTACCTGTACGACTGACCAACACTACAAAGGAACGGAGACTAGTTCAAAAATAGGAGACAACTCCACTGAAGATGAACGGGAATATCGAAGGTATTTCCAGTGAACTGGACAATCGATATTAAAGGTTTCACTTCTGGAATGAAATGCCCAGAATTCATTCTGTTGGCGACTTAGGCACTTAATAAAACCAGTTCAAGATTTATGACCTCCATAAAATGTGCTAACAGAGAGAATAACTCGAAATGTCCAGAAATACTTCAAAAATAGGGAGAAAAAAAATTGAATCATAAGAGAAAAAGTTCGTTCCATTGAAAATGCACTTCGCTATTGGAAGATTATTTTACGAAGAAAATCGTGAAATGTTCTTGGTTCTAGGAAAAAATCTGCTTTATAGAAAAAATTCGCAATATAGTTTCGTTACATGGAGCAAAAAGTCCCAAATAAATATAACAGTCCAAAAGCATATATAGAAAGGAAAATCGTCCTTTGTGTCCCTGCAACGCAATAGATAGCGCGTTGGACTTATAATCGAAAGGTCGTGGGTTCAGGTCCCGCCTGGGATAGCCTAATTTCTGAAAATGTTATTTCTTTTTTACTATACTATTTCATTAGAATAATTAATTATAATTAATGAATAAATAGTAACAAATAAAAAAAAATAGTCCAACACCATACATAGATAGTTAAATGGAAAATTGCTTTCTATTTTGCCACTTAATAGTGTGATTCTGCCTTATGTATATTTATATTAATGTTATATTTATATTAATTGTAATTATTTATAATAAAAAGTAACTAAAATAAAAAATTTCTTTGTCAATCTAAATAGGAATTGACATTTTTTTTTATTTAATATTCCTTGTTTTTAACTATAAAAGTCATATTTTTAAGAACACGTTAAAGTTTTTTTTTTAATTCATTTACAAAAATAATAAATATATTCTTTCTCGAAAATTGCAAAACACACTTTGTTCTGAAGTGGAGTCGTACGGTAACACAACAAGCGGTCAACTGCAACACATTATGTGAAAGTCTTTATTCAATTCCTACTATTAGCTCACACTCTCCATATATTTATCTTGGTGAAATTTTCAATCGTTCATAAAATACATTTTAAAGCGCTCCATTGAGCTGAAATTTTATATACATGATTATTTTGGATAACAATACAGTAATTTAATTATAATTAATAAAAATTAATTGATCAAAACTAATTATTCAAAGAATTACAAATACCGCCACTTTGACATCATTTTGTGAGTTGCATTTTTTCAACTCACGGAGCCCCTAGAACTTGAAAGTAGTTTCGTGGATCGCTCCCCCCCCCCATACACTTCGAAGGACATTTCTTAAAATATGACTTAAAGTAGATCAATATGTTATAGGTACTTTAAGTGAAGGCAATTAAAAAAAAATATTGCATTTATTATTAAAAAATGTGATCTACTTTTAATACAATTTACTAATTAAGAATAGTAATCTGTGATCCAAGTGTCACCTACCCATGCACTATGTTTAGTAACTGAGATATGTGCTTGCATTTATTCTCACCAACTGTTGAAATATAGGTCAATTGAAATGATCGGAAGTCGCATTATCCATTCTGAGCTCAATTGGTTTCTATACTTTTGTTTCTTACCCTCACTTTGAGAAATATTTTTGTTCTGAAGGGCATTAAAATGTTTATAGCTGTGTGAAAAATACTGTGTATTTTGGATGAATTGGCAACATGCAATTTAGGAGCTGTTCTTACTTAAATTCAGGTTTTTAACAACGAATCTGTTGATATGTCGATAAGTTGCTCGCTCTCTTTTACTGTGGGTGTTTTTCTACTAAAGCAAAAAAGTGTATTTTGCATTAGAAATCTATTTAGTTATGCAAGACATTCTAAAGAGTATAAAAATATCTCATTTAACCCGAGATAGTAAAATATTTCCAATCTGGTAGGAAAGATGTACTTAAAGATTAAACGCGCACGTTTTAATATTTTTTTATTATATTATAATAAAAGTTTAAAAATCATTGCAAAATAAAGCTATTATGTATTCATTTACCTTATAACAGGGATGAGCTTTAAATTTTGTAGTAATATAAACTTCATAGAGAACGTGAATTCATTTTGCATACACATTTAATAGATAGCAAATTTTACGATAATTTTATTGCGATTCGTGGAACCCCAGCGTTCCGTGGAACACAGTTGAGTGAGTGAGTGAATAAATATTAACGTCGTACTGTTCAGCTACACGAGGGCTTTTGGCGACGGACCTCGTCATTTTGAACCATGGTCGAGTGAGGTCGACATCTGAGCTGGCACCCCCCTCTCCTAACTACCACACCAACGGGAGGACGTTTCAGCTCTCGACAGATTTAACTTGCATCGCTTCCCTACACGGCGGGTCTTGAGTGGTATTGGGCTCGAACTCGGGACAAGCCAGCCACGATCCGATACCTTGACCATTGACTACCGCGGCCGGAACACAGTTTGAAGACCATTGGCCCGCTTCGTACGCCTAAGGTTGCCGGTTCAATCCTGTCTGTTGATAGTTTTTCTGGATCTGAAACTCGTAGGTATGCATATCATAAGATCATGTGGCGTGTAAAAGATCCTTGAGTATCCATTTGGCTCTAGTACTCTCGGAAAAATTAAATCACTGCAATATTTAGCATGCGACGAGAGCTTGAATTAAAACATTCATTCAAGAGTCCCAAATTTGTTAGAAAAGCCGCCACTAGAGGGTGTCACCATGAAATATCTCTGACATTTGGGGACTTGCCATGTCTGCAAGTTGCTAAAATGTAGCCCATTAGAAAAAAAATTTTTTTTCATTTTATTCCGAGTCATAGGAATCAGAAACATCTCCCATCTTTTAATTTTCGTATGTTCTTTTTAAATCATTATTTTTATTAATAAGTGTTATGGTTCATTTTAAAAAACAGAAGGAGTTTTGAAAGAATGGTTTCATTTTCTCTCTCTACACCCCATAATACATTTATTTTTATGAGAATGAACAGCAATTAGAATCACTTTGTAATATCTAAAGGGTGGCCGCTATCGTTACGTTCTCATTGCCAGGATGTCATCAGCCGGAATGTCACTAAAGACCAGCCGTGTAAAGGTGTCGATGCATTTATAATCTGTCAAGGCTCAAAGTCCTCCCGTTGGTGTGGTATGTAAGTTAGGAGACGGGGTGCTGGCTCAGGTATCCTCATCCTTTGTGACCATGGTTCAAAATGTCGAGATCTGTTGCTAATAACCCTCGTACTGCTTTATAGAGCAACGTAAATATTCATTCACTCTTTCATTGGTAATTGCTAACTGCTGTTTTTGGTCTGTGAAACAGTGTGAGTCCCTCGATTTAGACTTCCCCGCTCAGAGCAGAACAGTGAATCCTGAAAATGAGACCACAGATAAGTTGGCAAAAAAGAATTAAAAGTGAGAGAACTGTCAGATACCTCTTAAGGCGGTCTGTTAGCCGTTGCCTCAAAGATTTAATTTGGCCTTAAAGGATTTATACGCATCCAAACTAAAGGAAAGAACAAGGGAAAAGCTCCCCAAACTCCCAGATTGTACCAGGTATCGTGCAGTCGCTGCTTTTTTAATGCAACTCATGTACGGTAGCCTTTAATGTTCACCTGTACGGATAATGGGTTTTCAAACAGTCCTATTTTTGACACCTCTGCAGAGACAACAGCGGACCGCCCCACTTCTGTTACTCAACCTTGGCAGCTACTTCTATTTTCTCCCGTTTTGGGTGGCAAAATACTTTTTATTTTGTTTGAGACGAATTCTTTCTATCTTCCTTTTGTAGTTTTGATTTTATTGGATTCTGAGTTATTTGATTTTTGCTAGTATCATCTAGCTTTTGTTTTGTGTGTCCCATTCTCGCCTGCAGCATTGGAAAAATAAAAATAACATTTAATTATTGGTGCGAAGTTATTAAATTAAATTGAAAAACTACCTCGAAAAAATTATCAAATTAGTTTTAAAATTGGGTATTTTTAAGCTTGAATTCTGTATTTGAATTTATTAGATTGCATTGAATGACTTTCTTTTTTGTTATTTGCTCTAAAGACATCTGTCGGATAATTTAATATTTTTTACTTTCTTCTGACCCCTCTTTGTTTTTTTAAATTTTTTTTTTCAAATTTATCGAAATTTTAACTTTTGTGGAGGGATTTTGTGACCCACCGGCCAGCCGCTTGCTTAAAATTAAAACAAAACAATTCTTCAATTTCAGTCGGCTTTACCTCAATTGCAAGCTTTCTGTTCGATGAAAAACTATTGATAAAAATAAATTATAAATTAATAAATCATAAATTATAAATTAATAAATTATAAATTAATAAATTATAAATTAATAAATTATACATTAATAAATTATACATTAATAAATTATAAATTACTAAATTATGAACTAATAAATTATAAATTACTAAATTTTAATTAATAAATTATAAACTAATAAATTATAAATTAATAAATTATAAATTGATCAATTATAAATATTAATAAATAATTGATTTTTAAAAAAATTCGGCTTTGTTTTAATACTTTATTTCCAAAATTAAAAAAAAAAAACACTAACTGGTGTAAGTCTATATGACCTCTCAACACCAGGTAACAATTAATTGTGCCGTGTAATTAAATAAGACCAGTAAGACTAACACTTCTATTAATATGTTTTCTGTATGGAGCTACTTTTGTGGCCCCCTTAGCTTTGTCGTTGTGGTCACGAACTCGTAGTCAGCGTGTCATGAGTTCGAGCCTAGAAACTCTAAAGATGATCCATGTCGTCGAGGGCACCGATGCACGTTAAATCTGAAGAAGCTCTAAGTCCTCCTGTTGGTGGCAGCTGAAGTGTCACCCTCGTTAGTTAAATGAGGCTTAAAATTACGAGGTCCGTCGACAATAGTTCTTGTATTGCCTTAGAATGCGGCGAACTGTCCCTCATGGAACTAGTCTCACAGATTTTTCGAACTTGAGAATTTATTTAAAAGCTTACGAAAATTAAGTTTGGCATTTCAGTGTAGGGTATTATGGAATACCATTTATCATTATTTTTAAGTAAATTTTACTGGGTTTTGATAAAAAAAAAATTTCCGAAATCGTTAACTATTGGAAGGAATTATAACTTGTGAAAAAGAATACAATTCATTTTGTTTTTTAAAAAAGTTTATTTTTCAAAAAAAAAAAATGGTAAAAGGACTGTAATATGGAATAGGGGGTTTGAACCCACTGGAAAATTAACTAACATTTCACAAAACGAGTTATTCAGTTCTCGCTATTAGTTCTCTCTCTCCTTATATATCTTGTTCAAATTTTCAATCGTTCATTAAATACTTTCTATTCATTCATTCACATTCATTTTTAAAAACTTGCAGTGGCGGACACTTGATGTTAATACAGTTTTTTTTTCAAATAATCATTCATTAATTAAATTAAAAAATAAATAAATAGTAACAAACAAATATAACAGTCCAATAGCATATATAGAAAGGAAAATCGTCTTTTGCGTCCCTGCAGCGCAATAGATAACGCGTTGGACTTATAATCGAAAGGTCGTGGGTTCAGGTCCCGCCTGGGATGGCCTACTTTCTAAATATGTTATTTCTTTCTTACTATAATATCTTATTAGAATAATTAATTTTAACGAATGAATTAATAGTAACAAATCAAAAAAATAGTCCAACACCATACATAGATAGTTAAATGGAAAATTGCTTTCTATTTTGCCACTTATTAGTGTGATTCTGCCATATGTATATGCATATTTATATTAATTGTAACTATTTAATAAAAAGTAGCTAAAATAAGTTTTCTTTGTTAATATAAATAATAATTGACTTAATTTTTTTTAATGTTCCTTGTTTTTAACTATAAAAGCCATACTTTTAAGAATACGCGAAAGTCCCTTTTTTTTTTTTTTTTTTTGGGCATTTTGGTAACAACGAGCAGTCAACTGCGATACATCCTGAGAGTCTATATTTTTTTAGTATTTCAAGGTTTCCCCTCTCATTAGCAGTTACAAACAAAGGCAAAACTTCAGTATTCCATATTACCCGATTCTCATCTATATCTCTCTCTCTTTTTTTTTTATTTTTGAAAAATTTAACTATAGAACTCCTCTCATATATATGTAAAACAAAAAAAAATTATATGAAAGTACATTATTGGGATGTTGTAGCGTAAAGAATGCAACTAATTTTTGTGCGTAGAATTATTATTATTTTTTTAATTTAACGAAAACGTAATTTGTTAATAGAATTTCAAAAAAACAAAGATTCTGAAATAAAGATAGAAATTTCTCGTTTAATTCATATTTTGTAAAGAGAGGAAATTTAATAATACACAAGTTGGATTTTTGAAAGTAATTCAATATACTGAAATCGTTTGATTACTCATGACGCACCTTTTCTAACTGGACAACTTTAATTTAGTGTCACTTAGAATACACGTATAAAATTGTTTTCAATATATTATTAATTTAGTTTAAATGCAATATTTTGGCAAAAAATGAACATAGAATTATCTATTTCCAAAACATTTTCCTTTTATAAAAAACGCTTCGATAATAATGATATTTTGCTTACACAGCGTGGTCCCGAATTCATGGTGCAAACTTTAACGAGTAGATACAGGACATGGTAGCAACTATTTATTGCTTAGGAATGTAGAGGTGCAAGTGACGCGGTGAGGCACAAAAAATAAGAGATGGATTCAAGTGTTTATTGAAAGCGTCGTTGACAAGAGTGTAATGTTTACAATAACTGTGTGTTCGTAACTGTTCAGCACATGAGTTATGAAGCCCAGCTGCAGCGCACGTTGCTTTACCACCCACTGGCAGTCGAAGGTAGCGTGCCAGACTACTCCGTGAAAATGGAAGAGGTATAAGCGATTTTCATTTAACTTTCAGCAAACGGTCTGATGACTTACAATTATGTGATAAGCAACAGCTCTTATACTTGACTCGGGTCTAACAGCCGCAATGCTCAAAATACTTACTTCCAGGTTTGGACTAGGTACAACTCATCGTCGATCAGCATCATGTCTGGTGACGTGGGCCGGACAAACCGGACCCCTGCCCGAGGCGCCAAATTTTAAGAGTGGCATTTGGATCAAATTTGAAATACATATGTTTGTTACAAAAAATTTGATATATTTTCTGAAATATTATTGGGTATGAATTTGGTATTTCATTTAACGTATCTTTTTTTTTTTTAATTTTGTGCTCTGTATATTTAATGGAAGTTTTCTTTCATGTTAAAACTTGAAGGGTTCGAGGAGGGAGTATATGTTAAAGCATGAACATGTTTCCACATCTTTCACTAGTAGCCTTCTCCCGACCCCGGAGGGAGGTCACAACGGATATTTCTTTCCCCCTTACGATGTCCGGTTTCAGCTATCCAAGAGGTAGATTGAGTGTCACAGAAGGTGTTTTATTTTTGTCTTGAGTGTAGATACTATAAGTTAAAACAAACGCTTGCGATCCCCTCCATTAGTAGACTATTTTTCAAAGAAATTGACCTACTTAAATAGGCGATTCCTTCTCTTTCATTTCACCCATTTGAAATAATAACAAATAATTAAATCCTTAATTTCGAATTTTTAAGACTGAAAATAATATATGTATAGAGAGAGAGGGGGTGACATTGGAAAGAGGGGTATTGGACAAAAGGGACATTGAAGAAAGGGGCAGCATTTTCCATTTTTGTCCGAGGAGGCAAAATTTCCAGAGCTGGCCCTGGTAGAAGGAAAGTCTTGCTTAAAGTTGATGATATAATCGCTCACAAACATTCTGAGATCCGGTATTCGTCGATCAGGAAACTGTGTGTGATACATTCGTGCGGCAGCTCTGTCGTAACCATTTGCACAGCTGTACATATAACGCATGTCACCATTTTAGGCATACGTTAAGTCTCCCATCGTAAACGTGGGACTGCACACATTGCAGTAGAAATGCACAGTTGCAAATAGCGCTTTCCCCTGCAGAAATGCATCATTTTGAACGGTGGATTCACATTTAGTGCCTCTACCGGCAACGCGACCAACCAAAAACTCCGTTTCTCTTTTCTTCTATTTCCCTTGTTTCCGCCTCACCACGTGACTTGCGCCTAAACATTCTTATTCAATAAATTATTGTTACACAATGTCTTGTATCTCCCCTTAAAGCTAGTGCCATGAGTTCGGGAACACCCTGTATATTGCTAAGACTTCCCAGAAGAGCCTGAACCAGGAATTTTGAAAAATTCACATTATTTACAGTGTTAATACCAATTCAAATAATAACCGGGTTTTTTTTTTTAAATTTTCTATTCTAATTTATTAAAATACAGATAAGTTCACTTCTAAGTTATATATTTCAAAAATCCTGTTTTTGATTCTGTACAGAGGTCTGAGCTACATATAGGCAAAATACTATTATAGAAGCATTTTTCATAAAGGGAGAATGTTTTATCAATAGAAAATTCTGTGTTCAATTTTGGCGAAAAATATTGCACGTTTAAATATTTTTTTATATTAATAATATTCTTAAGGCAATTTTATACATGTATTCTTTTCTAAGTGACACTAAATATTAAAGAAAAAAAATTCGTTTGTACACGCTTTTGCAAAATCATGGTTCCGAACGTAGTTGGATACCTTACGGGCGAATACTGAGATATTTCCTACTTTTCAAAATAAGATATTCAATATGCGTTTTCATGTTGTAATTTAAATATTCCTAATATTGCTTAAGCCTTAAGTTGTAATTTAAGAAATGTTAGATAGAAATATTTCCTTCCTTCCTCAGTCCCAGGGTGGGCCTTTGCCTTCTCAAGAAGCCTTTTCCAGACCAGCCCTCTTCCAGCTAGTGTTCTCCAATTCTTAATTCTCAAAATTAGGAGATCTTTTTCTAGGCCACTAACCCATTTATGATTTGACCTGCCCTTTCATCGTGTGCGAATTAATTGGTCATTGAAGGCTTTTTTAGTGGTGAGGTCTTCGTTCATTCTGACAACGTGACCTGCTCAATTTTTTAATTCGTGTTGTATTTTGATGAACTTATCAATACAGATTCTTTATATTATTGATAGAGCTCTAAATTTGGTCTCCTTTTTTCGCCACGTTCTATTTTCTTGAATTCCTTCAAAAATTACTCGTAAAATCTTCCTTTCGTAGATACTTATCATGATTTCATCTGTTCGAGATATAGACCAAGTTTCCCATGCTAATTTTAAAAGACTAACTTTTTATCTACCGACGGTACTTATAAGTACCACTCACTTTAAAATTACATAGAAAAGGCATTTTTACAAATACTCTGACGATACTTAGCAGGAATATTTTTTTAAATCCACTGTTCCAAGGTATATGACAGCACGGGTTCTATGATGAGTATTTAGCAGGGAAGACGAATAGTTTTAGAGCAGAAATTGCGTTTTCAGCTGACGCCGTTTTCAGCGGATTGCGAAAATTGTCACTTTTGTTCCAAAAAAATAGTTAATGTCAATAGGTAAGTGTCTTATTTTTTTTATGTTAATGAAGACCATAGAAAGCGATTTGATTATTTATTTTAAGTAAACAGTGTACATAATTAATTTTACAGTTGAATATCTTTAATTAATTAATTAGCTCTAACGGATTAAATTTCCCAAAGTTAAGTATTTTTGTTTATGTATATCCCTTAATTATCAATGTAGCAATTCAAAAAAAAATATTGCATAAAGGGTTAATACAATAGAATCTTTCTTTTTCTTTTGATTACACATTCGATTTCATATATTTTCATATTCCATTAAGCCGTAATAATTCTCTTTTGGATTTCAGTAGTACAATCGTTTCTATTGACAGTTTCCGAAACTAAATGAGGGAAACTGTCAGAGAAATATTTAATTCACTTTATTTTAAGAGTGATTCAAAATGTTTAAGTGTCGATTTTAAAGCACATATATATATATATTGAAAATTCAATACGAGGGATCTTTCTTAAAGCACATGACTTTTTTCAGTAAGAGTGATAGAAAATAATGCTTTAAAAACATTATTTTGTTTATCTTATAATAGAAATTCAAAATAACGAAGTACTGGAACTTTCAAGCCAGATTTGATAAGTTAAGAACGTTTTGAACAAAAGAAGAATTCATTTTGAGAAATCTGAAGGGGAATCAAGTACTGAGTTCACTGGTCACAAAACAGATGATGGACGGCAGGAAAATAATCCGATTTCAATCGTTTTTGTTGCTAATAAGGAACCATTACTTGAGGCTTCTTAATAATTAACCTTTTACGAATATGCCCCGGTGCCGGCGAAGTATCACCAAAACTCTACATGACATAGATTAACCACCAAAGAATTTACGACAACCTATTAACCAAATTTGCGAGGTTGAAGAAAAATCGACGACAAATAATTTGAATAATAATGGACACGGACAAGCAGACGACTGCAATCGACGTACATCCAAAAAGAAATACTGTAATAGATACTTGACAACACACTCGTTAGAAACGAGCGTCCAGAAACATGTCTCTAAATCAACGTTCCTCACACTGTGCGGCGCCCCCCTAAAAGGATGTGATCACTCTACAAGGGAGCGTGAGCAAAAATCGAAAACAAAATAATTGTTTTTAAAAAATTATTAATTTACTGAAAGTAAACAAATAAAACACATTCTGCAATAATAAAAATAATATTAACATTTGCACTGATGTACTACACTTATAAAAGTATCAGCACCGTACAATGTATTTTATAACTAACTTAAGAACACTAAGTCAAGAGCAAGTTTAATTATTACCAGTGACACTATGGGTTTGTCATGTGTATAAAATTATACACAACAATTAGCACTTATCTTGATAATTTTTACGGTTTATACAGTGCCGGTTTATCCATTGGGCACTTGGGGAGGGTTCAGATAAGATGAACTTGAACACATTTTCATGCTATACATTTTGATCCTCCAGTATAAAGGGGGCCTATAGATATTCTGCATCCAGGGCCCGAAATAAGTTTAAATCTGTACTGGGTTTATAATTAATCCTTTATTTGCCGATTAAAGGTTAAACTCCCCAATGCCACCATTTTCTACGTAGGTGAGCGAATGTGATATATTGGGGGGAAGAAAAGGAATAAATAAGCAAATCCTCTGAAATGAATAAATCCTTCGCAACCACTGTCAAGGTCCATTTATTACATTCCAAAGCCTTCGGAATAATTTTATGGATAGCAGTGTACAGAAAAGATCGTACTTTGGAAAGACGTATATATACGTCCGGGGCAATTAACACTTTGGCTGGGCGAGACGTTTATATAAGCCGGTGGCACTTAAGAAAAAATCGTATTGCAGCTTTAGTGTTAGAGTATAGTTATATATATTATTGAATGCATTGTTATTTATATAGAGGGGAGGGGAGGTGATGGTTGAATATTGGGTTGCAAATATTGAATGTTTGAGAAGCACTGCTCTAGAACAGTTCCATTTAGCAAGCTCTGTCTTGACCCAGACAATGCTCAAGACTTCGACTGATTGACTTCTGAACTTCACCAAACATAAAGCTTCATGAAAATTTCCAGAAAGTTCGATTCCACTTTCGACGGTTTCTTGGCGATATCATTTTTTGCCAAATTTATTGCCAACGCCAATAAAGTCACTAATTTGGTAACTCTGTTCACATCTTCTAGGGTTGCCGTAATCGTGTGAATGCTGACGAACGAACTTTCCTGTAAAACTCAGTTTTTCCCAAGGATAGTGGAACGTTTCTTCGCGTCACAGGGATCTGCACTAGAAGGAGAGTGTAAATGCTGGGAAAACAACATATAGGGTGTGTTTCAATATATTGCGTTGCAAATATATTTACTAAAATTTGCTAATGTCGTGGTGTTAATGCTTAAGTAAGCTTTTTTCTTCTTAACATAACGCGCACTTTTGACGCAAAAAAGCAGATACAAATTTACGGTTGCGCATAATAAGCCGGATATAAAAATGATAGCTTCGAAAATAAAAATGAGCATCAGAAAAATTTCATTTCTACCTATACCTAAATACTGTTTATTTAAAAAAAAAAAAAAAAAAATGGCATACATAACAAACTTTTCTTATCGGAAAACATGTGAAATTCCTCAAATACGTCTTCCATTATATCTTCAGGCGAATTCTGTTTCTTCATCATCACTGTTGCTGTTGCCACTCCTAATAAGTTCAACATTTCCTGTTTGATATTATTTAACATTTGCTTTACGTTTGTTTATTTCCTTTGAATCTGGTAACAGAATTTTAGTTAAGTTAGTTTTTGGAATATTCTAAATGTTGTTGCATTTTTACGTGAAGAAAAGAAATGAATAATATTGTATCTTTACAGAGCATGTGCTCACATATAATAGTTTTCATATAAACAGCCTCATTTATCCTGCGTGCAGAAGAGAAATAAAAGGAATATTGAAACCGAAGAATAATAGTTCCTCGAGTCACAACAGTCAATCTGATCCATAAATAAATAATCATTTTCGGTTTCATTTAGGTTGTTAGATATACTACCTTTATGTGACGTAATAGTCACATGATAATGACAATTTTCCACCTAATCAGTTCAAAAATTCGTGTGACACCTCAGTCACACGATAAATACAATCACGTGTTTCGAGCCAATCAGCCAATTGGATGTCAACGTTTGCTCTTTTTGCAGAAACTTGCTTTTAAAAACTACTTTTTTGTGGAAAAAAAACCGTACATAAGTAAACAAAATGCTGTGGAATTAAAAATTAATAAATTAAATTTTATTTTAAAAAAACTTTTTGAAGAATATTAATACTTAAACATATTTGCCTAACTTTAGATAAAATTTTATCTTAATTTTACATGTAGAACAAGTACAAGTTTAGTGTCGGTTTACTTTGAATTCAAAGAACACGTGACTGTGTCTACCATGTGACCGTCTCATGAATTTAGTCCAGTGCACTTCTGGTTTCATCGTAAAATAGATACGCATTATACGGCAAATAAACCTAAAATTTAAACATATTTTAGACCTGTGTAAATATTTACAGCGCTTGCGTTTAATACGCGCATATCAAATTTCTTGGCATGGCAGTTCTTTTTAATTGCATTTTGATGAAAGAAAGTGGTAAGTACCACCATTTTTAAAAAATTTTGCTTTGTGATTTTCCGCTTTTGTCGATGTTGCCAACTCCCTTGAAAAAGAAAGACCTTATACCGAACAGTAGAATATAAAATGCTGCTTTTGCTTTTCAGGGGAATGCTCCTTCAAGAGGGCAGACCGAATTCTTTTTGAGAACCTCGGATGAGGTAGGTGGTGTTTCCTTTTTATACCATAGGTAGATTTTTTTTTAAAAAAAAATACTCTTAAATTTGTTTTTTGTTCGTAGATTTTCTTCAATTTCTTTTATATTATAATGTTTTTCTCCGTAGATTTCTTGATACTTCAGGTTTTGCAGTAATCTTGACGAGTTTTAAAACAGATTTTAATTTACTCTCTTTCAAAAATATACTGACACTGTCTGATTCCAACCAGATGATTGCAATTTGAGTGAAATGTTCTAATCAAATGATACTATACTGTTCGAATTAATTAGGACAAACATTTTCTCTTTTTCTGAGTTGGTATGTGATTACCAGTTATGTCCCGAACCCTCTCAAACCGGTTATATCAGTCCAGAAGTAATGTGACGGATCGACATTGACTATAATTTACCCCTTTGATTGATTTTAGTACACTACTAGTTCAGCTGGGAGACTTTCAGTGTGATAGCTGGTGGTTATAAATTTGCGTTCCTCTAAACACGAGTTACTTTTGCTTCTTCAGAGATGGATATTACTCCGAAGGAGTGTTCTAAAATAATCTCCTCTTAATGAGCACACTTCTATGACTGTGAGAGATATAGGTACGGTAGTCGGTGGGGGGTAAATCAAGTATTTCAAGAACATTTCACGATTTCTGATGATCATCTACAAAAAGAAAAGGAAGATGCGAGCTCAAACGGAAAATGACTCCAAGAACTGATAAATTTCTAACAAGAAATAGCAAAATAAATTAAAGTACGACAAGCACAGACCTTCGAAGGGATTTATTGGACTATGGTTTTGAAGTGAGTACCTCAACTGTACCGAAAATAGTCCTGGAAGTTAGCCGTAAGCCATCAAGCCCGAAGAAAAAATGAAAAAACATTTTGCATGGGCCAAAAATACCGATCCTGGACTGTTAACGATAACAACAAGCTGATTTTCAGTGAGAAAACGCATTTATTTGTGCAGGGATACAAATCAAGTACAGTAAGACAAAGTGAAGTTGAAACTCTGCTGACAGAGAGAGAGAGAGAGATCATATCCAACAAACTGCAAAACACCCTTATAAACAGAAGTTTGGGGGGTTTTCACAACAAATGACACTGGAGGCTTAGTTCTTTTTAAAGGCATGACGAATTATGTCAAACGCATCGAAATATCAGGCAGTAGAATTGTTCCATCAATGGTATTTGGCTTCTTGTTGATTGATGGCTTCTTGTTGAATATGATTTGGCTTCTTGTCATAATTCGATATTGGTCCATACTTTTATGCGAGGAAATAAAATAAAAGTTCTTCATTGGCCTGTTAATTAACCAGGCCTAAATCTTGTTCAGAATTTATTGCATATTTTCAATAATCATCCATTTAAGATGAGTTGCAAGACAACAGAATAAATGATAAAAAGTTCTCTACAAGTGTGGTTCTACGATGACGAAGTTAAGGACATGTGCTCTGCATTAGTGGAGTCAATACCAAAACGAGTTAAAGAGATCATTTCTGCTATAAGTGGACACACTTCGTACTTTATAGAGATTTTTTTTCTGTCTACTTAAGCTATCCGACTACTCGCGACAAAAAAAAAATGGAGATATGGAGATTTTTTTGTGGTTTTTAGATTTATTTAGTACATTTTAAGAAAAAAAGACTAAAACTAAGAAGAGAAAAATAAATTATTACTATTAAAATGGGAAAATTGGGTAAAAATTGACAAAAAATTACATAAACGGGTCCCGCTCTGTACAAATAGTAAATGATCAAACTTTCAATTTTTATGTATTACTTTGCTATTCCTTTTTGAAATGACCTCAGGATAAAAAATATTTTAATTTTTAAAAAAACTAGAGCGCTTTATATTTTAGGTATAATATGAAATTGCTTAAAAAAACAGTGATTATATTCACTTAAGGGACAGTACATTTTGTAATAAAACAGTGATTTATAAATCTGAAGGTTAAAACACTTCTGTTGTCACCCAGAACATATACAAAAAAAAAAAAAAATTCAGTAAATTATTTTAAAAACTTTTTGAGCCATCGCAGTCCCCGTTTGAGTTTATCGAAAAAAACACATTTTGAGTAAAATGCATTTTAAAGTTTGACACCTTATGTAAAGTTATGGTATCTGTTTTTACTAAAACACTTGTAGTTTTTGTTCTAGTGAATAGAAAATAAAAAACTTGGTGTTTTTATAAAGCTAATAAGATGGCCTATAAAATAAAACCATAAAATGTTTTATCAATTTTAAAAAAAAGTCATGATTTTAGGGTACTTGAATACCTTAAGGCATGTAATAATTAAAAGCTAGGGATTTTGAAAAAATCTTTTTTTTTTTACCCTTGTCGCGCGCAATTAATTCGAACATTATAAGTATGAACCACTTAGAAGTGGTGTTCATAGAACTAAGTCTATAAAAAGACTCTGTTGATTGATTATTCGTTAAGGTCTAAATCCGAAGCAACGGAACTCGCCATTTTGAACTATGGTCAACGAGGACAACACCTGAGTTACCACCCCCCTCTTCTAACTTCCACACCCCACCAAAGAGGGGGGGGGGCGTTTAAGCCGTGACAT
>BMAV01005166.1:38870-51431 GCA_019973955.1 Trichonephila inaurata madagascariensis
ACATGCATCATCTCCCCTACACGGTGGTTTTCAGGGGTACTAAGCTCGAATTCATGACACGCCAGCCACGAGTCCGTTACCTTCTTGACTATGACCGTCCGGCCTCAGGGGTCATTCGACGGGTTAGCAAAAAGTTCAGAATTGTGGAAAGGGGTGGGGGGAGTGACAGAGTGAATATTAACGTCGCACTGTTCAGCTGCACGAGGGCTTTTGGCGATGGACCACGTAATTTTCAGCCATGGTCAAGTGACGTGGACGACACCTGACCTGGCACCCTCCTCTCCTACCTACCACACCACACCAACGGGAGGACATTTGAGCTCTCGACAGATTTAACGTGGGGGGGGGAGTGAGAAACAACTGTGTTTCCTCAGTCATGTACTAATGAATAAAGTTAGAAGTAGGATTCTTTATTTATTAATTATTTAGTCTTAAGCTTTACCGCGCGGAAGTCGAAACCAATTACAATACGCACGCACAGACAGAAAAAAGTCACGAGGAAATTCCCAAGTAAACACATGAAATATGCATGCGTTCAATTAAAAATACACGCAAGCGTGCGAAGAAAGAGATCCAGGATAAAATTAATTATTCAAGATTCCCAGTATTTTATCACTTTATCGTAAAAGAGTGAACGAAAAAGACACTACATAGACTTAATACAATCGGACCTCTATTTAATGAAGTCGCTAAATGACGAAAAAAGTTCGTTATATGGAAAATTCGTTATACAGAGGTTCATCTTTCAATATATTTTGTATACCACATAAAACACATTTCAAATTCATAAATTCGTAAACACAATATATTTAAAAAAAAGTAATCATTCACACCTTTTTGTAAATTAATACCTACTTATTTTATACATTTTATCCATCAAAAAAAAAAAGGAAAACAAGGAAAAAGAATGTCGTGGAATACATTGTATTTTCAATATTAAGAAGATAATTGTATATTAAATTAATGAGTTCTAAGGACATTTTCTGTTTTTAAGCCTACAAGTAATTTTAAACATATATTATTTTATAACGTTATTTATTTATCGAAGATGTTTCTTGTAAACTGTACAATGAGGGTTAAAGGTTTTACTTCTTTGATGAAACTCCCAGAATTCTATTTCTCTCGGCAAGTTAGGCACCTAATAAAACCAATTCAAGATTTATGGCCACCATAAAATGTGTTAAAAGAGAGAATAACTTGAAATATCCAGAAATACTTTAAAAATACACAGAGAAAAAGTTCGTTATATAGAAAAAGTACTTCCTATAGAGGGAGGTTGTTTTACGAAGAAAATCGTGAAATGTTCTTTGTTCGAAGAAAAAGGGACAGGGTCTTTTTGTCTAGTGGTCATGTTACTGTGCATCGGATACATAGGTCGCGGGTTCTGTTCTCCGGATATGCGCCACTTCAAGCCTAAATAAATTCAACGTACACCTCTTTACTCGGTGGGTCCTTAGTGGTAAAAGTTCAGTGACAAAAATTTATAATTGTGCGCATACTCTTCAAAATGTCTTCTTTTTCAAAAAAAGAATAAAAAATCCCCATCAGTATTAAAATAACAAACGCTTACATGAAGCAATTGGATCATGAGAAGGTAAAAAAATCCTTTCGAAATCAATTGCGTGCTTGTTATTGACTGGTATCACGTGACCCGTCGAGAGTGAATTGAGTAAGGAGTCCCTCTTCACCATCGATCCACCGGATTGAGCGCCAAAAATCGTGTTAGTGGCACGAAGGCGATTTCATTTCGGTAAAATCATCTTGTTTCTGGGAAACCCCAGCCCACCCCTCCGTGTCGCTTTTCCGAGAAATGAATTCTCTTCTTCACCTTAATGACTGGCATTCGATGAAATGGAGCGTGAAGGCCTGTCACGCTGATATATCGAGTCCACGTGAATGGAATGTGAACGGCCGACCCCCTCTAAGAATTCTCTATTCTTTTCCCTTTTATCCGTCCTCTTAAAAACACAAAATATGAATCTAATTTTTTTCTTTTCTGGATGCAGATAAGTTCTGAAGGTCTAGTTTAATTTGCTTTCCCCTTCTTTAGAGTTGTATCGAACCGTTGGCAACAGTCCAAGTGTCCATCTGAGGGAAAGACCTCGTTATTTTTCGAGGCTAATAATCTACTGAAACGGTTTTTGACCTTCAGATTATAAAACAGGAACACACTGCATCACTTTAAAGTGCTTTTCACACCTTTTTTTTTTTGATAGTTTTCGAGGTCTAATGACAACATACTTCTCGTAATTGACAATATAACAATGTATCAACTTCTGTGTTCCATGGTATTTTTTATTTCACTTTTACGTTTGGGTGTCTACCAGTGGCGTAATGGAGAGTATTACCTCCCCCCTTCAAAATCAGTTTTCTGCCCCAAGTCGGATTTCACGAAGGATTACGTACTATGGCTACGTACTTTTGGGCCCCTAGATTTCTTAGCCCCACTCCCCGCGATGCGGGGGGGATTACGCCACTGGTATCCACTGATAAAGGAGCGAGATGTGTCTACTTGAAGTTGAATGTATAAAAAAAACAACCCGGTTGGCAGGGGCGTAGCTACTGCCGTTTCAACCGTATCAAGGATACGGGGCCCCTACATGTGTAACTACAATCCCACTAACGGGGCTACCCCATCTAAAAAAGGGCCCCGAAGAAATTTTGATACAGGGCCCTGTCAGAGCTAGCTACGCCAGTGGCGGTGGGATCTAACCGATGTGTGTGTAATGTGGAATTAAAGTGGAATAATCATTTCCAAAGAATAAAAAATACTGTCATAGAATTCTGTTTTGAACCAAACTCCTCTCATTTTAAGTTGTAGCCGCGGTAGCCTAGTGGTTAAGGTAACAGACGCGTGGCCGGCGTGTCTTGACCTCGAGCCTAATACCGCTGAATACCGTACGATGCACGTTAAATCTGTCGAGAGCTGAAATGTCTTCCCGTTGGTGTGGAAATTAGGAGAGGGTAATGCCATTTCAGGTGTCACCCTCGTCACTTGACCATAGTTCAAAATGACGAGGACCGTCGCCAAAAGCCCTCGAGTAGCCGAATAGTGCAACGTAAATATTCACTCACTCACTCATTTTAAGTTGGATTTACATTTCTGTGCATAAATCAAAATGGAAATATGTCCACATGCTATTTCATTTTTGATTCCATATTTTATTTGCCGTTATATGTGTTGCGATACCACTTGCACCTTTTTGGTAGAGGGGAATATTAGATTCTCATGGGTTAAGGGATTTGAAAGCAGCGGGAGTGTAGAAGCCATTGAATCAAATGTAAAATGATTACAAGGAAGGAATTAAAGAAATTTACTTTTATATTAAGTTTTTGATACGAGAAACGAGTCTGCGATATGCAGAACGTCCTAAGAATTTTTTGAGGCCCTGGGTCCCTATGCAAAACTAGGCCCTATCTGAGATCTTTAAAAGTAGTCAGTATATAGCATGCATTGTCAAATGAAAGAAATAAATATACACGACTCACAATTTCAAAAACCTAGACACAAACCGGCTTAACCGAGAGCCACATTTCGACTCAATGAGTTAAATGATTGTTTAGGGTACTAGGCCTAGGCCCAGGCATAGACAACGGTCATCACATAAAAATACAGTCTTGCTACTTTTGCCAGTTGATATGCAGTTTGAAATTCCCTGTTTTACGGAGAATAAGTACGGGCATAATATTTGACCATTAAAATAATCCGGATCATGATCTTATTAAGACAGAGTCGAGAACGAAACGAGGCCCCCACCGAAGGTGAGGCCCTGGGCCAGTTAGCTTGTGGCTTATGACGTCCCTGCAGACGAGGCAAGCTAAAGAGTAAGAATTAATTTAAACTTATCTGAAGGAGATACAGCTCCCTTCGGACAATCAAACGTAAATCTAGCTACGGCTTGGAGGAGGCGTGTCCCCGATTTTGGATGGTTGCTGCTGCCCTTTCTTCGGCGATCCAAGTCTGAGAGATTTTCTATAGGATTCAAAAATCTGGACTCTGTGAGTAGGTCAGTCCACCCCATTATCATCATACTAATCCGAGGTGGACATCGGAACATGATAAGTGGGGTTGTCATCCTGGAAATAACTATTATCCAACCTAAAATGGCGACAGCGTAGGAAGAACATTTTTGTTTAGAATAGTTGAGTAGGAGTCGGTGTTGAGCTTCCCATGGATTAGGATCAAGGATTCCAGTCCGTACCACGAAAAGCATTCCCAAACAGTCATTTCACCTCTTCCACTTTCGGCATCCTAGCAAAAGGCATCCACCAAACCCGCCATCCGACAGATAGATATTGAACCATTACTCCAAAGAACCTGTTTGCACTTATCTATGGTCTAAATTCGAAGTGCCTTTCACTTTCTCAATTATGCAGTGCGATTGGATTTTGTATTCAAAGGCTTATGAGCGGTAGCAAGACCATGAAAACCAAGCACATACAACCACAAAAATTTACTTCCTTGCGAATTGTATTTATCGAAATAACAGTCCTGGATACTTGATAGAACTAATGTCTAATTTTCTTATGCTCGTCTCTTTATTTTTAAACCAATCTTTTTTTATACCACGTGTAAATTTTAATCTTATTTTTTGTGTTAAAAGCAGGGCTTTGAACCGTAATTTTTTCGTTCCAGTTTAAGTAAAATAATAAAAATATATCGGTTCAGTACCGATTTTCATTCTGCCAAAAACAGTGACTGCGGTAGCCTAGTGGTCAAGGTAACGGACTCGTAGCCGGCGTGTCATGAGTTCGAGCCTAGTACCGCTGAAGACCCGCTGTGTAGGGAGGTGATGCACGTAAGATCTGCCGAAGCTCCAACGTCCTCCCGTTGGTGAGGGGAAGTTAGGAGAGGGGGTGGCAGCTCAGGTGTCTTCCTCGTGACTTGACTATGGTTCAAAATGACTAGATTCGTCGCCAAAAGCTCTCAAGTAGCTCGATAGTATGACGCTAATATTCACTCACTCACTCCGCCAAAAAAATAACGGTTTTCGGTTCCGTTCCGAATGAATAGTTTTATTTTATGATTCACACACAATTCTGATTGGCTTCCGGTAATTAGCATTTTCTCTCCGTGCTTAACTTTTGGAAGTGAGTGTATTTATCTTGTTGGAATTTTCAATCCTTCATAAAATACATTTTAAAGCGCTCAATTGAGCTGAAATTTTATATACATGATTATTTTGGATGACAATACAATTTTTTAATTATAATTAATAAAAATTAATTGATGCAAACTAATTATTTAAAGAATTACAAATACAGCTACGTTGGCATCATTTTTGGCGATTTAGTGACCCTTTTGGCGGCTTGTGTAAAAACTTGAAAAGGTTTTTTCTCATGTTTTAAAGCATTCAGTTGAACTGAAATTTTATAGACACGATTGTTTTGGAGGACAATACGATGCTTTATTGATAATTAATAAAAATGAATTACCACTTAAAGTTGTGATTCTGTCATATGTATATGCATATGTATATGCATATTTATATTAATTGTAACTATTTCATAAAAAGTAGCTAAAATAAAATTCTTTGTTGATCAAGAAGGAATTGACTTAATCTTTTTATTATTATTATTTTTTTTATGTTACTTGTTTTTATTTAACTACGAAAAATTCTGAACACAGAAATAAGCCGATATTTTTTTCGGTTCAGTTTCGGTTCGAAGCCCTGGTTAAAAGTGCGCACTCTACGCCGGAATATAGACTGACTTAAATTACCCAAAAATTAATTTTAAAAATGCCAAATTATTTGCAGTAATTGCTTTGTTAAAAATATTTCAAATGAACAAGGAAATAACCAATATATATTAAATAAACCAATTTATCTTGAACCAATCCATTTTTTAAATCTTTCTTTGAAGTAGACCCAGGACTTTTCTTTAGGTAAACCCGTCATATGAATCAATTCAGTTTATAAATTTAGAAATAATTTTGGAAATAGAAATCGACTCTTCCAAATAGAATCATCGATTTCTTCACAAAAGAGCCTTTCTTTCCCTAGCAGCCGCCATTCATGGAAATTAACTTTAAAATGAAGATGTTTTCGAACGCGGTTGTGTTCGACGCTTCCAATGGAAAGTTTTTATTTAGTTACCAGTGGCAACGGCCTTGGATACGGTACCCTATACCCTCCCTTCCCCTTTGTTTTTCCTTTTGTCGGGGAAGTGGACTTTGACAAACAGAGCACTACGCGGATACGCATGCGCCGTAATAGCCTCGAAACAAGAAACCACGTGGTCAGTTTGTTTTGTTTGGAAGTGGTAATCTTCTAGCTGTCCTATTTTAATACTTTGAACTGAATTTTTTTGGGCTATTTCACAGTAAACTATATCTACATTAAAATGTAGCTGAAAATTATTCCATGGTGGCTAATTTTTAAAAATGTGTAATAATACTGAATGAATTCAAATATAAAGATCTACGTAGTTGCAGTTAAATGAATAATAAATTCAAAAGCGTGTTTTTTTTCCCAAGAAAAAAAAATAGTTGAGTCATTTCTAAAATAGTAATTATAAATTCACGAACGATGATGGCATTCCATGCAACACCAACAATTAAAAAGTTATAGAATTTTTAAAAAAATAGCCAATGATAAAAATGGTTAATTTTTTTAGCAGTGTGTTGGCAGCATTGATACAATGTAGGAAATAAGCAATAACGGTAACATTTGGAATTGTAAAGTAAAATGGTAATGAGTAAAAATAAATTCTGAAATGAGTCTTTAAAAACAGTTGATCCTTTTTGGGAGATTTGTACCTCCTCATATGTGTCCGAATATTTGAGTTTATATTTTTTAAAAAATGTTTCTGCTACCTGATGCAAAAAGTCAAATTGTATGCAATAGACGAGTGGTCATGGCCACGAACTCGTGGCCGGCGTGCTATTGAAGACCCTGTAACATTTTCATGCCTAGCATCTGTAAGGTCAGCTTTCCTACGCAGATACGCTCATATCCGCACATGCCCCTCTAAAATATTGCAGGATCTTTTCATCTGACATCACGCCGGCAACCTATGGCCATGAGAAAAACAACACTCCACCTGTGAGCCGAACCCCGAGTGAAATCCGAGGTGTAAGAAGGAAGTGCCCCACCCCAAGAGAGTGGGGAGAGCTGATAGCTTGAAACACTGGAAAAGAGACGCTGTGTGTGTGTGTATTTTTTGCCCTCCATCACCAATAAAATATTCTGTGGAATTGAAACACTCCATAGTTTGAATATAACTTGAATTTAACTGTAAATTTTGTAATTAATATAGCTGTAGACGTAATAATTTAATTTCTTAAGTCTCACGTTACTCATAAATGTTCCAAAATTGTCACAACTCTCTGTGTAGTGAGACATTCAATCTGCTATTCGACATATGATGCTATTTCTAACTTATGATTAATTAATAACTAGGATTTCTGACAAGTACATGTCACATGTTTGCTTGACTTGTACAGCCATCTAGTGAGGGAAAATCTCAACTAAAACTGTCCTTTATAAAAAAAAAAAAAAAGGAACGATAGTAAATGTAAAAGAGAATTTCAAATTTGGTGGACCGAGAAACATGGCATTATTAGTGAAGGCGACAAAGCTGTGTGTGTTTTATGTTCTGGAATAGTGGTATGCGGAGCAACGTTTGTAAAACGGTATTTTGAAACAAATCACAAACTCTCGTGACAAAAAAAGTGAGCCGCAGAAAAAATAATTGCTTAGAAACCCCGTTTGGCAGATGATTCAAAAATTTAGCATGCATTCTACTCAAAGTAATGACTTACACAATCCTATAAGTTATTTGTCATCCAATCTGCAACAACTGAAGTCACACTAATATTACTTTAATTTAAATTACACGTATAAGTAAAATATTTACTACTATACAGTACAAAATGTATTTTTTCGTAGTAAATAGAGTTTTGTTTTGTTAGTAATCAGTTTTATTATTTTCCCAATAATCAACAACTCAAAATTATTTTACGACTCGTCTATACCTCATTAAACACTTCTTTAGAAAAAATGACACGTTGATCCATAAAGGTTCGCCGGCCTTGATATAAGTCCTCTACAAGGCGGGTCTTTAGTAGCACCCTGTTTCACACTTACAACAAGCCACAATAAAGCTGTTAATAATAGAGTTACTGATAAGGCCTCTATTTCGGGCCCCCTAGAAAAGTTTTTTAAAATTAATGTTAATTTTAAAAATATTTCTGAGATTGTATCCTCTACTCTTATAATGTAAATGTTTGTTACTATTCTACATTTTATAAAATTATTAATAATTGTTTATAATGTAAGTAGTTTTGAATAATTTTTTCGAATCGTATAGATTTGAATCAGCCTTTCGTTAAAATTCAAATAACTTTGATATTTGACAATTTTTATAAATTAATGACTTAAGAAATAATATAATAAAAAATATTGATACAGATTTCTTTCTTTTTTCTGTAACATATCATTATAACGTTATATATATATATATATATATATATTTATCTAGGAACATGCGCAGAAGCAAAATAAAAACATTTTAATTTCGGATTCCTCAGTTAGCTTTCAGATGAAAGAAAGCAGCTTCTAAAGTATAGAACTCTTTCAAAGAATAGAGAAAAAGATCTTAGGTTTTAATTTTTGATAATGCCATTTCATTAAATACATGTATGATAGTGAGATGATTTATTTTTAAAAAAATTTACATCTAGTTTAATAATAAACAGTTTTTCAATTCCTCTCTCTCTACTGTTAGTTTACTCTCTCCCTATATATATATATATATATATTGTTCAAATTTTCAGTTGTTAATAAAATACTTTTTATTCATCCATTCAAGTTCAAATGCATTTTTTAAACTAGTAGGGGAGGACACTTCTTGATAGTAATAGAGTTTTTTCAAATATTAATTCCTTCATTAGATTAAAAAATGAATAAATATTAACAAACAAACAAAAATAGTCTAGCACCCTATAGAGAAAGGAAAATGGCAAGAAAAACAGCTTTCTATTTTGTCACTTAATATTACGATTCTGTCATATGTATATGCATATTTATATTAATTGTAACTATTTAATAAAAAAGTAAATAAATTCAAAATTTTCTTTGTTTACCTAAGTAGGAATTGACTTAATTTTTTTTTATATTACTTGTTAAGAATCTTTTTTTTTCCCTCATGTTTGTGCCTAAACTCAGATTGCAATTCCTTCAAATTTTGCAAATTATTGTGCTGTAATGCAATTTATTTTTTTTTTTTTTTTTTTTTTATTAAAGATGAAGGCTTCTCAACTTCTGTGTGATCGTTCCAAAAAAGTTTATTTTATTATTTTTTTTATTTTCAGTGAAGATATTCGGATGGACTAAGATGTTGTGAAAACTCTTATCAATGATCTGTAAAATATTTAAGAACTATTTCGCATATTTAAATACGTGAAGAAGTTATCTTAAGGAAAATTAACAACATATAGGAGGGAACAATGAGTAAAAACATAAATTTTAAACAGAAGCTTCAAAAACGAAAACAAAAGTGTGTGTGGGCATAAAATTCTATTTGAATATACTACAATGAGAATTATATGAGAGAAAATATTTGATGAACACAAGTAATATAAAAAAAAATTTAGTTAATTCCTACACAGGTCAACAAAGAAATTTTTTTTTTAGTTACTCTTTATTAAATAGTTACAAGTAATATAAAAATATGTATGTACATAGTACAGAATCACACTATTAAGAGACAAAATAGTGTATAATTTTACATTTTCCTTTCTATATATATGGTGTTAGACTATTTTTTGTCACTATTTATTCATTAATTAAACTGTATTATTCTAATCAAATAGTACAGTAAAAAGAAATCACATTCTCAGAAATGAGGCCATCCCAAATGGGATTCAAATCCACGACCTTGGGATTAGAAGTCCAAAGCGCTATCCATTGCGCTACAGGGACACAACAAGCGATTTTCCTTTCTATGTAAGGTGTTAGACTATTATTTTTGTCTGTTACTATTTATTTATTCATTAAATTTAACTAATGAATTAATATTTGAAACAACTGTATTAACATCAAGTGTCATCCTCTACAAGTTTAAAAAATGTATTTGAACTTGAATGGATGAATAGAAAGTATTTTATTAACGATTGAAAATTTGAACAAAATATATATACATATAGGAAGCCCAGTGGCTGAGTGGTTAGTGCATCGCGCCTCCACATCACAGGTATGAGGTTCGAATCCCGGACTAGGCAACGTTGACTCAGCCGTTCATCCCTTCAGTGGGTCGATAAATGAGAACCAAGCTTGTTTACGAACTTAACTCTGGTGTTTCAAGTCAGACTGACTACCTGATCGGAACACCTGCTCGTGCCCCTCAGGGACCAAGGTCGCGTATACTGAGTTAGGTACAATAGGCCTTTGCCCTCATGGGCTGTCGCGCCACTGAGTTATGTTATATATAGAGAGAGAGAAGTAAAACACACACAGTACGAATTGTGAAAAAAAAGTGGAAGAAAGGTATTTTTTTAAAACAATGCCAAAAACGTTGCAATAAAATGTTAGAAAATAAAAATTGTTAATCCGACAAAATGCATTTTTAACGAATAAACGAAACAGTATTTAAACAGCAAAAGGCTGAACTTAGGAAATTTTGGAGAGTAAAAAAATCGCTCTCAAAGAGTAATACCTCGACTTATGGGAACCCGGAGTTACGTGATTTTCAAATCTTGTCTATTCGTCTTTTGTTTGAGCATTACCCTACTCGATTACTCACTCCCTTCTTCCTGTTTAGCTAATGCACATATTCGGACGTATCCATCGGAATCGGCGCTTAGCCATAATAATTTATTTTGTGTTATTTATCTCGTATTGTGATTGAACAATTTGTCAATCTTGCCAAGCAAATAAATGTGTAGTGATAACGCGTTCAAGAACTGCTGAATTTCCACAACCAGGAGCTGATATGGATGTACTCATGGAAATGCAGGAACAAGACATTGAAGGACTTGAATCTTCGGACTGAGTTCAATCAGAAGGAATGACGGTTGGGAGTTTGACAGAAGGCCTCAGTTGAATTGAAAAAGGTTTACACATTTTTGAAAATATAGATTGCAGCGAAGAGCGCCCTTTCCGACAAAACGAGGATTAAAACAATTATTAGCTTCCTACGAGGAAATTTTGCATGAGAAGGCACAGACAACTTTGCTAGATTTTATGAAACTTTCTACACTTCTGAGAGCGATTTTGTATTTGTGTGTTATATAAAATTGAATTATTTTTTCTAAATTACTTTCTCTTGATTCTTCGACCCCAACTAAAAATAATTTTATGTATAAACTTTATTTTTTTTATTTCGAATGGCAGATTATGAACAGTTATTAACAGAGTTCATCTCAATCTACCTAGTAGATCACCGAAAACGGTATCTCTTTTTAGTGCGGCGCCATATATGCGGATACCAATCGCCGCAGGTAATTTTCCCGCCCTGTTTCCTCCCTAGAGGGAGGCACCTGAGCTCTGACGATGCGAACCTATACCAGGATTTAATTTTGCCAAGAACACCTCCTAGGGAACTTTTACATGCCTTATAATCATACGACATGCCGTATAATCATACGACATGGCCGCTGTCGATTTTCTGCATCTTGAAAATCCATCAACTAGGGCCAGGGTCGAACCCGCAACCTTGGGTACAGAAGGCTACCGACAAACCAACCACGCCACCCAGCCGATATAATTTTATATATACTTATATGTGAAATTATTCCCCGAATTACACAGTTATCATTCGCGTAAGTTGTTGTTACTTATGCAACCTGACCAACAGTAACATCGGATCACGGTCCACGAAATTCATCGCAGCAAGGGTCTATATTTTTACGCCTGTAGTTAGCGTTAGCTTTGAGCACCATACAGGTGAAAGTATGATTTTGCTCTCGCGTACGTTCGGGGGTATTAATGTATAGATAAATATAACAAACGATGCATTTTGTACCTGCGTTGAATTCTCTGCTACAAAACATCAGACAAAGAATCGAACAAAAACTGTTTTTCCCGCCCTTTCCAGACGCGACATTGATTTCCAGTTTAAATCAACTTCGCGGGTTAATAATATATTATTTCCTACCTTCTGTTTTGTTGAAACATTCAATTTATAGGGAGAATACAAGTCAATAAAGTTTGGCGTCGTTGTTGAATATTTTTATTTTTCTCATTTTATTGAATGGTAAATATAAAACGCTAGGCAACCCGTATGTTTTGAGCTTGGCAGAATGGTGCGCGAAGGATGGTTTTGGAATATATTATAAAATAATGATGCGTGTTTATTATGTATGATTTTGTATCTGTCACACGTGCAAAATTATCAGAACAATATATACAGCAAAATAAAATTACACTTTATATTGTTTACCTGTAATCGTATCCTAGTATCTTTAGTTTTCTTTTTTAAGCAGCTCTTGAATCTGTGGGCCGCACCCCCTAGGGGAGGCCGGATCACTCTACGAGGGGGCAGCGGAGCCTATTAAAAAGTCGAAAAAAAGAAGATTACTTAAAAAAAATTATTAATTTACTGAAAGTAAATAAAAAA
>BMAV01005167.1:0-29115 GCA_019973955.1 Trichonephila inaurata madagascariensis
ATTCCAAAAGGATCAGCGAGCCACACGTCAATAAAAAAAAGGGTAATCAGAAATTTTATATAAAAAAGGGTGTTTCACTTACAAGACTATTTATTGATTCTTAGTGAAGAGACGCTGCTACAGATTAATGTATATATGATGGTTTCAAAAAGGCTAAAAGGAAATTTTAAAAAATGTTTACAATACTTTGAAATTTTTGAAACATTCGCCATTTACAGATTTTTTTTCTGAACCCTTTAAAGGGGGCACAAAGCTAAAATACACTTTTCTGTGATATACTTGATAAATGTAATGTTCTCTTCCTCTATAAACATTATTTAGTCACAAAAAAAATCTGATCAAGGATTTTTTTCCTGGGGGGTGGCTAGAAATTATTGCCTCTACGCACATAGGACATTTAACTTACTTTTCAGGACAGAAATAATGAATCCTATTACAATAATTTTTTTTTATGAAAAATTGACATTTATGTAATAACTATTTCAATAACAATTAAATGCAAAGTGTAAGTATAATTAAATAACAATAAAATAATTGTAGAACATAGAATACTTATTAAGAATATATATAGAATAATTAGAATACACATTGAGATTGGTATCTATCCACATTTCAAATTTATTTAATTTTAGTATAAAAAGATAGAAATAAAGTACTATTTTTGAGAATTTAAATGAGTTATTTCACAAATTTGATGAGCTATTTACTGTGGAACTTTATAACATGCAAACGTTTTCTCCGAGTAGAAAAGCTGTAATGCAAGATTTTCGAATCCGACAATCTTGTACCACATATTGCAAGCAAAGTTTGTTTATATTTCCAAACCCCAACGTTCTCCCATGATTTTAAGTATTCTCTCTCGAGTGGAGAAAAGCAAAAATTTCTAGGTCATTTTTTCTGTTCTATATGGACAGTGGATAGAGCCTCTATCCACTTATAAAAGCTTCCCAAAAACCTAAGTAAAACCTTTTTTTTAATTGAAAATTTACTTAATTCATTCAGAAGAGAGAAAAGTATACTTAAGACATGTCGAAATTTTTTTCAAAGATCAGAAATTTTATTTATAGAAATCAAAATGCAATTTGTAGATTTACACCAAGAAAAACTGTTTTTATCTAACTATCAGAGGGCATGAAATGCAAAAAAGGTATCGTCCTGCCATTGTATTGATTTTCATGCGTTTTAGCTTCAACTAACGCATGTGGTTAGACTAAATATCCATCACCAGCTTGGAGAAAATTTTTTAATATGTGGCTAGACCTATTAGCCACTGCCCGCAAAAAGGTTAAATTGATAGAAAACTTATAAATGGAATGCTTTAAGAATAAATAAAAGTGTTTTCACAGCAAAAGCTGACAAGGTAATTTTTCTTGAAATTTTCTCAAATTCAAATATGGGGACACTAAAATGCCTTCAGCGGGCCTCTCGTGGACCACGGGTTGAAGACCCCTACTTTAAGGGAATAGCACATTATGATTACAATTATTTCTTCTCGTGGAGCTTCTCTAAGAGTTTTTCACTTAAATCGAGATAAAATTAGAATGTTTGCATGGAAGTTTGTATCAGATGCGTTAATAAATTTGTACCTATATCTTTGTATTTTAAGAATATTCTTCAGTTAAATTTCCTATGATGATCTCGTAAGTGAAAACATATCCAGTTTTCCTAGAATTATACTGGCAAATTTATTCAGATAGCAAATACTGGTGTTTTATCTATAAAATAATTATAATTTAATAAAATAATTTGACGAAATACATCATAGATAAATTATGATTAAAGTATGCAAAAGTCTTTTTGTAGAAGCAGATAAAAACGAAAAGTTTGAATGAATTTTCAAGTAGAATAAGTATTAAAGGTTAAGTAAATAAAGTTTCTTTAAATGTAAAATTTAAAAGCAAAAGTTGTTCCATAATTTATTTATATCCTTTTTCAGTGACGTTTAAAATGTATTTGACTTCTCACATGGAATCTTTACATTGCCAATATTTATTTTATTGAAGCTATGTTTAAATATTTAAAATAACATCTAAAATACTGTTATGCTCAGATATAAATAAACTCAATTTCATTCTTGAAAAATGACATTTCTTACGATAGAAGAATAACATCAAGTGAAATAAGAAAGGAAAAGACAGTTATGTCAAAGGTTTGTAATGATAAGTTTTTTCAGCTTGAGTCTATCAGATATTAAAATTGATAATCTGGTTTAAAAAGTTATTTCCTAATAGTCACGATTTTTGATTAAGTTATAACAAAAACAAAGGAAGTATTGAATATATTTAAGTAATATATAAGGGGACTTGTGCAGTACCTCAAAATTGCTGGAGCTATGGTTTTGTTTTATTTTATTTAATTTTATTCTTTGCACTATATCTTTCGAATAATATACCACTTTTGCATGTTGAAAAATTAAAAGTTGGATAAAACTTCATTTAAAAATATAAATTTACAAATTAGGTAATTCCACCACACCTCCTTTTTAGAAAAAAATGCTAAAAGCTGACCAAAAAAAATTATTTTAAAAAAAGATATATAAACTATAAAAAAAGAAAGTGTAATATATAAAGCAGGATATTATGGAGGCATTTCAATAATGTAATTTTTTTGTGTGAAATGTGTGTATGTAAAATTTTTGAATTAAAACATTTTATATTAATAATTTCATAACTTCAGTTCTTATTTCTCATACGTTTTCCATACAAGTATAATACTTCAATATTATATGAAGAAAAAAACTAAGATCTCTGTCATGACAGCAAAAAAAAAAAATTAATATTCTTGAATTTTCTTGTTCAATTAATACTGTCTATAAATTGATCCTTTTATATAAATGTATGGGTTGAAAAAATACGAAAATGCAATTTTATTTTAAAGAAAAACAGCTAAATAATATTTTAAAGTGGTATTTTAAGTTTATTTAAGCTTATTATAGTTATTTTTTCAGAATTATAAACTTTAAAGTGGTTTTTCTCAGTGTTTTTTCGATACATTAGTGCATTCAAAATGCTACTCCTTCTACAATTATTTACCAATCACTTCCATTTTTCCCCTGTATGTTATATATAAAGCATGGAACGAAATTAGGGATCCATTTTGCTGAAAATTAATACTTAAAAAATTCAAATGTAGGAGATATTGGCTTTTTTGTTGAATTTTAGCATGCATATCAACATTTTATTTTTTCCTCCAAAATTAATTAAGTTATTGTAAAATCGATCCCTAAAGTTGTGTAGAACATCTTTAAGAATTTTACAAAAGAATTCAGATAAAAAAATTAATAAATACAAAAGGAGTAAAATTTTTAAATTCTCCAAATCTTTTTTCAAAAAACTTAGATTTTTAATATTGTGTAATAATATGTGAAAAATTTCACCTTGAATCATTTTCTTGTATAGAAACATTACATATGAAATGTTGAATTGCATAAATAAAAAAAAATTGTTCAAAGGGTACCGAATATTCTTAGGCTGTTTTCGGCTATTGTTAAAGTATAGGACCCGAATTCGGAATATATTTTCAGATATAAAAGTACTCAAACAATTATATTATATTCTGGCTTCACTATCCTATAGAGCATCACTTATTTTATCATACTACTCATTTTTATCCGAGTTGATACATTTTTTCTTTTATAAAATGTGTTTCGCATTTTTCTCCTATACCGTAATTCTAAATGAGCTATCCCTATACATGTTAAAAAAAAACTAATTATTTATGAAATATTTTGAAATTTTAGAAACACTAAATTATAAACAAACGCAGGAGTTACAATGTCACAAATTTTTATAAAAATTGAAGTATCTTTTCTGTCCGAAAATATGCTCGCGTTAACTTCACGCTCTTGTGTATACGGCGAAAACAACCAATATCGACAATATTTGTTTGGCACATGTATCATGTATAAAAGAACTTGTATACACTGTATTGAACAAACATTTTGTAGCAACTGATTAGAATTGAATGAGAAGCGTATTAATCACAAGCAAAATAAATATTAATTAAGGCGATAAGTATTGATCAGTGATTGGTTGTGCTTGTTTTAAATAGTTTTAAGCTGTTTTGCTTGGATGAAGATTTTCTTAAAAATTATCCTAAATTAGAAGAGATTTTAAAAATTTCTAATTCCCGTGATGTTCTTCAAGTCCATAAAAATCAGATAAACTTTGCAGAAGACATTAATTCTGACTAATTGCTCAAATAATCATAGTAGTTAATGCTCTTTAATGCGTGCTTTTTGAATTGGATTGAATAGGTTTTGATAACGGGACAAAAATCGGTTTTTAACATTTTCTAGACGACTAAACTACGAATCTGTAATTTAATTATATCTCGCCCTGAAGAGGTTTTCGAAAAGCTTTATTTTGAATCTAAGAAATGTAACATTGTTATTTCTAATTATCTGCATAATCTTTTTTCATTTCTATCTTTGTTGCTGTGTGACAATGCTTTTAATAATTGAAAGAAAAATAATATTGTTTGTTCGTTGGCATAACTTTCTCGATGCGTCTTTTTCAATGAAATAGAATAAGGAATTGAGAGAATACAATAAGAGAGTATAAAAAACACATAGATTGATTCATCAAATGAATGCCCGAGAGAAAGTCTTTGTAATTCGACGAATTATTTGTAATGTCAGAATGTTTCTATGTCTAGGACTTGTTGTACAAGATTTATATGCTTTGTTCCCATCGTTTAAGAATTTTATAAATAAATTATAAATTATTTTCTTTATTGAATTTTTATTACATTTTTTATTTAAATTATAGTATTCATAACATTGTAATTCAGAAGAAAGCTACATTTTAACAGCGCGATTAAAATGACTTTCTATTTTAACTGATCCATCACTAAAGCTTATTTTCCATCACTTGTAATAAAGATGCGTAATTTAAAGAAACTGAGATTTCTATTTATTTGTTTCATTGTGTATATCCAGCAGTGGATTTTCAGTGGATTGATTAATGTGGGTCTTTGATTGTGTCGATATTGAAATGAAAAATAAGTAATATAAAAAATTTTTAAAGTCAATTCCTACTTAGATCAACAAAGAAATTTTTTATTTTAGATACTTTTTATTAAATAGTTACAATTAATATAAATATGTATATACTTATGACAGAATTAATTTTTATTCATTATCATTTAAGTATCGTATTGTCATCTAAAACAATCGTGTATATAAAATTTCAGTTCAACTGAATGCAAAAAAACCTTTTCAAGTTTTCACACTAGTCACCAAAAGGGTCGCTAAGTCGCCAAAACTTATGCCAACGTGGCTTTGTATTTGTAATTCTTTAAATAATTAGTTTTAATCAATTAATTTTTATTAATTATAAATAAATTATTGTATTGTCATCCAAAATAATCATTTATATTAAATTTCAGCTCAATTTGGCGCTTTAAAATGTATTTTATTAACGATTGAAAATTCCACCAAGATAAACAAACAAACAAACAAATAAATATATAGAGAGTGTGAGTTAATGGTAGGAATTGAATAAGACTAGTTAGTACTTAAATTTTCTAATTCCAGAATTTAACCTTTGATTTTTTTGCTTAAGAACGGTCGGTTTCGCTGACCGCCTTAATCAGTTTCGCTATTTTCTGTGTTTTTAGATACCTTCTAAGAGCTCGTTCTTTGATTTATTGCCTCATTTACAATGTTATTTTTCTATTTTATCTATATACTTTTTCTAGAGACCCCACATCATTTACCGAAATTGAATTAAGCAGATATGTTAAAAACTGCAGTGGGCTGCAGTTTTTTTTGTTTTATAAACAGTGCTTGCTCTTCAGAGGAAGCCATTTAGAGTAAGAGTAGGATTAACTGGAAGGAAGAAAATATTTTATTTCAGATAATGTCGTTAGAAGTAGGCATGATTGCTGCGCTTTTTATAATTAAATAACGGTGATTTGAATTGCGGTAAGTCGAGTTTGGACTTAAGTTAGAAGTAAATCACCGAATTTATTCAGAACCCCAAATTTTTGTGAAAATTGAAAAATGGTATAAAAGGTTTTATTAGTATCGAATTTTACGAAAACAAAATAAATTTAAAATGAGAGCAAATAAGAAGTAAATAGAGTTAATTATTTTACCAGTATTATAAACTTTTAAACACATACATAAACCTGTAGTTGCACTAATTGTACTATCCAAGAATATTTTCTCCTTCGATTCTTAGCCACACCCGAATTTCAGTAGGATCACAGTTGGAAAAAAAGGGCGGCTTAGACTCGAATAAATGCGGTTACTTATCAGCATTATTAATTTTTTTGCTCGTATAATCATTGTGTCCGATTAGCGAGGCTTAAGTTCTTGTTCCATAAGATATTGTTTATATAAAAGGAGCCATTTAAATCTTGGTTTGTATCGTAATTATTTTACTTTTAATTCTTACCAATTCGCCATAACAGCCGTATCAATGATACGGGCCCCTACATGTATAACTGCAGTCCACTAACAGGGCTCCCATATCTAAATAATGGCCATGAAGGGATTTTGTTGCAGGGGCCCCTTAGAAGTAGCTACGCCAGTGATTACAATTATTTAAAAAGATTCCAAATAAATGTTTCAAAACCTTTTTATAACATACATCTGATATATTCTGATTATCTGTCTATCTATATAAATACAGGAGAAAAATGACTCACGCTCACCACTAGATCTCCTCTCCAGAACTATCGGACCTAGAATTTGGTTTAAATATGTTCTTTTTGTTGAGAAGAGATCCTCTAAGAATGGATTTTGCAGAAATCTACTTCCAAAGGGAGTTTTTATGGGCGTTTTAGATAAAAATTCCCGTTTTTTAACAAGCAGACTTAATGACTTGAACTTTGGCAGGCCTGGTTCTTTTGTTAGGGAGAGATTCTCTAAAAACAGAATACAGGGAAATAGAATCCGTATGAAGGGTGTGAAGGAGACAAAGATAAAAATTCCCGTTTCTGAACCCTTAGACCTACGGACTTTAAGTCTAGCAAGCATGTTTCTTTTATTGAATGTTCATTAAGACTGGGTTTGGAGGAAAGAGAATCCCAAGGTAGCTAGCTATAGGGGTTTAAAAGATAAATATACTTTCGTTAGTCATTAATCAATAAAACAGCTACTTTAATTATAGAATCTAACTTTTTCAAGAATTTTGTATACTTTAATTATGTTATGAAATACCTAGCTATCTTACCTAATAACGGATTTTACTCTATAACAGTAACACACACATATACTAAAATTTTTTTAAAAAACTGAAATTTTTTTGTCTATTTTGTGAATCTATTTTATTGGCGAAATTTATTCTGTTTAAATGTTTTTGGCGGCAGGTTTAAGTGCCTTAATAATGTACATATCGTAAAAAATCCGGCGTATAACGAGCACCGGTGTACAATGCGCACGTATACTTTCAAGCTGCATTTTTAATTTTTAGGTATGTTCGCCGTATAACGTGTACCCCGTTTTTACGAAGAAATCTGAAATGATAATATACAATGTTCTTAAGTTTTGAAGTCATTCATTCGAGATATTATTCCAAACTTTTGAAATAATAGTGTATTTCTAGAACTAGAACTCTTTTAGTTCATAATGTATATGTCATTTCTTTTAAATAAAACAGTATTTCTATAAGTGTAGAAGCAATTTTTTTTATGCTCATCTCTTTTGTTATTTTTAAAGCTATGGTTATTTATACCCGGCGTATAACGCGCACCCTTATATTTCGATCTCGTTTTTTATGTTCTAAGTGCGCGTTATACGCCGGATTTTACGGTAGTTATAAGATGTATACGGGGTGTGACACACAAAAAAAGACTAAGTGTGTAGATTGAAAAAAAGAGTACAGTTCGCAACAACTGTTTTGGTGACGTCATCCCACACATCTCCTCTGTCCATGTGGCCAGTTTCGACTCAACCAATCTCGTCTATTTGAGTACTGCGTCTATCAGTGAACACGTATAACTGCATACCGTAGGAAAAATGTCCAACGTAAAAACTGAACAGCGAATCATCAAGTTTCTTACGAAACTCAAAAATAGTTACGGAAACATTTAAAATGTTAACTGAGGCTTACGGGATAAAACTTTGTCTCGTGCATGTGTGCTCCAATGGCGTTAAAGGTTTTCAGGGGAAGGGGCAGCGTGGAAGATAATAAACATGCTGGGTGTCCAAGGTGATGATTACAGACCAAAATATTGCCAAAGTTCGTGATGTGACCGGGGTGACCAAAGATTAACTTTTCGTGCAGTGAGGGGGTTGATTAACTTGTATAGGACACTGTTCGACGCATTTTAACTGACGATTTACATATGAGGAAGATTTGTGTTAAGGTTGTCCCAAAAGTTCGGTCCGATGACCAAAAACAGTGCCTTAAGACGTGTGTGTGGATATGTTAGAACCCAGTGCAGACGATCCAAATTTGTTGGAATCTGTTGTAATATCGATGGGAATGAATTTTTATCAATGACCCAGAAATTAATGCCAGTTGATGCATGGAAGTCTCCAGGATCCCCAAACCCAAAAAAGCATGCATGTCAGAATCAAAATTCAAGTAATGTTAATTGTCTTCTTCGACATTTATGGAGGTGTAGCCGAGTGGTCAAGGTATAGTATCGTGGCTGGTCTTGTCATGAGTTCGAGCCCAGTTCCACTAAGACCTGCCATGTAGGGCAGTGATGCACGTTAAATCTGTCGAGAGCGAAACGTCCCCCATTGGTGTGGTGTGGTATTAGGAGAGGGGTGCCAGCTCAAGGTGTCTCACGTCCTTGACCTAGTTCAAAATTACGTGGTCCGTGCAAAGCCCTTGTAGCTGAACGTCTAATTTCACTCACTCACTCGATATTTATGGAAATGTAATGATTAAGAGGGTTCCCGATCTTCTGACTGTTAATCAACACTATTACATTGAAGTACGAAAAAGTTAGAAAGGTCACAGTTGTGGATTGATGGTGGCTGTTGCACGTGGACTATGCACCTACTCACATGGCCCTATTTGTCAAGCAGTTTCTGATCACCAAAAAAATTACTGTGACGAGGCATCCTCCTTATTCACCTGATTTGGCTTCATGCGACTTTTTTTACTTCCTACAGCTTAAGCACTGCTTAAAGGGAACCCATTTGAACTCAATCGAAGAGATTCAGGCAAAGACGAAGAACCTTTTGAAGGATCTTCCAAAACCCTCGTTCCAGTGCTGTTACAGCAATGGCAGCACCGAATGCAGAAGTGTGTGAATGCTGAAAGGGACTACTTTGAAGACGAGAACGTCGCAAAGAACTGATTCTGTAAGTCCAACGATTTATTGGACCAGTCTCGGTTTTTTTGTGTCTCATCTCGCATATAAAATGCATCTATAAAATATATGCACTAAATTTATAATATAAGATTATGTTATACATTAAAACATGTAACATTCTCTCTTTGCACTTTTATGATCTACAGAATATTATTACGTTTGAGAACCATACATTTTACTTCAGTACGGTCAATTTTTTTATCTTGTGTAGTGTCTTGTTGTAGTGTCTTGTGTAGTATCTTGTGTTTATCCTGTGTAGTGTATCTTGTGCAGTGTATAAATAATATTGTTGCTCTCTGTATACTTTTTAGTAAGTTAAATATTCTTAAAGGATTATATTAAATATTTATGTCAAGGAATGCTATTTTCTCCAACATTCGTCCGAATTTTCAATATATATTTTTTAAATAACCATCCTTAAAGTAAGCGTGAATCCTCTGTCATTTACAAAGGATTTTAAGGCTGCTTTTAAGTTTAACTCTGAAGAAAGTCTAATTTTACAACCAGTTTCTAGTCATTATGCAAATTGTGAGTTCATTAGGCGCCTTCGATGCTGACTCTTACTATAATGCAGTTTTTCTAGATTAACTCTTCTGGCCTGAATGGTGGTTGCAATTATCTTCTTCACGCATTCTAGTTGGAGGGCAGAAAGTAATTATTTTGTTTTTTTCAAAGAGAGTGAAGGTGTTAATGAGCAAAATTACTTAGGAGGAACGTTTACAAAAAAGGATCAATTACGTGATGTAGTTAATATATTGCATGTTGAGTATTCTTAAGGTAAAGGTATTTTATATCTTAAGCGACGGGAAGTTTGTTATTAATAGTTTTTATTGATATTAAAATACATGAGTAGCTTTTGGGCTTTTTCTGACAAACAGATCTACATTTAATATCTTGATCATGTTGTTATTAATACTTATCAGGAAATCAATTCATGAGGTCACATGATAAAGACAAACACGTGTTCTCCATCGAATTCTAAACAGACATTTAACTACTCGTACTTGTTGTTCTGTTTGTGAAACGGAGATAAATTTTCAGATTTCATAATTGGGCACACAGATGTTTAAAATATTATGAAACAAAAATTCTTCAAAATAATTTTAAAATTTAAAAAAAAAAATCTTATTTTATTCATTTAATTTTGAATAAAATGCATTTTGTATACTTATGAGCGTTATTATTGTTGACAAATACGTACTTTTTAAGAGAAAGATTCTGCCAAGGGCATAAGTTGGCAACAACGAAATGCATGAGCTGATTAACTGGAAATACATGATTGCTTTTGTCGTGTGACTATGACGTCACATGAGGTTTGAATTGATTGGCCAGAAAAACGTGCTTGCCATTATCATATGACTATGACATCACAGGAATTTAGCCCATTCGGTAAATGACTATGAGTTTTATTTGAAAATTTGAGGCTTAAATTTGCATTTTAGCATGCTTTGTAGGTAATCTGATTTATACACATTAATAATAGAAAAATATACTTTGATATGTAAGTTACTTTCTATGAATATATTAAAATGAAGGCAACATCAAAATAAAAGAAACATTTTTGGGAATATATTTATCTGTAAGCTACATTTTAGCAACTGTAGTGCATGCTTTTCAAATGAAAGATTTTATTCCGAAAACCAAAGAACTTGAGGATTTATTCGAAGTTCTTAGTTGGTCTACTTCTTATTGCTTTCGTAAACATGATAAAAATCACGTGAAATAATATAGATGTGAGCAATACCATTTAAGGTATCCGACTACGTTCGGAACCGTGATTTTAAAAAAGCGCATAAATGGATACTTGTCAGGATATTTAGTGTCACTTAGATTAGAATAAATATATAAAATTGTTTTATATAAGGACATTTTGACAAAAAAAATTATTTAAATACAATATTTTGGCAAAAAATTAACTTAGAATAGTCTTTTTTCCAAATGTTCTCCTTTTGAGAAAAATGCTTCTATTATAATAATATTTTGCCTGTCTATAGTCCAGACCTCTGTACAGAGGCTCAACTAGAATTTTGAAATATATAACTTAGAAATAGGTTGATCCATGTTTTTCGACAACAGAGGGGAGAAATTTTAAGAAAAAAAACGCTGATAATATTTTCAATGGGTTGTAACTCTGAAAATAATGCGAATTTTTCAAAAATCATAATTGAGCCTCTGTACATAGGTCTGAGCTATATACAGGCAAAATATTATTATAATAGAAGCCTTTTTCACAAAAGGAGAACATTTTGAAAAAAGTTTATTCTAAGTTAATTTTTTGTCGAAATATTGTATTTAAATAATTTGTTTTGTCACAATGTCCTTAAAACAATTTTATGCATGTATTCCAATCTAAGTGACACTAAATATCATGAATATTATCCATTTATGCGTTTTCTTAAAATCATGGTTCCAAACGTATTCGGATACCTTAAAGCAAATCGGCCTATCACCATCGATGGAGTAGTGGAAGAACTTGGAATCGGACATGAGTGAGTTCAAAAGATGCAAAGCCTGAATTTTTTTGGAGGGCTTTTTGAAGCTTATCAAGCGGTATGAAAAATGTCCCAATGTATTTGGTATTTACGTGGAAAAATAAAGTTATGTCTAATCATTAATGTCTCATTCTGTGTTTTGACTTTCATACACAACTCTGACCACACCTGACAGGGGAAACTTACTTTCCGACTCACCCTCGTAGTTTTGTTAAATATAGTTTTGCAGTGTTTTTATAGTAGAGTTTAAAAGTCACAGTTTTAATTACAAATATTTACATTTACAAGAAACAAATGCATTTTGAACAAATTATTAATTACATCAATTAATACACAAATTGGTCTATGCGTAAAATGATAAATAATTACTGAAAAGAAAATTTGAAAAAAGTTGTGACATCATTGAAAAAACTTGCCTTTTAACCTTTTAAATTACGAATAACTTAATTATTTTTAAAACTTAAATGAATGCTTTTTGAATAAATATTTGCAACGAATGATGTAGAAAAAAGAAAGAAATAATAATTTGTTCCATAACGAAATAAGTAATTGGGAGCTAAAATGAGAAGGGTAAAAATGCAGAACCATATAATTCATTATATTTATTTGGCATTTTTTCAGAAAATATCCATTTTAAAATTACAAAAAAGAGGGTACTTACGCTTATACCGTCGACCAATTTGGTCGAGCCACAAATCGTCGCTAGATGCCATCAATAGTGAAAATCCGCTGTCTTGCAAACAACCTTGTTTCCGCATGCTCGAAAATAATCTTTTTTTTTAACTGGCTGTTCCTTTCCGATAAAATATAATATTCTTGATTCCACATTCTCGAAAACAAAACTGTTTATAATTTGTAGCATTATTCCTCTGTTAGGAAAATGGTTTATTTTTTTTTTATTGAAGACAGATAAAATAATTCCTGTGTATCAAGAGCATCACACGGGGCTTACAGAAGTAAGTAAAACAAACAAAATAAGATAAATAAAATAAAAGGTAAATAACAAAACAAAAGTTACGAAATAATGAAATAACAAAAACAAATAAGTTACTAAGTCAAAAAATACATTACAAAATGAAACAATTACGTAACAAAACCAATGCATTATTTTAGCCGTCATAAATAATGTAGTTATTATACCTTTTGCTTATTTTATATGTACGTGTTTTTTTTCAAATTATGATATTTAATTCGTCTTAATATTCTACAAGTTATTTGTTGGAAGAAGTAGTGGAAACGCTTTAATGACATTTGTTGTTATTTGTCGACGGTATAATACGCAAGTATCAAAAGGGGAAACTACGGATGGAAGAAAAAAATAGCAACTGTAAAATATTTAATTATAATATTTTGAAAATATCTCAATGCTGTAAACTTTGAAGAAACAGAAACCTAAAGCACAAATAAATTCTTCACAAAAACTACGAAGGCTCAATCTTAAGATTTATGCTTGGATGCATAATGTAATTTTCAGGACTTTGTAATACTTTTACTATTATTTCAAGTTTTTTGCCACATATGAATATAATTTAAAATTTTACTCTACCAACATTATAATTATTTCCTATTTTCTGCGTCCGTATATTTCGAGTAAAATATAGAAAGTTGAAAGTCACACAAACAACAGTTAGAGATGCACGATTAAAAATTTTCAAATTTCATTTTTATGAAGTAACAATAAAATTCCTTAAACATGTTTTGAGAGAAGGGAAATATATTAATATAGCAATTATTTTAGCACCGTTTTCTTTTATAATTTTTTAAAACACTTATTTAAAATATTAAATATCTTTTCGAAGAATAATTAGACAAGTTTTTTCTCTCAATAACTGACGTGAAAATATGTTTCGTTTTTAAGGACATCATAATATGTTTGAATCCCCATTTATTTTGTACTGCGTTGTTACGATTTTCAGCTTAAAAACTGAGAAAATAGAATAAAGACCAGTTTCTTCTTTTTCTTTTTAGCATTATATGCACGTACTGTTAGAGAAAGAGAGAAAAAGGACATCAAAATATTTTGATGTTTTTTCTTTGTTTCACAATGTGAACAAATAATAAATGAATGTTAATTCACGTAAATGTTATTAAATTTAAATTTGGTTTTTAATGAAATTTAAAAACATCCGATTTCACTTGGGGTTAGGGGATGTAATTAACTTCCAACTGAAAAAGTAAATCATTTAATAATTTTTACTAGAAATAACAAAAACACAATTGAATTTTTGATAGATTCAAGGGATATAATAAAAAGAATATTGCTTGAATTATTCCTCTAAAGTTCTGTAAATATTAAAAACATAAATTTATGAATGCATTCTGAAAAAAAAAAACCCATTGTCAAGTGCTGACTAACAATAATATTCAATCAAAAATAAATGCAAGAAACATTTTTTACTAATTTCATATTCATTTAAAAATTTCTTATTGCAGAAACTATGAGTAATGTTTTTTTCTGTAACACTTAAGGGCTTCAATAAATCTTTTATACGATATCAGTGTACAGCTGATATTTTTTTAAAGTTTTAAAAAAGTTTTTGAAATATTTTTCAAATTTATAAACCTTTTTTCGTAAATTTTCCCTTTGTATTTCCCTTCTTTTTCGTTACAGGTAAGGTACAGAACCGGACTGAAAGAAAAACCAACCCCTTTTCCAATCCGGGGGAGTTTTTTATAAAAGGGGTTTAAAAAGTAGAGGTCATCAACTTCTAACGTTCGAGGGCCATATCAATAAATCCACAATAATCCACGAGCCACATCAATAAATTTACAATGATCCACGGGCCACACGACTGTCAAAAAATAGTGTAGTAAGGAAATTTAAATAAGAAAGAGGTTTGTGTTTTGCAAGACTACAACTAATTCTAAGGGAAGAGATGGTGTTTTACACATTTGTATATACTATATATCGGTTTCAAAAACATTAAACAGAATTAACGTTAACACAGCGATACTCAAACTACGGCCCACAGAGCCTTTTTAAGTGGCCCTGTCATGGCCTATTGCTTTGAGAAACTCACTTATTTAAAAAAAAAGTATTAAAAATTTGGTGGGAAATTTTTTGTCCAGAAATCAAATATATAGATTTTGCTTTTTGCTGTCGAGTTCGTACGGGTGTGAATTAATGTTCTTTTTCTGTTCGCAACAGTTACAGTTTGTGATAACAAGCAACAATGGGGGTAGCCCAAATTTTAGGGTTTGGGAACTTTTTTTAAACAACTTTCATATCTTGCAAGCAAAAAAATGTTCGAAAAAAAAAATATATCGTTTCAAGACTATTAAAGTTGACTTTTTTTTGAAAAAAAAAAACGGATCAGAACCCGTTTGATTTGTCACATTATTTTTAAAAAATCCCAAAAAAAGGAATCATTAAATTAACTTTCCCTCTACGATCTCTTTCAAGAGGTGATAAATAGGCTTGACAACAGCAATAATGTGTTTTGTCAGTGGTGATGTTACAGTGGAAACAGAGACATATGAAATAAAGGTTGTTATATTATTGGTAATCATACGAAACCGTTTACTGATGCAGAGATTGTGAAGGAGTGTTTCTTAAATGTGTGTGCTTCTAATTTAGTGTTAGTGACAAAAATAAAAAAATATATAAAAAATAATAAGTAAAAAAAGCAAAATAGGGGGTGGAAATATTTTGATAAATTTTAAAAATTTTAAAATTTCCCAATGTTATTTTGGTTTTTAAAATTTTTTTCCCCCCCATTTTTTTTCTTATAATGGGGCCCCGGGGGAAAGGGGCCAATATATTTTTGGGGCCCCACGGGAAATAGCTGGCATATGTATGCAGCCCAACAGAAAAAAAAAGGTTGAGTACCCCTGCGTTAACACGTAGCCAAATTTTTAAAAACAGCACTCCGAAACAAAGTTAAAGAGTGGTGCGTGAAAGGTGTGATATTAGGTGGTCGGAAACAAGGTAGTTTGAATGACGCAAATATTTCCAAGTTACAGCCCTTTTATAGGAAAGCGATTGTCGATAATGCTCCAGAGGTTAATAAGACGAAAACATATCCATTTTAGCAACTCTTTTTTTCCACTCCATGTCAACTGATGCAAAGCCAATGAATGCACAGCAAATTCCCTAAAGGAAAACTATCCTGATGCTTTTATAATAGAGCTAAGGCAGATAGTAATATACATCAGGTAATAAAAGTATGCAAACAAAACTGTCGAAATAAGTAGTTGCTAAAATTATGCCAGCGTACCAGTGCCTTGTCTCGAATAAGTTTACATAGTTGTATTTGGAGGAAATCTCCTAAAAAAATGTATTTTTTGGCAAAAAAATTGAACTTGCAGTAACGGGAATGGTCCGGGGGAAGAAACATTGGTTATGTCGAAACTTTTAAAAATTTCAATTTGTGGGCCCGGGAGACGTTCAAATTGCCCCCAGACGTGATAATCGAAGGTTGTCGCATAGAAAGCAAAATGCTTCGGAACAATATAAAAAAAAAAAAAAAAAATTCATAAATATTAAAAAATATCAAATATAAGGAAAAGAATGACCTCAATTTATGGGGCTAGAAAACTTTAGTATAACTTGTTTTTTTTAAAAATTTTATTTGGATGTATATAGTTTAAAATCATGTTACTCATACAATGGTAAGTTATTCATAAATAAAAGTAGTAATTCTGTGATCAAGCAGACATATTTTATTATTTATATTATTTTACATTTAGATTTGCTATTTTTAAAAAATTCTAGAAAGTTTGACTTTTAAAAAAACATTTTTTAGTCATATTTTAATGAAAAAAATCAAAATATAAATTTTTTCCCCCTTTCTGAAAATTTGGGTTTTTGGGGAAAATTTAAATTTATTTTTTTATAATGCAAAAAAAATTTTTATATCAATTTTTAAATAATATGGTATCCCTTACTTATAGCAATAATTGCTATAGCACTAATTTCTATAAGTTGAGGACTTATAAGTATCACACTTATAAAAAACCCTTTGTTTGGGGATTATAATTTTTTTTATTTTTAAAAATTTAAAAAATTTTCCCCCCCAACAATTATTCCCCAAAAAAAAGAAAATTTTTCACAAATTTCTTTTTTGATAAATAAATATATCTCTTAAAAAAAAAGTTTTTAAATTTAAGTTTAGGGAAAATAATAAAAACCTGAGAATATAAACATTTTAGTTAGTTTTTAAGGAAAAAAAACTGAAAATTTTAACATAAATATTTATTAAATTTTTTTGAAAAAAGAAATATGAAAAGAATTTCTAAGTTTTATTTTCATGCATAAAATGAACATTATGGGAGAATAGTGACAGCGTAGACTAAATCTGGTTGTGTTTGGAAACTTTTTTAAATGTAATTTAAAAACCCGAAAGTTTGAAAATTTTTCGGCAAATTTTAAAAATTTAAAAATTTTACTATCTCAGAAACCATTAAAAATTTTCCCCCCAAATTTTTTATATGATTTTTGGTTAAAATTTTAAAATTTTCCTAAATTTTAAAAAAAAAAATTGGTAATTAAAAAAATTGATTTTGAAATTCAATTGTACCCTAAAATATAACTTTGAATAACTTTAAGCTACACGAAGGAATTTCTAGATAAATCTATAAATTGGAGTTATTAAACATTTAAAAGAATTTATTATTATTACAATAAAAGTTATTATATATGCTAGAAATCAGTAAAGAAAACAACCCCCAAATTCTCATTCCTAGAAAAACCCCAAGGGATTTAATTAAATGAATTACTATCATTTAATTTCGCTTGAAGCCGAAAAATCAAACGCACCGTGGGATTGAATATAAACGCGTAAAAAATTTGTCCCAAACATCGAAAAAAAGGGTTTAAAAAGGGGAAAAATTTATAGGAGAAAAATAAATTCCCAAAAAAAGTGTTTATTTTCGTTCATTTCCCCTTCGTTGAAATTAAATCTTAATAAATTAGATAGAGTCAAAGATATTCAATGTTATCAAATATTAAAAGTTACTTTTCCTGAGATGCATGTAATTTAGATGCGAAAACGCAATTATTGCTGTTAATGCGATTTGTTTGATTAATAAAACCTTCATTTTCTTGAAACTTTTGCCCCCGGAGTTTTCCCCCGGCCCTTTCAAAAACAAAAAAAAAGAAAAATTTGGGTTTTCTAAAGGAGTATTCTTGGGCTTTCACAAATTTTTTTCAAAAAAAAATTTTTTGGAGACAGTTACATTAAAAATAACAGATATTTTAAATTAAGATTATATTATTAAGCTGATTCTGTAAGTAAAGAAAGTCAGTTTGACCAGCTATTTTTTTTACAATTTTAAAAAAATTAGGAATTTTTGAAGGTTTTTCAAACTTTTATAAAATACTTAATTTTTAAAATTTTTTAGTCATTTTAAGTTATTAATGTTTCTTAGGTTATTGCAAACAAAAGTTAGTATGGATTTGAAAATCTATTCCTTGTTGATTTTTAATAATTATTTTTCTAGAAAAACCTGGAAAAAACACGAAAATTTTTAAAATATCAAATTTAGTATTTTTTAGAAAAGTAAATAGAGATCTCAGCCCTAAATCCATTGTACTTTTATAGAATGTACGTTTGGGATTATATACAAAAAAAATTCAAGGCTCTATCTTGAATAGGAAAAGGCCTTAGGGAATAAAAACACATATCTTCAAAATTGAAAGTCTGAGAAAAACGTATTTAAACTTTGTAAAGTCATAAAACAAAAACTTATAATGCCCGTAAAGCTCTAATTTTTTAATACGCTATTTTTCAATGTATGTTCTGCATTAAAACACTGTTTTTATTAAATATGACTGAAAATTATATTTTTAATTCAAAAATATTTTTGCATAATATTGATAGTTTTTGTTAAGACATAAGTTTATTCAGCTTTATCTTAACCTAATATTTTCACAAAAGTTTTGAAATACGAAGCATTTATGTAAATAATAATTATACTAACTTAAGCTAAAAATGGCCAGGTTTGTTAATAAAATTTTTTTTCAGTTTTAAATTGGGGCAGTTTAGAAAGTTTTAGCTCTTGTCGTACGACTTGAAAATACTAAAATATAGTACTACAATATGTTTAGTATAATGTAGTTTAGTACATCAAGGAAATATTCTGTTACATCTGCAACATTTGAATTCAGAATACTTGTATTCGGAAGTCTAATTGCAGCATCAGTAGAAGACTGATTTTTAGATACATCATTTTCAGTAGTATTTCATCTCTTCTAAATATTGTTTTTCATAGCAACCTGAGAACGCATTTGCCATGTCATTTTCTCTACAGGAAAAAATTAATGATAACGCTTTTAAGTTATGTAAACTATTTTTAAAGCAAAAATTGGCCATGAAATTAATCTCAATTAGTTAATTATGAGAACTCAAAAAACTCAAAACATAATCAAGCAGAAATGATTTCAGTTATGAAAATTGGAATTAATAACCATTTCAAATTAAAAGCTCAAAAATATTTTTAATTAATTTAATTTAAGAGGGGAAAAATGCTTTAAATTGAAACCGAAACTAAAATCATAGCTCATAAAACTCCAAATATCTTAAAAACTAATTTGCTAACAGATATGAAATTTGGTGGAGAGCTTCTCAATGATATGAGCTATTAGAAAAAGCAAAATTGGTAAAATGAAGTTTTAGGGTACTGTGTAGCCTTAAACTTTCGAACTCCACGGACTCCCTTTATCTATCAGCCTGATAACGCGTACCCCAAGTTTTTGAGTACACCTCTCTTTTAATGCAAGCACATGACTGAGTGATTGAAAGGTTCCTCAATAATCCTAAGACTTCCTCTCCTACTTAAACAGACTTTTTGAACACTTTTTTTCCTTTAACAAAACAGTAAACATCTAAACCAGTAATACTCTTTCAACATATACTTTATTTCGTATAGTAGAGAATGTGCATAATATATTTATTAACACACAAGCAACAAAGGGCTTTAATTTCTTTTGAAAATAAAATTTTAAAGAGGTAGATATAGTTCACATAGTTCATAAACAGAAAAATTTAACGCTTGTTTTCAAGCTCAACACACGTGTTTAGAGATTATATAATCAATTTCACGCTTTATAGTTGATACCAAATAATTAAAGTATTGAACAGATTTATGTACAAAAGCATATATTTACGTGTTTTGTCTTGTCAAAAATTGTTAAAAAATAAGGGTACGCCAGAAGCATATTAGCATTCATTGATATTTTACGTAAAATTACCTATGTAACTCCAATAAACTAACATCCATTACACTATATAACAGGGATAGCGAACCAATGGCACGCGACCCAATATTTTGGGCGCTTCACTGTTCAAAATAACAATGTTCACTATGAAGTATTACAAACAAACGCGAGTGATCAGTCTCGGGGTGCCAAGGATTTGATTCCAGACACATTTAACTATTTAGAGAAGCTGGTTTATGTCTTTTTCTCCACACTTTTGTCTACCTATGCTTATTTTTAGAGATGAATAACATTAAAGATTCCCTAATAAATCGTTTGGCATATCACTTTAATTCAGTATGCATTCTGCTAAAAGTAACCTTACAATCCTAATATGAGTTATTTGTCATCTAATCTTCAACGAGTCACATTAATGCTACTTTAATTTAAATTACACGTTTTACTAAAACATTCCCTACTTTACAGTGCAAATTTTATTTTTCGAAGCAAATAAAAAGCTTTGGGTTGTTAGTATTTAGTTTTATTATTTTCCCAATAGTCACAAATCAAAATTATTTGAAGGCACGTATAAACAATTCTTTAGAAAAAATGGCACGTCGGTCCTTAAAGGTTCGCCACCCTGCTATATAATAAGGTTCTAAATTTAGAAAATATAAATCCATCAAAAAAGTACCATAACTAAAAGTGCTATTTTTTAATCTATCATTTATATATAATTCCAGAACTGGTATTAACTGGTTGATGAACTTCGGAAAAAAATAGTAGTAAATCTTCGTAATTCAATGTGAAATCTATTAATTCTGTTTCAGTGATCCCTTCTCTCTCAGGTTATAAACAATAAGGGATAGGAATAAAAAAGCTGTTGAAAATTTTCCCGAATAGGTTCTTTTTTTCCGTTCCAGTCATTGAACGAGTGCACTATCGTTGGAGTGAAAATTTAAAACAGATTGATATATTATTATTGTTTTCATTGTTTTTCATGTATACAAACATAGGTAATATAATAATAATAATGTAATGGTCAAATAATGTTTAATTCATTTAATTAGTGAGCTATATGTTTCTCAACTCTTTCAGTTAGTTTTTACAAGTCGATCTCAATGCATGTGTATTTGCTTATCGCATTTGATCTTGCAGATTTTCGTACGTTAAGTTTGAGCACGATTTATGTTCGATAAATTTTAATTTAGAAAAAAAAAGAGATTCGCAGTAACAGAAACAAGGTGATAAAATAATAACAGTTATGGGATTTATTTTTAAAAAAGCTCTTTAAACAAAAAGTATTGTACAAAATATTCGAAATTTTATAAAGTTGTAAAGAATCTCGTTGGCAGCAAAATTTTTCAAGGGGGCCACATGCGGCCCTGGGCCGCGATATGGACACCCCTGGCTTAAAATATTCTAAAATCAATAAATTTGGATGAAGAGGAAACTGCTGAAGGTTATGTATTCGTCTTCCAAATGAGAGAAATAGATTCATATAATAATATCTTATGGGATATCTCTTGAGAGAGAATTTGTTGATTTCTTCAGATAATGCAGACATTTGCAAGTTATTCAGTAGTATAAGAAATGAATTTTATGGGCAATATTTAATGAAATAAAATATAACACAACAATTTACGACGTATTTTATGTTGATGGTTCAGTTAGAAAATCAATAATGAACTGTAATTACAGCCTTGGATGAAAGTATTGGGCAGTCTCATATTTTTATATCAATTGAGAAAGTGTTACTCAGAATCACTTAATTTGCTTATTAAAATATTAATGTTGGGTCTAGACAACAAAGCAAACAAACATTTCATTCAGCAGCCAATAAAATACTATCGTGACACTAATGCGAAATTCGCGTTTTTTTGGAATGGATATTATTCCAAGTTCGCTATTTTTAGCGTGTAATATAATTATTTTCAAGGTCACTGTAATGTGCTTCATTTTTACTACTGTAAATACTGAAAATCAGGGGACTTAGTCAAGAATAATGCTTAAAGAAACAGTTTTTTTTTAATTGAACTGAATAAGAGTAAACTACTGCTGCAAAAGCTGTTTGATATTCAAGATGTGGGTATGCGATAAATAGCGCCTTAAATCTTCACAGCAGCATTCCTCTTGGGGAATACGTAAAAAATATCCAAAGAACAGTACCTGTACGAAGTGGGTAACGTACATCCCCGCATTGCGAGGGTGGGCAGGATTGTAAAGGGTCCCGAAGTCAGACTGATGCCAAATATTTAGCTTTTGTAAGGTCCCGCTTGGGGCCTTAATAGTCTCCGTTACGCCACTGCCTGCATGATCCATAGCTTACGAGAAAGCTACGGTAAATGAGGATGCATGATGGTTCAAGGTGGGGCTCCGGTGCATTTATCTGTGCTTCTGTTCGTGATTGGCTGGATATGGCATACACCTCCTTCTGGATGGGCAAGATAATCCGATTCTATGGCTGCCACGACTGACAGGTCTCACACCGTTGGACTTTTTCCTATGATGCCATTTCAAGGAATTGGTGTACATGGAGACATAATGACTTTTGTTTGTAAGGTGGACACTGCGTTCCTGTGGCATGTTCACTCATTCATTCCATGGCATGTTCAAGCCTGCCTCGACACACACACACACACACACACACACACACACACACACACACACACACACACACACACACACACACACACACACACACACACACACACACACACACACACACACACACACACACACACACACACACACACACACACACACACACACACACACACACACACACACACACACACACACACACACACACACACACACACACACACACACACACACACACACACACACACACACACACACACACACACACACACACACACACACACACACACACACACACACACACACACACACACACACACACACACACACACACACACACACACACACACACACACACACACACACACACACACACACACACACACACACACACACACACACACACACACACACACACACACACACACACACACACACACACACACACACACACACACTTTGAACATCTGCCTTTCTAAATATTTGCAAATACTGCTGCTAATCCGTAATTTTTTTGTAAACTATAGATCCTACGGGTACACATCTTTAAGCATTTTCCATGTACACCCAACGAAGAATCTAGCTGTGCAGAGTTTGGGAGCTATTTTTTTGGGACACCCTATATTATCAAACTTCTTGAAATTTTGGTTCACATTTATATTACAAAAAGAGGTAGGATGTGCGTATTACTATAAATAAGGTGGCCAATCGTCCACCTTTAATAGGTTTTATGTTTTGTCCTTCCTCGAAAAGTGTCCTTCTACTTGTCCTCCTTTTCAATATTTAAAAAAACTTATCCGTTATTTTCTATATTAAAGAGATGCCAGACACAACAGAAAGGTTTACCAAACAAGTGCACAATTTATTCCAAACATGTTTCCAATACCCCGAAAAATGGCCTGAAACAAATTACACAGGAAAAATAACTGTTTACAATGGTTTATTTTGACATCATCGCAAGTAAATTGGGAAGATATAGAAAAATGTGTTGAGTTTTTTATCGAAATAAATGCCTGATATTAAAATAGATGACAATTGTATGTTTGAAAAAATTAGAAGACTGAATGAATAGTTAAATTTTGATACATTAAAACAATGAGTTAAATCAGCATTTTGAAGTTGATATAAGATGGGTGGAAATATTTAACCATTTCAAAAATGAACACATTCCAAATGAAAACTGAGTTATACTTGTTGAATTTATATTGTGCTCTCCTGGAACTAATGCAGCAGTTGAAAGAGTTTTTTTTTTCGATTGGTAATGATTTTTGGACAAGTGAGAAATCAAAATTGAGTGTTGATGCTTTAGCTTTAGCACTTAATGTAAAATTCAATATGAAGGATATTTCTTGCTCCGAAATTTCCGATATATTAGAAAATGATATATTGACAAAAAAAAAAAAAAAAAAAAATCATTCAACTGAAAAATACTTGTTTAAGTAAATAGTTAAAAGTAAATAATTAACAAGTGTATTTTTGTGTGAATTAATAAAATGTTTATACATTTACTTTGTAATTTTTCCCAAAATTTTTGTCCTCCTTTTCATTGTAAAAAAATTGGTCACCTTACTATAAATCGATAAATATGACCAAAGTGACGCCGACTGCTGTGCCGCAGGGCCTGAGTTCGAATCCGGGAGAAGGCATGGATGTTTGTAATTGTACAGTGTCTTTGAGGCAGGGGAGGGGGTACTCTAAATAGCCGTCGAACCGCAAGTCCTTTTTGTAAGGTCGGTGAAAGGGGAAGAGAGGTGGGAGGCCCCTGATCACCTTTAGGGAATTCTCATTGGGAATGAAAGCTTAATTTAAGGCACTAACAATATGTCACATCATAGCTTATTTATGAGGCTTTAGATCTGAATCTTGAGTTTATAAAATAAGTTGATAAGGTAGTAACACATAGATATAAATAAGATATCAAAGTAATTGGGACTTTGATTTTCAAATCACACGTAAATCTTTTTACTATTTACAGCAGTGTTTCTCAAACTGTGGGGTGCTCCCCCTTGAGGGGCGTGATAACCCTATGAGGGGGTGCAAGCATATTGAAAAGTTGAAAACAAAAGATATTTTTAAAAAGTTATGAATTTACTGAAATTAGGCAAAAAAAAAAAAAAAAAACATTCCGGCATAATAAAAAATAGAATACACATTTACACTGATATAATACACCTAAAAATATATCAATACTGCGCAATGATTTTATAATTCGTTTAACAATACTATATTTAAAGAACAAATTTAATAATGACCAGTGCACCCATGGACTTGCCATATGAATAATTATATGCAAAAACTAACACTTGATAATTTTTACGGTTTATAATTAATCCCTTAAAAGCATATAAAAAATTACGTGATTCGCTCCCCAATGCTACCTTTTAACACGCAGGCAAGCGTATGTGGTGCATTGGGAGGGGTGGAAAAGGAATAAATAAGCAAATCCTTTGAAATTAGTAAATCCTTCGCAAACACTGTCAAGGTCTTTTTATTGCGTTCCAAAACGTTCGAAATAATTTTATGATTCACAGTTAACAGAAAAGAACGTACTGCGGAAAGACGTATATATACGTACAGGGCAATTAACACACTGGCTAAGCGAGACGTTTGTATACGTTTGCGGCACTTAAGAGGTTAAAATCGTGTTGTAGGTTTAGCGTCATAGTACAGTTTTATTGCATTCAATTAATTGTTATTGTATGGAGGGGGACGTGATGAACATTATAATTAAATATTGGGTCGCAAGCATAGAAAGCTTGAGAAGCACTGATTTATAGAGATCAGATATTTCAAATAATGTCAAACCACAACGTTAAAAAAAATCAATCTTGAATACTTACTTTTCTGCATTCCTTACTCCGTTGAACACTTTTTCTTTAAAATTAAAAGAATATCTAAATTTGCCATAGCATATGCTATTATCTTCCCTATAAATAAAAGATTTTATTATAATAAAAATAGCATCTATAGTCATTTATTTGAATTCAAGCGACTCCAATAGAGTAAAAGAAAACGCAAACATATATGGCAGAGTGAAGGCGAAACAAGAGTTTCGTGCGTTTTCCCCAAGTTCTTTCTATCCAATATGCGTTTCCGGAAACTCCTTAGGGAGCGATGGGAGTTGTGTGTAAAGTAGCCCAGCGAGACTTTTAAAGTTTCTTTGAAAGCAAAAGGAACGAAACACAAAGAGAAATCTCAATACTTTGAACTTACTTTGTATTCAAAATGCAAATAAAGAATTTTGCATCAAACGAACGTCGTTTTGGGTAACTGTAAGGAATGAAAAAAAGTAAATAAATAATCAAGCTGTGCAATTGTAAGCTTTTGGTAGAAAATCGTGCATAGATGTGATGATCACGATGTTTTTATTTAGAAAATATTAGAGCTCTTTTTATTTATTTAGTGTAAAGTGGAGCTTTGCAGCCGTTGGAATTAATTGAGAACTGAAACTACATGCATTGCGAATGTACATTGATTTCTTTTTCCATATTTTACTCGTGTAAAAGATAGATTTTAGAGGAATGTGGGAAGTATTTACTTTATTAAATCAAATACCGTATTTACTTGAATCTAAGCCGCATCCCCCCATTCCCCCCCAATGTTAATGCTACTGAAAATCGGCTTCAGCAAAGATTGGAAGGGAAAAAATTGTTGAATGGGGGTATTTAGAGCAATTGCAGGTCCATGTATTTATATTTAAAAGCTTATAATACTGATAAAACAACTAATTATTCACTTCTTGTTAGTCCTCATTTCAAATTTATTTTAGTTTTGTAAAATTGGATATCAAAATATATCTCTTTTACACTATTTTTTATTGAGACTTATTGAGAATTTGCGGCGCGGTTTAGAATCGATGGCGGCTTAGATTCGAATAAATACGGTATAACGGTGGTTTCTTTTATAAAAAATAGATTAAAGTTTTGGGAAAACTCCAATACTCTGAAGGAATAATCAGAAACAAATGAAATTTATTTAAAATATTACTTATAATAGTTTAAATAAACAATCAAATTTACACATTTGAATAAAACAAATATTATCGAAAATCAATGTACTTGGCAATATGCTATCCGTGGGGTCTGTCCTCTTGAGTTCTCCTCCGTCCGTCTAAATTAGTACTTTAAGTTAGAACAACACCTCTATATAAATTTGAACGACAATACTGAATAGTACATAAGTACGAGGGCGAGTCGTAAAATAAGTTTCCCCTGTTGACTGTGCTCAGAGTTGTATATGAAAATCGAAACGTGAAATGAGACATTAATGATAAAACATAAATTTTTTTTCTACACAAGTACGAAGTACATTGAGACATATGTCATACCGCTTGATAAGCTTCAAAAAGCCCTCCAGGAAAAACTCGGGGCTTTGCATACGGAAGAAGAGTTTAACGGCTTGTTTGACTTCAGCATTGCTTCTACAGTGCATTCCGGCGAGTTTCTTCTGCAAAGCCGGAAGCAGATGAAAGTCACTTGGTGTGAGATCAGGACTGTATGGCGGATGGTGTAGGTGCTCCCAACCAATAGTTGCAATATGGTTTTGCGTTGACGTCGCCAAGTCATCCAACAACAGAAAGCCACATCTGAGAAGCCCAGGCCGCATTTTTCGAATCACTACTTTAAATTTCGACAGGGTGTCACAGGACCACGTAGTATGTACCCAATGTACTCACGAATGATGCATCGGTGTCTTGGGTGTTCACCTGCTGTGTCGTCTTTCGACCATAACCGTTAAGCGCATCTTCCTTACCTGTGTTTTTCCAGGAGGGCTTTTTGAAGCTTATCAAGTGGTATGAAAAATGTCTCAATGTACTTGGTACTTATGTGGAAAAATAAAGAGTTATGTCTTATCTTTAATGTCTCATTCTATGTTTTGACTTTCATACACAACTTGGACATTAGCAGATTGGGGAAACTTATTTTCCGAATCACCCTCGAGATCAATGAGATAATTCACAGAGAATATAGATGCTTATAGAGAATGGTGAATACGTATAGATGATAGTAGATGTTTAGTGGACTATATTGCCACTTTAATTAAGGCCTGAATTATAGTTGCATAGCCAATTGTAAGGTACAGGATCACGGATTATTTTCCTATTGTCAAGTCCGAGGGGTCGCATCTCATGTCAGATAAGTATCAATGGATTCTTACTCTTTAGCTTGTTTTTTATCTTCAGGAATGTCTTGAGACTTCTTGATGCCCTGAGCCTCTACTCAAAAGTAATCACTGGGCCCCTACACAAATGTAGGCCCCACCTAAGACTCTTAAATGTAAACACTACATGGCATACGTTATTAAATACTCATACAAACAATAACCCGAAGAAAATAAATGTGCATGATTTACAATCGCACGTACCAGCTTGACCGACTTCCGCCATTTGACTGAATGAGTAATGACCGTGTATGGTGGTAGCTTAGGCCTGTACGTGGACGAGGGTTATCACATGTAGCCAATTAACGTACCATCCGAAATTCCCAGTTTTTCCGAGAATACAACCGGAAATAACATTTGATCTTTGAAATTATTCGAATTATTATATTCTTAAGGCTGAATGAAGAACGAGACGAGAACCCATTGCGGCGGAGACTCTGGGCCCGACCCAGTTGGCCCATGCCTTAAGACGTCCCTGCTTTGGATATATCATAGTCATCTTTAGTGTTTTACTTATTAAAAATAAATTGTTCTCCTTTTTTATTGCCATCATTCAATTGTTCAATTCAACGGCTTCTTCGTCCATGCTGTGTTCGGATCCCCATATGAATTAAACGAATGAGAGTGACCTTCAGCTCAACCAACCTGAGAAGGAGATACCGCTACAGCCATACAACCTCAAAGCATAGTGATGAGAACTTCTACTTGTGGCTTGGAATAATAGAGAATGCGAAAATAAGTTCAAGAATGATTTTTCAGATATCCAGATTATCATGACACAACGGTCAGTCTTTCGCTGTCCTAAGGTCCAGAGCTGCATCTCGGGGCATGTTCATAATACTCTTTTGTCATTATTTGTACTTCAGGTGCGTATTTCAGATGTAAAATATCACGTATATCACAAAACACATCACTTTGATTTTACGTCGCCCTTGTAGCATTTATTTCGGCTTATGGAACTAGGATGTTTCCATTATGGTGAGGGTGCCTTTGTTTTCGAATTGTAATATATATTCTTGACTCATCACGTTATTACGTTCAGAAATTCAGTATCAGCAGTTGTATATATATATATATATATATATATAGACTAAATATATATACATATATATAATCAAAGTTCTAAGAGAGATGAATAAAGAGAGATAACTAAACAATAATTATCAAAACTGAAAAAAAATCGAAGTTGCAAGATAACCAGACATAAGATTTTAGAAAGGAAATACTAAAAATTAAAGTAATATAATTTATAAAAAAAAAAATAGGGATGTGCTACAGTGTTATAAACATTGATGATTTAGGACACAGCTCATGTATAAAATAATTTATATAAAAGTGTTTGTACATGTTTTTTGGCCAGCCAACCTTCCCCCTTTCTGTTAATAATGCTGAGGAAAAACCTATTGAAAATAATGGTTAGAATATCTAAATATCTGTCTATAT
>BMAV01005167.1:29215-39785 GCA_019973955.1 Trichonephila inaurata madagascariensis
TCTATCTATCTATCTATCTATCTATCTATCTATCTATTGTGTGTGAAATAATTCCTTTTAATTTCTCTAAACAAATTTTTAATTTGTATTGGTCCTGGCCTTCTGGACTCACGCGTAAATAATTAACTGTTTCTAAAAGTAAGATTACATCAGACTCTATCAAACGATATCTTTCCACCAATCATAGTTTCCGTCTATGGAAGTCACGCGGATTCCCAGACCTTCTGTTGCCGCTTCATATTAGGTTGGGGAAAAAGAAATCCATTATTTTTGCAAGGAAATCAAGACTTTATTTAACATGCTTCCAATCGTCCGATTTGGTTCAAATATACACCGATTTGTTGTATAATTTGTTGCCATTTTAAAGGTGGCTTCATATTGCCTCTCTCATAGAAGTCTTGACACTTATTGGTGAAAATATCTAGTAATCTATTTTCACAATCTTCTCTTGATCCCAATTTTTTATCACTCAAGGAAGTTTTGCAATGCAAGAAAAAGGTGGTAATCACTTGGTGCCAGGTCCGGACTATATGGTGGATGCATTAAAACTTCCCAACCAGGCTCCCAGAGGTTATGGCGAGTTACTATAGAAGTATGTGCTCTGGCGTTGTCCTGATGGAACACAGCACCTCATCCGTTGGCCAATTCTGGCCCTTTCTGGTCAATCGCTATCTTCAAATGGTCCAGTTGTTGACAGTAGAGATCTGAATTTAGTGTTTGGTCATGCGGAAGCAACTCTTAATAAATTATTCCTCTCCGGTCCCACCAAATACTCAGTAGAACCTTCCTGGCCGTTAGTCCTGGTTTGGTCACCGTTTGAGCTGCTTCACAGCACTTTGACCACGATCGATTTCGCACAATATTGTCATATGTAACTCATTTCTTATCCCCAGTCACCATCCGTTTAAGAAATGAGTCGATTTCATTCCGTTTAGCCAAGGCTTTACTGATGGAAATTCGGTCCATCATGTCTTTTGGTGTTAATTGGTGTGGCACCCAAACATGGAGCTTCTTTTTGAATCTAAATTTGTGCAAATGGTATAAAACTGTTTTATGGTCGATCTTTAGCTCCTTGGTGATACTACGACTCTAACAAGCCGGTCAAATTCGGTTATTTCTGTGATTTTATCGACATTTTCGATGACGGTCCTGTGCGAGGTGCATCTTTAAAATCAAAAATACCTGAACGGAATTGGCGAAACCAAAATTGCACGTAATTAGCTGTTACAGTATCGGCACCATAAACACCATTCGCAATTTCAGCCCCCTGGCTTGCATTTTCGCTTTTATCAAAGAAAAAACTGTAAAAGAACCGAATTTTCTCTTTGTTGATTTCCATTTTAACAGCCTGTAACTCACAACTGAATGGACCAAACAAAAAAAGCAAAATAATTTTTTTAGTGTGAAATGTAACCTTGACAACGAGCATAAATTTGAAATTGTTTGATGGCTTCACGAGATATCGACACTACAGCCATCTACCGAAAAAAATAATGGATTTCTTTTTCCCTAACCTAATATAAATAGCCCCAAGATACTGAAAAAAGTTTCTTTTGTCTCTTCCAATTTCATCATGTCCTAACTAGCTGCAGCTAGCGTATGTCTCATTCATGCTTTTTGTCTGTTTGTGTGTGTGGGTTGTTCAAGTGTCTGAGTGTTAAAGTGGATTATCTGTCAACAAGACTGTCTTATCAATACCAGCCATATTACATCAACCATCTAAATAATGATCCAAATAAAGAAATTCCTTAACACTCGCCTCGCCTTGTCATATATATATATATATATATACAATGTGTCCTGGATTGCCGTAGAGAATATCCAGTGGAACCAATGGAACAACAATTACATAGGGAAGCATGAGCAGAAACGTAACCCTAATGAGATAAGAAGTCACAAAGACAGTATAACACAGAATGTATTGTAAAACGCTTTATTACAAAATAAATAAATAAAAAGTATGCCATAAAAGCATTACAGGAGGTGTTAGAAATTGCGGCTAATGGCATGTATACATGCACAACACAGACGCGACATGGATTGGCATCTCTGTCGTACTTCGGTTAACAAACCGCTGCACAAACGCGACACATAGTGGAGGATTCTGTGGCAGTAATAATTGCACTCACTGTACATGGAACAGAAGTAAGGCTGTTCTATCTCAATTCACAACTCATTTACAAAACAATAAACTGAGTGCAAAATAAATGATGTGGTGACGAGTGTTTCTCTATTTAAATGAAACATTTATTAAGTATTTACATGGATGCATAAAAAAAGGTTAAATATTACCGTGCACGCTCATCGCTGTCTGATCCCTCCAAACGCATCTAGAGGAATTCTTTCATTTCTTTTCGGAGTGTTTTACCTCCCCCTGTTGCCACAGACGAGAAGAGAGAAACCCCAGGCGCTCGTCCGTCATCGGGACATTAACTCCTCCGTACACACCCCTGTCACTCCATTCGCAACAAAGGCTTTGCCCGGCAGTACACGATGGACAGTTGTGCAAGATCTTTCGGTTGAAATGGCAAGAGCCCGTACACTGGTGCCGAGTTTTCGGTCCACAGAATGCAACACATCCTCTTTGAATATGGGTATTCGTGCTATTTGCGGCCATCCAGTATCTTCAATCGTGGTTCTGAAAGATCCATGTTCCCACCAGGTTATGAAGCACTCGAGTGAGCGTTTGACGATAGGGTTGTCACCTCGTTAGATATCTTTCCCCATACAATCAAACAGCAGCACGTCCATTTTCATTAGCTAGGCCGCAGATGAAGTGAATATACACCAACTCGGCGTTCGTATAACTATTCGTGTCCATCGCACGTTGTCCATGTCTGATATGAGGCATTCACATGTGCCGACCTTTTGAACTCACGCACAGTGCCACAAATCGCTTTCCGCCCATGATTTCCTATGTAATTTGGCTCCTCACGAAGTTCCCTACCTCCTCTCCAAGTTTGTACACAACATTCGTGGTATTAGACTCGAGTATTAGAGATATATTATACGCCCAAAACTCAGTTTAATTTGACTAAGGCCTAAGGTGTATTTTTATTTAATATATAAAAGAAAAGTATTCAAAATATATTTATTTTTAATTGATTTTTTTTTATATATATATAAACCATGCACAAGTGCGTGTATTTTCGACAACAGTCTGTTTTTTAAAAAAATATAATTACTTTTACTAAATTACATTTTATTAAAATATTTATTTTTTTTTATATATTATGTGTTTGAAAATTAAAAATCTTTATAAAATCTCGATGTTTGAAAATTAAAAATTAGTAAAAGAGAAAAAATGGATTACATATATGAAAATCGATATATATGACACATATTACTAAGTTGAATGCTAAGTGTGTTTCGTAAAATCATTCTTTTTTTATTTGAATTTTATGTAATACAATAAAAGAAATACTGAAATTCTTTCTCTAAGCCCCAATTGTAAAATCATTTTTTTAAGTTATTATATGTGCTATTTTCAAAATACTGTTTGATTCAAAATAAGTGCGACCAATTTTAAAAGCATATAACTATTTATGATGAATTTCTATCGTTTTACTTCTGGTTTTATTTCAAAAATTAAACATTTAAATTACCAATCTAACCGTTTTTATAAGTGGAATTAAATTATAGTACTGAAATTGCATTCTCAAATCCGGCATGAAATTTAACAGCTTTTGAAGGACAGTTGTTTAAATTCTGTAAAAAATAAAGAATTTAAAAATCAAAAAAGACACTTTTCTATTGTATTATTATCTAAACTTCAAAAAAAAAAAAAATAAATAAATAAAATTTGGCTCGCAATCAAAAGCTCCAGGGAAAAAATGTAAACGAAAGGAAGTCCTTAATGAAAGAGAAAAAAAGAAGCTGAAAAGCATAATCGCTGTAGAAAATTCTGTGCCTCAAAAACCTACAGCAAAGAAACTATAGATATAGAGATCGACAATTTATCGTCAGATAAAGAAAATTGGGTATGAAAATGTAAATTTTTCAGTCTGTCATCAAATGTCTGTTAAGACCGTAGAAAAACGAAGAAAATGTTCTTGGCCTCTGTATTTAATGTTATACAAAGGTAGATATAAAACATGGATAACTTCTGATGAAGCATTGTTTCATCTGTCATTCACAACTAAAGAAAAGGAAAATTCAATATATTTCAAGTAAAAAAAAAAAAAAAAACGTTGCAAAGACGAAGCTGTTTTGAAAAATGCAAGTTGGCTGTCAGGTGCTATGGTATGAACGGAAATGTCATCTCAAGGCTTAACAAAATCGTTTTTTGTTGAACCAAACTCTATCACTATCCCCTATATGTGTTCCTTGCGATTATTTTTATGGGGATACTTAAAAAAACAATTAAATAGACGTAAAGTAAGAACATTTCAAGGGCTTCAAAAAGCAATTTAAGAGGGATTTGGAAAAATACGCAAAAAATGATAAAAAAACTCTTTTAGTTTAGTCAAAACGCTTACAAAAAGTGTACTGTGTTAGATGAAACCACATTGAAAATTGCATGTAAATAACTTTATTCAATAAAAATTTATGATCCTATGAAATTGGTCATACTTTTTTTATGAATCAACAGGAATAAAATGAAAAACTAGAATCTAATAAGACGTATGCATCAGAGTGACCAAGGCAAATAATATTCCAAGAACAAATGTATTAATTATGGTGTACAAAGAATGGATGAATTGTTCACGATATGCAAGGAACAAATTCTTTGGTTGCGATTCGCAAATAACAAATGAGTGGATTGAACTGTTCAGCAAAGGGACATACCGGGAATTAACAAAGAGCTGTTTGGCAAATTGCTTGATATTGAGAATATTGAAGAACTATTTTCCTCCAAATGAAATCTTGAAATTGGAACGGACAAAAGAATTCATTTTAAAAATTGAGAATCCACTAATTCTAAAGACGATGCTGTTCTTTTGTGTTTCCTCACTAATTATTGTATCTATTCCTTTTCAAGATTGTTGAATTTTCTTGAATGTGTCAAAGGGGCATGTTTTTTTTTCATTTTCTTACAACTCGCTTTTCCTACCTCTTTTATCCTTTCGATTCATTCGAATGCACTTCTGCGTGATAAAAGATCGCCCAGGTTTGTGAGAAAAGAATCTCATGAATTTCAATGGTTGACACACAATCCAGTAAAAATCCATGAATTATTTTTAGATTTTATTACTTGTGGTTTGCTCAATTTATGGGAAAAATCAGGGTTAAATTTTGATTATATAGAACGGGGTAATACGTTTAATAAGCAAATACAGAAACCAGTACGATAAATATAGTGGAATACAGGGAAATACATTTAACGCTAAAACGCTCAAGACGAAATATCGGTTATAACAAAATAATACAATGGTACCGACAAACTACTATGTAGTTTCATGAATTTTTTTCTCTTAACACAGAACGAAAATCACTCAACATGAAAAGATTTCCCTTCTGGGAAAGAACAAAATACGGAAAACACCAGCCGGATTGGACTGTGCTATTTTATTTTCTGAAAAATTCAATGCAGTAGATAATGATAATGTGTGTACAAATCCAATTATGGCAGTTAAAGACATTTTGAAATTTGTTCATAGAGCTCAAAAAATATCAGTGACGCAGATTCCGAAAACGAAAATGAAAGGAATAATGCAGCTCCTGTTCCAACGTCATATGAAATGAGGAACATCTTGAAAAGTATGTACAGTTATTTAGACGCACATTCCAATGGTGAAATGAATAACAAATTGACGATATCGAACAAATTGGATTAAAAAAAACCATGTAAAGAAAAATATCAGATTATTTTTTAAAAACTATATAAATGTTTCATTTTTCAAAAAATTGGAAAATTTTGAATTAAATTTCTCTTTAAGTCCTTGTCAATGATTTTGTTTCTTTGATTTTTATTAAAAATATGCATATTCATGTAAATAAAATAAATTCTAATAAACTTAATTTTGTTGCATATATGTTTTTTTTGCAACATATCCTTTAACATTAAATTCTTTTACACGAAAAAATATCTCAGTTTCGTGTTAAGTGATTTTTTCACTATATTACACGAAAAGCTTAGATTGCTTTGACTAAAGTATGTTTTTTATTCAATGCGTAAAAGGAATGTAAAAAAGTATATTTATTTTTAGCACACTTTTTTTTTATTAAAACCTTGTACACAAACGAGTGATAATATTTTCGACAATACAGTCTGTTTCTAAAAATTTTTTATATAATTACTTTTCCTAAATTGCATTTTAATGAAATCTATATTTTTTTATATTAAGATGGTGTGTGTGTAGATACAATATTTGTGAAGATTAAAATCCATTAGAAGGGGCTAAAATCTAGATTATGAATATAGATTGAGATACAGGATATCATTTCTTATTGTAAATCAATACTAAAAGATTGTATTATTTATTTAAACTAATATAAAACAATAATGAATATTATTTAAGATTGCGTATTGTGCCTTCTGAGTGGCATGGTTGGTTTGTCGCTGGCCATCTGCATCAAAGGTAACGGGTTCAAACCCAGCCCAAGTTGGTGGATTTTCATGATACAGCAAATCAAAAGTGGCCATGCCGTATGATTAAATGGCATGGAAAAGTCAATTGAGTGCTTGTTTGGCATGGGTGCTCTCGGCAAAATTAAAATCCTAAGTACGGTTTCACATCGCCGGAGCTATGGTGCCTCTTTCCGGGGCGGAAACTGGGCATCAAAGTTACTTGCGGTAACCTATAGGCTGCCGCACTAAAATGTAAAACCAGCTCCTGGGGAATATACTTCGTCCGCAAAGGTTAATTACCAATGCGCAGCCATATTGGAGAAGAAAAAGATTGCCAATTGTATATTTTTGAAAAAAATCTATTCATTTATTATTTATTCGTTGGATTTTACTTCCAATAATAAGTATTATTTAGTTGATATGTATCACTAAAATAAAATGAAAACAAACAAACGTTTGATAAAATAATAGAAGTTTTTTTTAAAAAAAAATCCAAGCATATCTCTCAGAATTTTTGTTTAAATTTAAATTTATGAGCTTATCATCTTAACTTAATTATTTATGATTGAAATAAAATACAAAGCTTTTTAAAAATGAGCACAAGTAACTCATTTTGATTTAAGAACAACAGAAAATGACTTACTAATATCTAGAGGCAAACTGGAAAAACTAGTTTTATCGCTTTGTATTTGCAAAAGCTCATTTTTTCTTAGAATTTTGGTACGTTATCTTGAAATATAAATCTGTTTACACACAATCCTCCGATTACTACAAGTTTTTCCAGAAAATATAATTATTTGAGAAATGCAAAAGAAAAATGTTTGGATCTTCGATGAGAGGAATTAGGTTGCACCTGCTTTAAAACGGAAATGTGTACATTATTAAAATTAATTCAAGGAAAACTAATTAACAAATAATGCATTTTTCCTAAAGAAGAGCTAATTTTTCGAATCACAGAAGCGTCCCCTGAAACAAACTGATGGTCTCAAGGAGAAGTTTAGTTAAAAAGTGGTATAAGTGTACTATGCACCAAAAATATCGAAACATTATTATTAAGGGATATTTGGTTTTTAAAGTTTTCATTCGAGTATACTAGTCCATAATTACCCGTATTCTTTTATCTAGATAAAATTACAATATATAATCACGGGGTACTTGGGTTTGTTGATCTGAAAGAATGCAGTAATTATGAATAAGGAAAATTTGTTATTTATTCAGATAGGCTGTAACATATAGATAGAATTTTAATAACAAAATGTTTCAGATATTCAGGTTATATTTTATTTTTTCCTTTGATAATATTATACCACTTTTATAACGAAGTATTTATTAACGAAGCTGTTGCTTTATATTAATACACAGAAAACGCATACTACGCTGTTAAAGACTCTCAGAGTTGCACTAAACACCACAAATAACAGAATTGAATGGAATTATGTAGAGAAACGCGTAAATTCACATCTACCTATTGGTTTGGTATTAGTGCCGAAAACAGTTTAAAGATTCCCAACGAAAGTGATAAATAAATAAACAGGCAAATCTGTACAAAAGTTAAAGAAGACTAAATATTTCTGAAATCTAGTATCATTTGTTGTGTACAGAGATGTTTGGTAAAAGGCGGTAAAAATAAACAAGAAATTAAGCTATATTATTGATTTTTACACAATACAGTGAAAATTGCTTAACACGAACCTGAGGGGACTGAAATGTTTTTTCATGTTAAAAGAATTTCGTGTTAAAGGATATTGAAAAAAAATCACGTATTAAATAAAGTTAAGTTTATTAGAGTACATTTTTTTACATAGATATGCATATATGCGTATATTTCAGAAAAATCAATGAAACAAAAACATTTCTAAGAACTTAATGGAATTTAATATAGAGTTTTCAAATTTCTTGAAAAAAACATTTATTGAGTTTTTGGAAAATAATCTGATATTTTTCCATGCATTGTTTCTTTAGTATCAAATTGTCGACAAATTGATCAATATCGTCTATTTTGTTACTCATTTTACCATTAGAATGTGTGTCTAAATAACAGCGCATACTCTTCACAATGTTCTTCATTTCGGAGGACGTGGAAACAGGAGCTGTATAATTCAATTCCTACTATTAGCTCACATTTATTTATCTTGGTGAAATTTTCAATCGTTAATACATTTTAAAGCGCTCAACTGAGCTGAAATTTTATATACAGGATTATTTTGGATGACAATACAATAATTTAATTATAATTAATAAAAATTAATTAATTAAAACTAATTATTTAAAAAATTACAAATACAGCCACGATGGCATCATTTTTGGTGACTTAGCGACCCTTTTGGCGACTTGTGTCAAAGCTGGAAAAGGTTTATTTTTCTCACGTTTTAAAGCATTCAGTTGAACTGAATTTTATATACACGATTGTTTTGGATGACATTACGATACTTTAATGATAATGAATAAAAATTAATTACCACTCAATGTTGTGATTCTGTTATATGTATATAGATATTTATATTAAGTGTAACTATTTAATAAAAAGTAGCTAAAATAAATTTTTTTTGTTGATCTAAGTAGGAATTGATTTAAAATTTTTTTTAATATTACTTGTTAAATTTATTTTGTTCATCGGAATTTTCATGAATGGAATTTTTTTGAGCTTTGAACAAACTCGAAATTTTTCTGCCATAATTAAAGCTGTATACACATTATTATCATCTAATGCAACGAATTCTTCAGATGAGACAGTAGGGCATTCCAAAAACACCGAAACTTTCACAAACATTTCATGAATGTATTAAGCGATTATCGTTTCGTGTTAAGAGAAAAATAATGCCTGAAAATACATAGTAGCTTGTCGGGACCTTTGTATTATTTCGTGTTAGCCCATTTTTCGTCTTAAGGTATCCGATTACCCTAAGATCATGATTTTTTAAAAAAAAATGACACATTTTTTTTATGATTTTATTTTATAGACCATCTTATTAGATTTATAAAAATACCATGTCCTTTTATTTTCCATTCCCTAGAACAAAAACTACAAGTATTTTAGTAAAAACAGATGCCATAACTTTACATAAGATGTCAAACTTTAAAATGCGTTTTACTCGAAACGTGTTTTTTTTCGAAAAGTTCAAACGGGGACAGCGATTGCTCAAAAAGTTTTTAAAACAATTTACTGAAATTTTGTGTGTATGTTCTGTATAACAGTAGAAGTGTTTTAACCTTCAGATTTATCAATCACCGTTTTATTACAGAATTTACGGTTCTGTATGTGAATATAATCACTAGTTTTTTAAGCAATTTCATATAATAACTAAGATAAAGTGCTCTAGTTTTTGTAGAAATTAAAATATCTCTTATCCTGAAAGTCATTTAAAAAATGAATGGCAAAGTAATACATCAAAATTGAAAAATCGAGATTTGTTCATTTACTATTTGTACAAAGCGGGCCCCGTTTATGAAATTTTTTGTCAATTTTGACCCATTTTTTCCCCATTTTAGTAGTAATATTTTATTTTTCTCTTCTTAATTTTAGCCATTTTTTCTTAAAATGTACTAAATTAATTTAAAAACCTTACACACACACACAAACAAAAAATCTCCATATTTCCATTTTTTTTAAAAAAAAAATTGTTGCAAGTAGTCTGATACCGTAAGCGTTTTCGCGTTAAACGTATTTCAAAGTAATTTAATTCGTGCAAAAAATGCTCAATGTCAATACTAAGTAAGTTATATAACTATTATAAACTCAATAAAAAACTTGCTTCTCATAAGCACATAGTATGAAAGGGCAGCATTTTCTTTTATTTCTGGAAATTCTTTCTTCACCAACAACTAAAATGGTAATTTCAGTCTATCAGTCTAAAATGGCTAAGTTTCAGACTATTATTTTGGCTCGATTAAAGTTCTGACAATTGCACTTGTGTCTGCAGATGGAGCTCTCAATTGGTTCTGAGGATATGCTGTAAAGATTTTGTACCCAGTCTTTCTTAGAACAAGTAATATAAATTTTTTTTAAGTCATTCCTACTTAGATCAACAAAGAAAATTTTATTTTAGCTACTTTTTATTA
>BMAV01005167.1:40416-72799 GCA_019973955.1 Trichonephila inaurata madagascariensis
ATATTTTTCTTTTGCTTCTGTATTCTTGCTTAGATAATTTTAATAGTTGATGATTTCAGCAACGTAAGCCACCTTCACAATGGGCTCAATTCGTGACGTCACATGATAAAGACAAACACGTGTTCTCCATTGAATTCAAGATAAACATTAAACTAACTTTACTTGTTGTTCTATTTGTAAAACTCGGGTAAAATTTCAAATTCATATTTGGGTAACGATGTTTAAGGCTGTTTTCGGTTAATGTTAAAGAATAGGACCCGAATTTGGAACATTTTTTCAGATATAAAAGAAATGAAAAATTAATATGATATTCTGGCTTCACTATTCTTTAGAGAGCAGCATTTTTTGTCATACTTCCCATTTTAAACTGAGTGACATTCATTTTTTTCTGGTATAAAATGTGTTTTGCGTTTTTTCTCCTATACCGTAACGTTAAATGAGCTATGCCTTCGTGTATTAAAACGAAAAAGGAAGTATTCATGGAATATCTTAAAGTTTTTGAAAACACTGTATTCTTAACAGATATTGCAAATTTCCATAGAAATTGAGGTCTTTTTTCTGTCTGAAAATGTGCTTCGCGTTTAGTTCAAGCTGTCGTACTTTTACCGAAGACAGCCTTAAATGTTAGGGAAAAAAATTCTTCAAAAATATTTTTTTAAATTAAAAAAAAACTCATATTTTGTGTTTATACTTTTAAATAAAATGCATTTTGTATACATATGTACTTTTTAAGAGAAAGTTTCTGCAAAGAGCAAAACTTGGCAACACAGGAGCGCGTGAACTGATTAGCTGGAAACACTAGATAGTTTTTATAGTGTGACTAGGACGTCGCACGAGTTTTTGAATTGATTGGTTAGAATCACGTGGTTTTCACTATCATGTGACTATGACGTCACATGAATTGAGCCCATTCAACAGAATGGTGCTGATGCTAAATAAATTTAGAGTTCAATTTTCAACGTAACTTTCTAATATATGCAAATATTTTTGTGAAGAATTAAAATTTAGTAATTAGTTACTTTTAATGGCATATTTACCTTTTATTAAGCATTCTTGACTTAATAAAGTGTACACTTGCGATTATTTAATTTAAAATACTTTTAGACTCTGTAAGAATTTTTTTCTATTGGAATCTTAATATTGTAGCAAAATAGTTCACTTCGGTTGCCATGGACACGATCTACTACTCGATTCATCTGATGTCATAATCCATTGACAATACATTCAACAAATTCTCACGTGTTTGATTCGACTGAGTATGTTAGCGGCATTTTCGGATTTGTATTTCCTTACTATCATATAACAAAATGAAACCCTTTCTTTCTTTTAACTTAAAAAAAAATATAGAATTTTTATTTTCATGCATTACTGATAGCTTTATAAATATTTTTTTAATTTCGCATTAATATACATATTTTTTTCTTATTGCAAAATTACAATTTATAAATTCTGGGAAAACCTATCGCTAAATTATGTTACTTGGCTATCGATTCCGGATGCCCAAACCACCTATCATTAAATTAAGTTGATTGGCGATCGATACCGGTCACCAAAATAATTGTCGTTGCCAAGGGCCCTCCCTATTGTACATTTTAACACTTAATTTTTAAGTATAAAGGAATTTGTTCAATTGAACGATCCACAATTTTTTGAAACACAATGTGGCTGCCGAACTAATTACCAAACCTAAAAGTATACATAAACATAAGACAAGATGTTAAGAAACAGAAGTATAAACTAAGCTTAAATCTAATACTGTAAACTAGAACTATGTATATATTTAATAACTATACGAAAAAAGCAAAAAACTAGAAAATATATTTAAAAATATTTAGAGTACTAAAAAAATTTAAAGAATATAAAATTTGAATATAAGCAAAATCGACGGTTAGCACACAACCACAAATGTTACACGATTAGATGTTTTTGTTTATTTGATAATCACATGACACTCACTAAACGACCGTAGCACCTTCTGGTGATGAATCGAATAATATTGTAATTCTTTCTTTCTCTCGTGCTTTTATTATTACTAATTGTAATTCTATTTATAATTATTTGCCAACTGTAATTATAGTTGTAGTGTCTAACTACCGTTGGCGTACTGTTTGGTGTTAGATTCTTTAAGAGTTGGCGAATTCCCGTATGCGCGGGGTGGAGGTTGCTATTTTGGAAGAGAAGGGCGTTGACTTTGCAACGGAATTGTCAGAGAGGGAGAGAGTCTCGTGTTTTGGATGTGGAGGCGTTGAATTGTTTTGGACCGGAGGGAATGGAATTCCTTTGGTGAGAGAGCGACCCCAGGGGTGGTCTGGTGTAAAAAGAAGAGATAGTCTCTTCTGGGACTGTGTTTAAATTGATAGATTTGAGAAGCGACGACCATTGTAGTTCTAATGTTATTTGACTGTAGTATTTAATTAAGAAATTATGTTAATCACGATTTAGTTATGTGTGTATGGATTGATTTGAGAAGTAATTAAGAACAAAATAAAGTTATGACAGTAATTATGGAAGGTTCTGGAACTTCCCATGGCTGTATATAAGATGAAAAATATTCAGTTCGTGGAATAAAGTCTTGAGTGGGGACTAGCGAAAGTAGTTATCATATCACTTAATTATCCAATTAACACATTAGTTTAATCTATATGACAATATGTTTAAATCAATGTGACATTTGTTTATATTCGAAAGAAAGCTTCTATCTTCATTAAAATTAGTAAAATTATAAACTGCATACCTTCCTTATTAATTTTTTTATCAATACTAATATCCTATATCCACATTTTTCTACTTCAATTGTAAGAAAACTTCTGATTCTATACTTATAAAAGCATATATTGTGCAAAGTATCTGTCTCAACGCGATTCCAAATTTCTATAAAGTTTTCTTTACTTTTTTACGGTGCATAAAAAATAAACAAAGCTTTCTACGAACTTATAAGATTATCTACTGCAAATAACAGATTATTTACTCTCTTTTGTAAATGTAACAGAGAATTGCAGTATTTTGCAGACCCCAAAAGTGCTATTTGTTAAATGTAACAATTATTGTAGTTGAATCGATAGTTACAAATCACAGGAGAATGTGTGAGGATACAACAATCTTTATATAGATTAGGTTACGTTAGGTTCATAATTAAGCTCTTGTTTTATGTTCCTTAATGCGTTTTTTTACTGCACCAAAAATAATTTAAAATAACAATTTTAAGGCTAACTATGCAGAATAAAAAGCATTCAATTGCAGATTCCTGTTTTATGGCTACAGCTAAAACCACTGAATTATATCATTAATATCAATCTACGTCAAGAATTCTTGCACTCGTTAAAGTTCGTCTTCTTTCAAGTGTGGGCTTAAAATTGGAATGTAATTTTGATTACAAAATAACGACAGTCATTTTGAAATAATGGGATTAAAAATAATGGGGTTGAAAGTTGAAAAAAAAAGTTGCAAAAAAGAATTTTTGTCAGCCTTTTTTTATTTTTTTGTTCAGCAAGCTATCAATTTCTAATTTGATTGTATTGCTTCATGAAAAGCTTAAACAAAGTTTTATTCTTGTTGACTCAAAGGAAAAAAAACGTTATCTCTTTAAACTGATTTTTTTTTGTTGAGAAAAATCATACGTTTTTGTTACTTTTTATAACATTTTTATGTAAATTGGGAAAAAATTAATTTGCCTATGTTTGTGCATTAGCAAGATTTTTTCTAAGTAGTATTGCATCTTTGTTAATAAAAAAAATCCTTACTGTGTGTATCTGGAAATCAATATTAAGCAGGCCAAATAAGCTTTCAATGAATATTTAAAACTTTGTAAATTCAATTTTTGTTGTGTTACTGATGTGTTTGTAAATAGAAATTTTTGCTATTATGTTTATTGCTTCTATATACTTCCTTCTTTGCAAATGAATATGATAAACATTTATGGCTGTACTTAATTTCAAGCAAGTTTATGCAGTAATACAGTTTTGCAGAAATAAAATAGTGGAATGAAATATAAATATAAAGCTTAAGTATTTAATTAATGTTTAATGGTTTTATTGAAAGAAAAACTATTTTAATCCACAAACTTAAGCTGTAAATATAATTTAAAATTCTCAGGCAAAAAACGTTTGAAACGTATAACATTAATGAGCTCATTTTTTACATTTTTTTTCTTCTTCTCTTAAAAGAATATAATACTAAAAATGTACCCCCAGAGGAATGAGACAATTTAATATACTTAATGAATGCATTTTTTAGATTTATACTTGGAAATAAATGATTTGTTAATTTCCTCTCTTAATTAACGATAATCTAGGATTACGACTTTTGTTTTTTCTAACGTTAATTAACAAATGAGTATTTGGAAGTATAAATGCTCATTACTACAAATACCGTTTGCAGAGATTTTCCATTTTAAAACTGCCATCGCTTAGTGTTAAACAGTGCGATGGTAATTCGAGTTTATTTTCAAACAGAAAATTGATCAAATTTTCATGTAAAGTTATGAAGTTGTAACACATACATCCATGCATTTTTATAGTATTTTAAAAATTTAGAAACACTTAAGAGCGTACAATGTTTTATTCTTACACGTAAAATTTGAACTCTTTTTAACCAGAGTGATCACGCGGGGCGCAAAGTCATCCCAAGATCATGAAATCTTTAATTTTGGTAAATTTTTTATTTGTTTTTAATGACCTTGACGATATCCTCCTATATGATAGTTTTCATGAGAACTAAAATGCATTTGTCTCATATATCCCTTCTTTTTTTTGGGGGGGGGGGCGGGGCAAACATTTTTATACAATCTTCAGGTACTTGGGGTGACTGAATTTTCCACGCAGCCACTTTTGTTCCAAAACATTTTCTATAACATGCTACATTTTCCCCCTGTGAACGACTAAGGGGTTTTGATTGGTCTTTTGGATAACTCATTATGGTTTATAAATGTAACTGAATAGAAAAAAAAAGAAAAAAAGAAATGGGCAACCGCAAATTTTATTGGATGAAGTTGAAACAGATCAAGCGAGGGAAGAACTTGACGAAATAATGGATATTAATCTTAATAGTGAAAGCAAATTTGAGGAAAACTGTGGACAGGAAATGTTGGAGTTGAAAGGGAAAATTTTCAAATGTAATCTAAGAAATCCACCCAGAAAGATATGAAGCCACAAGTATACAACCAGACTCACTGCGCCTTGTCAAAAAGACACAAACAAGAAAAGTTCCTTTTTGCCTATCGTCAAAGGGCAATAAAACTACGAAAAACTTGAACAAAATAGGACAGTTTTACCTGCAAATGTAATTCCTGTAATGTTAGCGAAAAATGTCTGTGATTTTCGTCCTTTATTAAAGTTACGCACATTTGAAACATTTTAGTTCAGTTTGATTCATATTTTTTTCTCTCAAATTATCAAAGAAAAACTGAGAAGTCCCTGAAAGTAGGTGTTAATTTATTCACTGGAATTATCGTGTGCAATAAATATAATTATAAAAAAAGGGATAGGGGCGAGACTCCGTCGCCCTGCGCGACCTCTAACGTTAGTATCGAGTGCGCGTCTTCTCTCAGGTTAACATGATATATATATATATATATATATATATATATATATATATATATATATACAGTCAAACTTCTATATAACGAACCTCTATATTGCGGATTTTTCTATATAACGAACTTTTTTCCTGGAACCTTGAACATTCCACGATTTTTTTCGTAAAATAATCTCTCTATAGCGAAGTGTATTTTATATATAATGTACTTTATCTTTTGTGATTCAATTTATTCCCTTCCTATTTCTGAACATTTCAAGTTATTCTCTCTTTAACACATTTTATGGTGATCATAAATCTTAAACTTGTTTTATTAGATCCTAACTTGTGCCGAGAGCAATAGAGTTCTGGACGTTTCATCCAAGAAGTGCAACCAATCCCCCATTGCCCATTTCACTAGAAACATCTTCGATATCCTCTTTCTCCCTAAGGGGAGTTATCTCGTGTCTCCGTGTTCTAATTATAAAATAATATAAGTTTAATACTAATTGTATTCTTTAAATTAAAAAGTGTCCTTAAAATTCATTAATTTTAATATAAAATTATTTACTTGCTATTGAAAATACAGTGTATTTTCGACATTCTTCTTTCTTTTTTTTCTAGCAGTTTTTCTTTCTATCTTTTTTTATGGCTAAGATATATAAAATAAACATATATTAATTTTAAAAAAGATGGGGATAATTACGTTTTTTAATATATAGTGTTTATGAATTTAAAGTTTGTTTTATGTGGTTTATAAAGTATATTAAAAAGTAAACCTCAGTATAACGAATTTTCCATATAACGAGCTTTTTTTCCGGGATTTAGCGAGTTCGTTATATAGAGGTCCGACTGTATATATATATATATATATATATATATATATATATAAGAGACGTAAGGTGAAACACACATTTTACTTTGAAAGAATGGATTAGTTCACACATAAATAAATACTATAATAAAATATGATTATGTCTAAAGTATAAGGGAATCCACATATAGTACTGGCAACTACGTATAACACAGCTACGTCTTCAGCACAGATTAACACGGTTCGAGTAAACCCTTGTACAACATGAAATGTAATGAAAACCATTAAAAGCTTTTTCAGGGAAATCCCTACACAACAGCTAAATAAGTGCTAAAACTCTCAAGAACGAAATATACCTCAATCTACATTTTTCATTCGAACAATTATGCTGCATCATATTTTTCAGCAGAATTTTCGTGAATAATTAAGTACAGTTATACTATTAATATTTAAGTATACTTTAAAACTTTAATAGCGTTTCTCTTTCGGCTACGTAGATTAAATTTTTGGGGTAAGGAGTTTTAAATCTTCTTTAAAGAAATAATTGTTTTTGTTTTTTTTAATCTGTATCTCTCAGCTATGTCTGGCGAACATTAAAAAGAAAAAGACTCTTAAAAGATAAATAGTGATGGGGGATGGTTAATAGTGCTCGTGAGTATGTGGCGAAGACGAAGAAAACTTTTTTAAAAATAATTTACGGGCATATGTATGTGGAAATTTCTATCGAGACCCCTCTCTAGAGGGCGCTGGCGACGCAGTCACCAGAGAATTAACGAGAGGCGAGGATTAATTAGCGAACGAGAACTCGACGCGCTGGTCGGAGATATACCTTTGCTGAAACAAACGGAGCAACCGGAAACTGGCCGTGTAGGAACCAGCTGTCCGTTATTCGAAAGGGAAGAACGCGTAGGCCACTCACACCAACTGAACTCTGTATGGGAAGAACAGTAGCATCTTAGTAAAATGTTGTGCGAGAACAGTACTAGGACTTTAACCCAGTTGTATCATTGATGAGTGCAAGAAGATTTAATCTAAATGCTATCTAATATTTTCATATTTCTCTATGTCTTCGTATAGTAGTTAGTAGTAAGTAGACCTGTATCAAGTGTCCAACATTAAACGTTAGTTTTAGTAACAATCAATGTCATCATTAAAATACCCCTAGAATTGTGCCATAACCCTACATGTATCACTTCTTAAGAAAGTAGTAATAAAGCTATTTATCTTATGTCAACATATAATAGCGTGTTTTTTAATTTTTTCGAACCGATTTCGTACGAATCCCTTGTTTTGCATGACTCGTATTTTCTTCCTGCGATACTTGATATACAGGGGTGATAAAAAAATGTATACTCACTTTAAGACTGAGTAATATGTTAATACCGTTTGAGATCGCCTAAGCTATAGGGTTAAGTTGTAAGAGTTGGTATTAACAGTTAGTATAAGTGTTTCGGCGTGTTCAAGAATAGCTCTATGAAATAGGGCGTTAGTGTTTTAGAAGAGAAAGTGAGACCAAGGCGCAAATACTTCTGAATTTCGAGCAGCGAAAAAGCATTTTGAAATGGTATAGGAAGTTCAAGAATATCAGTGAAGGGCAATGACATTTAAGGCAACAATATGGAACGGAATCACCAACACTCTTGAGAATCGGTCTCCTTCGCGATAAGTTTGAAATTAATGGACTAATAATGAATATGCATAAGGGACGATCGGGCCAGCCACACTCATCAGCAAGTGAAGCGTCTTTTGCTTTGAAGTGTTAGATTCATTAACACGGTGACACAAGAAATCGACTTCACGATGTGCATGTGAAACAGGTGTGAGTAGGGCTATCGCAGGTAGGATTTTGTGCAGAGTAAATGGAAAATTTTGCAGAGCAAGAGGACACTCCATCAAACTATCATACAGATGTGCGAGCCTATCCGGATAACTTTGCACCGGGGCATTGGATTGCACGAAGGGGTCTGATTGTGAGTACCCAGCACATTCACTTCATTTAACCGCAATTGACTTTAACTTATGGCGGTTATCTCAAGAACGTGGTGTAGAGGAAGAAACCGTGCACATTAGAGGAACTGCGCTATTAAACTGAAACCGCTAGTCACGCAATTCCTGTTGCTACTCTGAGAGATGTCACCAACAATATACGGCATCGTACACAAAAATGTTGAGAGGCGGGTGGATTACTGCTTGAACACTTATCGTAACTTTGTTATTTTTATTTACAGTAATATTTATATTGATACTCACTGTTTTCTTCATAAAAGTGTGTATACATTATTTTATCGTCCCTGTATATTGTTAAAATGATTGTAACGAAAAATAAGTAATGTAAAAAAAAATTTTTTTTAAAGTCAATTCGTACTTAGATCAACAAAGAAAAAGTTTATTTTAGCTACTTTTTAATAAATAGTTACAATTAAAAAATATAAATATGTATATATATAGGACCGAATGACATAATTTAGTGGTAATTGACATAATTTAGTGGCCATTTTTGTATTTTTATTTGGTTCATTGAAGAAAAATAAGGACTGATTTTGTTGATATGATGAATTTTGTGTTCGTTTTAAAATAATAGGTGACGAGCGATTTGATGAGAAAATTAATATTAAGTATTAAGAATTGATATGTAATTAAGAATAATATAGTTGTGATTAGTTATCCAAGAATTACTAATACATATTCTTAATCTCGCAGCTGCACTAGTTAATATCACTTGTTAAAATTATATGTTTTTGTAAACCTGTATACGCATTATTATGCAATGGAATTTAATTCCATAACACAAAATAATAGGTTAAAAATCGAGCACAAACTTTTTGAAAAATGGAAAATGATGCTGAATTTATTCTTTAAATATAATAAAAAATAAACACTGTAGGATTATATATATAAATATGCATGAAATATGAAAAAGCCTCATTATTCTGAAAAATTTAATAGAAACAATAAATAAATAGGAAAATTAATCTTAAATTTCTCAGAACTTTGATGCCGAAGTAAATGTCTAAAAAGAAAATTTCATTTCATTTATTATAAAGTTGTATTTTATAAATTTTGCTCAAGGAGAATAAATCAACGTGCATATTATAACTTTTATTCCTTTTTTTATGTATTTCTTGACTTTTTTTAATCTGTGGAGTGTGACTTAAGAAATTCTATAACCATAATTATCAATTTATATCCAAACCGAACTTTTTTTTAATTTAGATTTCTGCGTACGTGAACGAAAATTAGTAGCAAATGCATTTTATCTTGATCTATGTTGTTGTTGCTCATGCCACCTGTCTGACGTAGTCAGATAGAGACCCACGAAATTCATCGTGGCAAGGGGCTAGGTGTACGCCTGTCGTTGGCCTTAAGGTGACCATAAAGGTGACAGTACGATTCAGCTCTCTGAAATTCCCGAAGAGAAGGAGTGAATGTTGTCAGAGCCTGTGGGACAGGTTGGACTTCTTTACGACAGATGGCGACACCACCGACCTCCACAACCACTATTTAGGCATGGAACTGGAGGGGAGGGAAATATTCTCCAGTCCGCTGCACTCGTGGTTTCAGCTGAGACTACCCACAAGACTTTCGGGCCCACTGATTTAATGAGCACGTACTTCGTGTGTACTCGGAGGGTATTTGAGGGCATCGAGCATCGAAACCAGGCCTTCCGGTCTGGAGTCCGATGCTCCAACCACTAGACTACCCACGGTCTTGATTTATGATCCACTGAATTTATATGAATATAAATTTTTTGAACTTTATGTATTCCTTTTCGGTCTATTAATGTGATCTTGACATGTCTCAAATGCTGCAAATTACAAAGCCTTTAATGTGATTAGAAATGCTGTAGAACTTGCTAAATGTTTCATATACTATTTTAATTATGAAAATTCTTATTTAATTGTTATTCTCTTTTACGTAGCAGTACAAGATAATAATGACAAATTCTTAAAAACTCTTTAAACACTATGTATAATGCGTGAATAAAACGAATTGACAAACACACGCGTGCACACAAAAGCCATTACATAAATTAATTACACTTTTTCTCTTAAGGGACTAAAATAAACAAAAGATACCAACAATTGATGAAAAATCGAACAACATAACTAGTCATAAAGAAATTCTTTTGTTCAGTTCGATGAGAAAGATAAATTTTTACACAAGGCAGGGAAAAGAGAATGAATAAAAAACATAAAATTCATTAGATATTTTTTAATGCTAAATAACAGCTGCATATTGAATTCTTGTATATAAAACTCTTGTTTATCGTCGTAAGTTTTTTTTTCGAGTAAGAAAAAGGAAAGGTAGTTTTTGAGATATGAATATTTTGACAAAATGAATGTGGATTGGAACGAATTTTGTCCTCAAGACACGCAAAAGTTCTCCTGATTTTAAGAGCAATTTTCTTTCTTTGTTCAAAACTGACAGAAGTCTTTAAAAAGGCTTTCTACGTTTAATTTTTTACTCATTATGCAAATTGGGAGTTCATTAAGGGGTACTAGAGCTAACTCCTGTTTCAAGAGTTCCTAATCACAGTTGTTTTAATGCACACAGTTATTCATGTTATCTTGTGAAAGTGACTAAAAATTTGTTTTTTTTCTCTGAAGGAGGAAAAGGAACTGGAAAGGTTTGTGATGCTGATGTACGTAATTTAGCGTTTCTCAAACTGTGGGGAGCAGCCCCCTTGGGGGGGCATGACAACTCTACAAGCATGGTGAAAAGTCAAAAACAAAATATTTTAAAAAATTACCAATTTACTGAATGTAAACAAGCAAAATACATTCTGACATAATAAAAAATAAAATACACATTTACACTGATACACTTATAAATGGTTCAGTGTGCTACATAAAGTATTTTATAAGTAATTTAACAATACTCATTTAAAAACCAGTTTAATAATTACCACTGACCGCATGGGAGTGTCACATATAAAATTATATACAAAAATTAACACTTATCTTTATAATTTGTACGGTTTATAATTAATCCCTTAACTGCCGATTAAAAATTACGTGATTTGCTTCCCAATACTAATCATTTTCCACGCAGATGTGATGTATTGTGAGAGAAAGGAATAACGAAGCACATAATTTGAAATAAATAAATCCTTCGCAAACATTGTCAAGGTTCTTTTATTGCATTCCAAGGCCTTCGGTATAATTTTATGGATAGCCGTGCAGAGAAAAGATCGTACTTTGGAAAGACGTATATATACGTCCAGGGAGATTAACGTTTTGACTGAATGAGACGTTTATATATGCCAGTGGCACTGAAGAGATTACGGTCGTATCGTAGTTTAGCGTCGAAGTATACTATTATTGAATTCATACCCTTGTAATCCGCCCCGGCGGGGCCCGCTGTGAAAATTATGATTGTATATTGGGTCGTGAATATTGAAACTTTGAGAAGCACTGACGTAATTTCTTAAACTTACTCTGACGTTTAAAAAAAAATTAATAGTAGTGTGAGAGTTATGTATTTTAATATTGGGTTTATATCGTCACAGCTATTAATTACAGTATATACATTTACATTGAAGTTATTCAAAATATTGGTTATTTCATTAGGGTTCAAAATTTGATAGTTGAGAGGGAGGAGGTCACAACCGCGTTCCCTTCGGTGTTTTCAAACGGACTCTTTTCTGCTCTCTCTGAGGGTGGGGCGTTATCTTTCTAACACCCGGCTCGAGGGTGGAGTGGGGTTTACTCCTGGTCGAAGGTTGACGGGGTGATGACAGAAGATAAGATTCTGCACATATACTTCATACATAAAATACTGCACACATACTGCTCATATACATAAAAAGAAAATCCGATTTTTTAACTGTGTAACACGAGAGCCTCCCAATGCCACTTCCATGCTGAAATTTTAAAAATATTTTATGCTGTAAGAGAATTATTTAGGAGTTATTATTCCTTTGTAAATTCCTTTGTTTGATCATTACGAGTACTATTGTTACGCTACCTGATTTTAATGATTCCTTATGTTTATTTACACGAACAAATTGCAGAGTACATTCGAGATCTTTCTCTGCAAGAAATAGAATCAGTAATAGAAAATAAAAACACTGTTACAATGAAAAGGAACCGAAAAATAGTACAAATCTTGCACTTATGTTCTGAAAAAAAGAATACAGTTTTTTATGTTAGTAATTAACTCTGTTCTATGAAATTTGCTTTTAATAAAATATGAACAATACTTTATATACTGGTTTGCAAAACTTAAGCAACAATGCAAATTTTAAGCAGACAGCCATAACATTACAGAAAAGATGTTATTGCGATCAGTGCAACGAACACGCATTTCAGTAGAAAAGTGATGCGTATGCAAATATCAGGAACAAAACGTCATAGGCGATGAGAGTGTATGCAAAACGAGTGTAGTCGGCGCTCGCAGCTCAAGACTACAATAAAAGGAATAACGGAGGCGCAATTAAAAACATTCACTGCAAATGCGAGTTCTTTCGTGAAATATGGCCTAGAACAGGGGTGGCGAACCTTCATAGACCAACGTGCCATTTTTTCTAAAGAAGTGTTTAATGCGGTATAGATATGCCGTCAAATAATTTTGACTTGTGATTATTGGGAAATTAATAAAACAAATACTAACAACTCAAAATTCTATTTATTACGAAAAGATATCTTTTGCACTATATAATTATAAATATTTTAGCTATACGTGTAATTCAAATTAAAGTAACATTAGTGTGACTTCTTTTGTTGCAGATTGGGGATGACAAATAACTTATATTAGGATTGTAAGAATTTACTTTTTGTAAAATACATGCTGAGTTTGAGTCATCTGCCAAACGGTTTCCAAGCAATTATTTTTTGTTGTGGTTCACTTTGCGACATAACCATCCTGTGATGACTATGTCGTTCCGGATCCGCGTAAGCTAGAGGTGTGGGATTATCAAAATGATGAGACATATTGGTTTCTCAATACAACTTTTATTAAGAATAACTTATATTACTTAATTCTAATTGACAACTTTCTTAAAGTGAGAGTTAACACCCAATTAAACCTTATATTCAAGTCAGATCACGCAACTAGATCATTTATCTTAATTATAATAAATTAACAGATTCGTCTAACTTCCTATACAAAATATTACCTTTTTTGTAGAGTCTCCTTCCTTCACCAATAGAGAGAATACCTATAACTTAATTTTAACTACGAAGATTCAGACTTCTTTATAATGAACGCTTCCTTCTTTCAGAGATATAAGACATCTAACTCGTGATCAGAATGATTCCACACTAAGTTATCTCTAAACTTGCCGCGCTTATCATCAAAGCTTCTATCCTTTTAAAGTATATCTCATTTACATATTTGATCTGTTTATCTTCTTGGTATTGGGTTGGAAAGGTTTTGCCATTAATCGTGGCCGTCAAAGAACATAGGAGTTATGTTAGCAGAAGGACGCGAGAGACGTCACAACTTTTTTGACGAGAATGTTTGTGATTTGTTTCAAAATACCATTTTACAGATGATGTTCTGCATACCACCATTCCGGAAAATAAAACACACACCGCTTTATCGCCTTTACTAATCATGCCATGTTTCTCCGTCCACCAAATTTGAAATTCTCTGTGTTACACTTACTGTCTTGAACTTTTTGTTCTTTTGCTGAACTAGCCATGTTAAATAACAGTTCGAAATCGTAAATATAATAAAGATAGACTTTAAAACATAGCTGTGTCAATGAAATTGACTACGTTATACGTAGACAAACAATTGTAGTCTACGACGTAACTATGGCAAGACAATAAAAAACGAGTGGGGTCCCCGCGAGCCAATAACTCGTTTGTTTGTAATACTTCATAGTGAACTTGGAAATGATATGCAAACTATTTTGATCACAGGCGTGCCAAAATTATCGCGTAGCGTGCCATCAATGGCACACATGCCACTGGTTCGCCATCCCTGGCCTAGAAGAAATTACATGGAAAAATGAACGGAAAGTTGGAGGAGGGACGTTGTTTGACAAGTGTAGCTGAAGAGTTCGGAATCAACAAAGGTGTCTTTTCATGCGCTTGGAAAGCCTTCTAAACTATAGGTACAACTATTAGAAAGGTTGGTGGTGGACCATCTAGGAAACAACTACAGTCAATGACCGATATATCTTATTGAAGGTGAAAAGAGCCCGATACCAGTCAGCAAGCGCCATTGCTCAACTACCATGTACAGCAACAGGGCGACAAATGTCGTGGTTTACTGTAGTCTGACGCCTTTACAAAGATAGCCTATTCATCCGCTGTCTTGAACATTGTCTGAAAGTTGGCTATTGGCGGCACCGCTTAGAGTGGTGTAAGAAGCACAAAACTGGACATCTTATCAATGGAGTTGTGTCATCTTTATGGATGAGAGTCGTTTCAGTACCACAAGTGATTCTCAACGCCAGTTGATTTGGAGAAAGGCCTGAACACGGTTTCATCCCTGTAACCTCACGGAAAGAAACTGTTTCTGTGGTCCTGGAATTGACGTCTGGAAAAGCATTATGCTGGACGGGCGAACTGAGCTATAGTAAGGAGGTGATCCTTCCCATCTACGTCTGTTTCGAGGTGATATTGGACCAGACTTTGTTTTTATGGATGAATGGATTGGCCCCAGAGGTCTACCCTGACTTAAATACCATAGAGAACATGTGTGAGATACTTCAAAGAGACGCCAGCTGCGCAATTACACTCTCCGGAGAACACCCAACAACTCAAACCGAAGCTGATTGAAGAATGAGCACTCTTACCTCAAGGACTGTTGGACAATCTGGTGCTGAGTACGGAGAGACGGTGCGAAGCAACCATTGCAGTAAGGAGAGGGCGGTAAAATCCTAGCTGGGCACACTGCTGTTTTTGGCACCATTTTTTTTCGCCAAATGGCGCCAAAAACCCGTGTTTCAAAAAATGACGTCATGGATGAAAACGAAGAAAATCGGGGGGTTGACGGTCTTAGGCGCCAAAATTTTTGGTGCAAAAATTTTGGTCACCAAGCAGTGTGTCCAGCTAGAATCCAACCAAGAGGACATATCATACAATAAAGAACATCTGCTTGTTGTTTTTCCTCTAGGACAGACAATCTTGTGTAACCATACTATGAGTTCAATAAAACTTTTTTTTAGTTTTATTCCATACTATATGTATTGTATTCATTGTAGCGCAATTAATCATCGACATCATTTAAATAAATAAAAAAAAAAAAATGCTGTATCTCATTTCTGAATTTGATGATGATTTTGATGAATTTGTTGAGGATTTTTTTGAGAGGATTCCTAATAAAGTTACAATAATAATAATAATAATAAAAAAAAAACGCCTATTGCTGAAGTTTTTCTCTCACGTGTATAATGAATTTATTTAAATAATTAAATATGATCAAAATATCAATCGAAAAACAGTGAAGTAGTTGATAACAGTCAAATAAATAAATTACATTGCGTTTAACGTGATGTTGATATTACGTCATCAATGATGAGTGAGTTACTTTTAGTGTAATTTTGTTTGAAGTGAATGGCAACTCACTGGAGCTTTGCAAACAAAACAAAATCAAAGTTATGATCCAAACGAAACGAAAGAGAAGCTGTAAAGTGTAAACAGTTAAATAATAAATGTAGTAAACAGTTTAATAATAAATGTAAATAAACATTAATAACATCTTGGAAAAGAAAACTTCTTTCTCTCAATTTATGAGAATTTCTCATTTAATAAATAACAATGAGTGCAATAGTTCGAAGAAACCAACAGTTAACATTTTCCTGATCTCGGAATATTCTCGAGAAATAAATATTTATCTTGAAGATCCTGGGGCTCTATATAATCTAATTTCAGAAATATATAGAAAAAATAATGTAACAAAAACAAAATACATAAGTATTCGTATCAATATTTTTAGGGGTTGTATATTCCATAGATAAATTTAAAGCTGTATTTTTAGAGTAAAAATTTTCAGATATAATACGTTTCTTCTCTTCAGTTATTCCTATTACGCAATAGTTTTCAATGTTAGTAAAATAGCTTTGCTCATAAATGATTTTCTTAACGTAAGAATCAATATATATGTTTCAGTTAATGTTTATACGTATGAATAATAAAATTTTTTTAAATATTTTTATGGTGATTTTATGTTTATATCAGAGTAACTTTTGCATGATTAGATAACAAATTTCATAGATACACTACCGTAACTCACCCGCTTTGCTGAATACTTCATGATGAACGAAAATATACTGTTTACGCTCTCGCATGTATTAGAAACATTCTTAAAATTCTAATTTCTTGATATAACAAGGACATGTCTTGAATTTCTAAAACTGAAGTAAAATTATCTTTTACACTCCTGTAACATCTTCACCTAAAGTGGATTTCAGCATAATTCATTTTTAGTGGATCTCTACTTAACAAAGTAAACATGCTTGTCAAATTTGAAGTCTAAATCTAATAGTCCAAAAACGGAATTTTTTTATCAATTAGCCCCGTATCCCCCTTTGAGAGTTGATTTCCGAAAAAGTAGTTCTTAGAGGATTTTAATTAAAAAAAAAAAAAATACAAAATTTCATTACTGTAGGTCTAGTAGTTCGAAAGCCTGAATTTTTTTCTATCTATGCACCCTAGTAATTCCTCGCTTCAACCATAGAAATCAATTTCTGTAAAATCTGTTCTTAGAGGACCTCTATTCTTCAAAAGAAACATGCGTACTAAATTTAAAGTATTTGCATGTAACAGTTCAAAAACGGGAATATTTTTATATATAACGCCCCTCCTTAAGCCTTAGAAAGTCCTTTTGAAGATTGATTTTTGCAAAACCTGTTCTTATAGAAACTCTACTCCATGAAAGAAACATGATTACCGAACTTCATTGTAATCTACTTGTTCAAAAACGGGAATATTTATCTCTAAAGCCCTTATAATCACCCTCAGGACTCAATTTTCTCAAAACCCATTTTGTAGCGGACTTCTACTCCATGAAAGAAACGTCCCTTACGAATTTCAAGTTTGTAGGTCTAATAATTCAAAAACAGGAATATTTATCTGTGCATTCCCTTAAACCCTCGTAAGGCTCCTTAGGGGCCAATTTTTGCAAAAATTTTTTTGCAGCGGATCTTTATTTTTTCTCCAACGTTCATTCTCGATTCAGAATGAATTTTGTCGATTTTGATGTTCAAGATTACGATCATTCAGATTTCGTGATTAGATGTATATTGAAACTTTAAAGCAATATTTTTTAGAGTACCGTCTGGGTGGCGTAGTTGGTTGATTATTGGCCTTGTACACCCAAGTTTGCGGGCTCGACCCCTACTCAAGTCGGTGGGTTTTCATGACGCAGAAAATCAACAGCGTTCATATCGTATGATCGTACGGCATGTTAAAAATCCCTTGAATGCCTGTTTGGCTTGGGTGTTCTCTGCAAAAAATTAAATTTCGAGAACAATTTCGCAGCGTCAGCCCCAGTCTCACTCTGGGGAGAAAACAGGGTGTCAAAATTATATTGCGGTGATTGGTATTCCACCCAGATGGTGCCGCACTAAAAAGTGATACCAGCTCCCGGGGAATGAACTAGGTCTGCAATGGTAAGTACCGATCAGCAGCCCTATGGGAAAAATTATTTTTTGGAATTCTTTTGCATGGACATTTTGATGGAAATTCAATTTTCTGCAAACCTATTCCCGAGAGCTATAGTATATATATATATAAAAATATAACTGTGTTTTCTCCATTTGTAAATGTTTCTGTTTTTGAAAATGTAAAAAAAAAGCGAACAATGTATATATATTAAGACACTCTGAAAGGACGCACGTCTTACATCCAAATATGAAATTCTCATATTTTCTTGATATGTTTCCCAAAAGGCAAACGACCAAAGTATAAAGTTTTTCCGCTAATGACCTTTTTTATATCATGTGACTCTTTCAGCACTCGTGTTGCTTGGAGAATTTCTCATTTATATCCCTATTCTTATAGGAAGTGAAAAAATATGCTGATTTGAATTTTTCCAGCGATAAAAATTCTAGCCCATATTTTATTAAATGAAAATAGAAAGTTCAGAGTTTGAAAGGGAATCATGGTATGGTAACATGTAAGGATTCTACGATTTTTACTAAAGCGTTAATCAAAACTATAATAAGAGTACTAAGTGTCGATGAGAGAAAAAATAATTTAAAAATCAAAGTACCGCATCTTTTTGATGTGATGATATTAATGGATTAAAAAGTTAGGTGATTTACATGGTGAACTAAGGCGTTAATGTGTTATCCAGTCCTACACAATTTCCTTTTCTCGTTTCTCTTTATTTATTTTTATTGCAAAGAACAATGAGTATAATTCAAATTAAATACTGAAAGAGAGAAATTTGTTCTTTCATACAAATACTTAGATAAAATAAATAGTATATGTATATATTTTTGAGATGATCTTCCTTTACCGCAAATTAAAATCATATATTTGTCTTCATCCTATCTTCAAATAGATTATTAAATTAAAGTAAATTGCACTAAATTGATAGATGTTTTTAAAACATTGTTGATACCTGTAATTAAAGCTCCCTTTTTTTTAAAAGAAATAATTTCAAAATTTTTATTATTTTATTAGTTTTTTTTATTATTTTCCTTCTATATATATAAAAAAAGTTGTTTTTTTTGTGATTTTGTATTAAATTTTTGACGTATAGTTAAGATTAGCGGCAACAGATAAAGCTAAGGTATTTTTAAAAATGAATTTATTCTTTGTAATGAATATTTTAAAGCTACACATAATAATTGCAAATTACTGTTTTACAATTTGAACAATTAGTATGAACAGCTGTATAATTTGTACAATGTAGGGGAGGGGAAGCTAATCACCCTGGTATTAATAAAATAAAATTTTTTAGTTATTAATTATGATACTAGCGCAGTGCTTCGCAAACTTTCAATGTGCTTGCGACCCAATATTTAATCATAATATTCATCACGCCCCCTCCATACAATAACAATTAATTCAATGCAATAAAACTGTACTATGACGCTAAACCTACAACACGATTTTAACCTCTTAAGTGCCTCAAACGTATATAAACATCTCGCTCAGACAGTGTGTCAATTGCCCTAGACGTATATATACTTCTTTCCGCAGTACGTTCTTTTCTGTGAACTGTGATCCATAAAATTATTTCGAACGTTTTGGAACGCAATAAAAGGACCTTGACAGTGTTTGCGAAGGATTTACTAATTTCAAAGGATTTGCTTATTTATTCCTTTTCTACCCCTCCCCCCTCCCAATACACCACATACGCTCGCCTACGTGTTAAAAGGTGGCATTGGGGAGTGAATCACGTAATTTTTCTATGCTTTTAAGGGATTAATTATAAACCGCAAAAATTATCAAGTGTTAATTTTTGCCTAAAATTATTCATATGGCAAGTCCATGGGCGCACTGATAATAATTTGTTTTCTTAACATAGTAATGTTAAACTATAATTATAAAATACATTACGCAGTATTGATATATTTTTAGGTGTATTATATCAGTGTAAATGTGTATTCTATTTTTGATTATGCCGGAATGTATTTTTTTTTGTTTAATTTTAGTAAATTAATTATTTTTTAAAAATAATCTTTTATTTTCGACTTTTCAATATGATCGCGCCCCACTCGTAGGGTTATCACGCCCCTCCAGGGGGGGGCGCCCTACAGTTTGAGAAACACAGTAAAAGTGCCTTCATTTCTTGATGTTAGGATTTACATCAGGGGTGTCATACTTGTGCCTTGCAATGAACATTTTTGCGACCCGGCCAATATATCGGCACAAAAACATATAATAAAATTACAACCGGAAGCGAATAAAAATGAGATAGAGAGAATTCGCAAAACGTTATTTTAATTACATTTTTTCCCTTTTTCTATTATTAAACAAACTGCGGATATTTATTTTGAATATACCATGATTAGGTAAATAAGGGGGCCTACATTTCTAAGAAAATTGATTTCTTTTTGCGGCCCACCTACAGTTTCACCTTGTTTATTTGGCCCATGTTAGCCTTTGAGTTTGACACCCTTCGATTTACATCAAAAGAGAAGAAAAGTTTATCATGCAGAAAACAAACTCATGTTGTGTGTAAGTGGACAGTGAAAATTCATTATAAATCATAAATGTAATAATATATATTTTACTTTGCGGGGTATATAGTTTGATTATATTTTTTTATATTTGATAAAAACATTTTAAAACAGAAATTTTTAAAAAAGTATATGTAGGAAAAAATCACATTTTTTTTTACAATGGATTATTTTATTTTTTTAATTAACTATAGGTATTTTTTAAGCATCGCTATTATTCCAAATGAATATTTCATCTTAAATTACAGAAATATAAGAATAGGTAAATAAAATTTATATACATTTTAAAAATTTTAAGGTATCCGACTACGTTTGGAAACATGATTTTAAAAAAGTGCATAAATGGATAATTTTCATGATATTTAGTGTCACTTAGATTAGAATACATGTATACAATAATTTTAAGGACATTATGATGAAAAAGATTTTTAAATACAATATTTTGGCAAAAAATTAACTTAGAATTTACCTTTTTTCAAAATATTCTCCTTTTATAAAAACTGCTTCTATAATAATAATAATATTTTTCTTATATAAAGTAAAGACTTTTCCAGAGAGTCTGAACTAGGATTTTTGAAGAAATCACATTATTTTCAGAGTTACTACCCATTGAAATAATTATCGGCATTTTTTTCTTAAAATCTCTCCCCTCTGTTGTAGTAAAATATGGATAAATCCACTCTTAAGTTATATATTTCAAAAATTCTAGTTCAGCCTCTGTACAGAGGTCTGAGCTATATACAGGCAAAATATTAGTATAATAGAAGCATTTTTCAAAAAAGGAAAATATTTTGAAAATGGGTTATTCTATGTTCATTTTTTGTCAAAATAGTGTACTTAAATAATTTTTATTGTAATACTATTCTTAAAACAATTTGATACACATTTTCTAATCTATAAGTAGCACTAAATATCATAAATATTATTCATTTATACGCGTTTGCAAAATCACGGTTCCGAACGTAGTCGGATACCTTAATGTAAATTTTTTTTATGCAACTGAAAACCTGAACAAGTTAGCAAATTCTTTGCAAATAACAACAAAAAAAACGGGAAACGATACAGATATGTATCTCTTCTACGAGTATTTCTTATAAAATTAAAAGAAGAACTGAAAATGCTCTTATGACAGTATTCTTTATTGTCTTCGAAACAGAAAGTGTTTCAGGCTGTCAAATAAATAACACAACACTCATGTTATTTGTTTGACTTCAAAAGCTCCCAACAGAAGGAGGGACGAAAAAGAGAAATAAGTACACAAGAATGAAAGTCGCAAACAAATGTTTTACGTTCTCCCTCTTTCCAATAACTATCCCGAAAAACTCCGGGGAACGACGGAGGACAGCCAGACGTCCAAAGCTCTAATGGGAAAAAGAAAAATTCCCGTTCCTGGGAGAAATTTCAATACCTTGAGCCAACAGTGTATGGAAAAATTCAAACAAGGTTTCTTTGAACGGATTTCATCTTTAGAAATCCAAGGAATGGAATAAAAAGAAAAGAAAATTAACAAACTTTAGTTTTAGCCTGTGCTAGAAAATTATATGCTGATTGTAAAAATTGGGACGTATGAGTTAAATTGACCTACGCATATTGCATTCTTTTTTGTTAATTTTCGCTCTTGTAGAAACACGTCTCATTAAAGGAAAAATAACGAATGTTAACTGAATGTTTATTAACGTTGCATTTAGGAGCAACACATGAGACAACTGGTGAAAGATATATAATAATTTTAAATTATTATCAAATTACTAGAATGACGCTGGGACTTGGCATTTCTCGTTTCTATAGGACTGATTTAGAATTGCTTTAGTTGGGAATGGCATCGAACCTAAAAAATATAAGGGTTGCTCAAATCAAAAGTGAACAAGTTATATTAGGTTCGGGAAAAGAAATCCATTATTTTTGCATGAAATTCAAAACTTTATTTAACATGTCTCGGGTCATCCGATTTGGGTCAAATAGGTACCGTTTTGTTGTATAATTTATTGCCATTTTAAAGGTAGCTTTATATCTCCTCTCTCATAGAAGTCTTGGCCTTTATTAGCGAAAAACTCTAATAATCGATTTTCACAATCTTCTCTTGATCCCAATCTCTTATCACTCAGGAAGTTTTTCAATGCGAGAAAAAGATGATAATCGTTTGGTGCCAGGTTCAGACTATATGGTGGATGCATTAAAACTTCCCAACCAAGCTCCCATAGTTTCTGGCGAGTGACTACAGACGTGTATGGCGTGGCGTTGTCCTGATGGAGCACAACACCTCTTCTGTTGGTCAATTCTGGCCGTTTCTGGTCAGTCGATAGCTTCAAACGGTCCAGTTGTTGACATTAGAGATCTAAATTGAGTGTTTAGCCCGACGGAAGCAACTCATAATAAAGGATTCCTTTCCAGTCCCCCCAAATACGCAGTAGAACCTTCCTGGATGATAGTCCTGGTTTGGCCACCGTTTGAGCTGCTTCACCACGCTTTGACCAAGATCGTTTTCACCCAATATTGTCGTATGTGACCCATTTCTCATCCCCAGTCACTATCCAATTAAGAAATGGGTCGATTTCATTCCGTTTCGCCAGGACTTCGCAGATGGAAATTTGATCCATTATGTTTTTTGGTGTGAATTGGTGTGGCACCCAAACATCGAGCTTCTTTTTGAATCCAATTTTTCTCAAATGGCTTAAAACTGTTTTATGATCAATGTTTAGCTCCTGGTCGATGCTACGAGTACTAAAATGCTTGTAAACTTTGATTATTTCTGTAATTTTATCGACATTTTCGATGACGGGCCTGCCTGTGCGAGGGGCAACTTTAACATCAAAAATGCCTGAAAGGAATAGACGAAACCAAAATTGCATCTAATTAGCTGTTACAGTATCAGAACCATAAACACCATTCACAATTTCAGCAGCCTGGCTTGCATTTTCGCCTTTTTACAAGAAAACTGTAAAATGTACCGAAATTTCTCTTTGTTGACTTCCATTTTCAACATCCTGTAACTCACAACTGAATGGACCAAGCAAAAAACAGCAAAATAATTTATTTAGTGTGAAATGTCAACCTTGACAACGAGCATAAATTTGAAATTGTTTGATCGATACTTCATGAGATATCGACACTGCAGCCATCTACTGAAAAAATAATGGATTTCTTTTCCCCCAACCTAATATAAAGAGAACATCTTTATTGGAAATCAAAAGAAATCGCCATGGACGCTTTAATACAGGTACCATCGTTTCTGCAACGGGTCTTTGCCTTTGCTTTAGAAATATCATGGTTAATTCTTTAGGAAATCCTGCGCATCTTCCTTCATTTCATCTTCCAAATGGAAACGTAAAGGTTCCTTAAGTGGAAAAAAATGTGGAAGTCCTCAGGGTGACGAATCCAAACTGTATGGTGGGTGCTCAAACACTGTCCCTTGGAATTTTTTAAGATCATATGGGTTTCATGGGAGACGTATAAGTGGGAATTGTCGTTGTCTGATATTATTTGCTGTCTGATATCGTATGTTACGAAAACCTTTAGCGAAAACAGCCTTTCTACTTTAGCATTGCACGTCATAGACTATCACCATTCGCAGAAAGATCTCCGCATTAAGCTCACGTTACGCAATCAGAAACCGTTAGACACCACATTGTTTCGGTAAGAACTCATACATGTATAGCACGTCTTTACCTTCGATCAATTTCCTGTACTGCAAACAGGCTTCAATATTGAACATCGTATGCGGTTTACATATGATACCAACCTTTATATCCCTCTTTGAAGGTGCTACTATAGCTGCAGTCGTTCTGATGCAATCGTTCGTGTCCTCTTTACAGTACAGCAACTCTTATATTATCGTCTTAAAAATTTAAACTCATCATAACATCTTTGCTCATCAAGGTCTCGTTTATTGTACTTTAATACTATTTTATCTTTTCTCTAGATAATTAGGATTTGAGCATTAGAGACAGCAATTTATCTCAGCAACATTGCTTTAGACTAGAGGTCTTCAACCTGTTGCCCGCTGAAAGCATTTCAGTGGTCCCTCAATTGAATTTGAGGCAATTTCAAAAACAAGTGGCATTGTTTGTTTTTTGTCGTCAAAAACGCCGTTTTTTCTGTTATTTCTGATATTTAAAACATTTAATTGATGTGTTTGATATCCATTTGAGATAAAAGTTTCTTAAAATGATGAACTTTTCACCAATTTTCTTTTGTATTTTAAATAATTTTAAATATAGAAAATCTGAATATGCATAAAATCTCAGAAAGTTTTGGAAAAAAGTTGGATTTTTATCTTTAACAGGTTTGCAAAGTATTTTAGACTTCCTTTCAACTTTTTTGAAACAGATATATATATTTATATACAAATCTGTAAATACCATTTCTTCTCTTAGAATCAATTGTAGTCTTGTAAAACAATTTTTTTTTTAATAAAAATTTTCTGACTACAATATCCGATACCTGTGACTCTATCGATATGGCCCGCACATCATTGTAAATCTATTAATTTGGCCCTCGAGCAAGAAAGGTTGAAGTCCTCTACTTCAGACCATACGTTCCCAAAGTGGTTTCTGCAAACCCGTGCCTGTTGAGGGAGTTCATGGCAAATTAAAATTAATGTTGAGCGGCATGGATACCTTTGGGGAGTTCACAAAAGTTTTGATATAAAAAAAAATATTTGTGACTCATTTCTATTATTTTGAAAGTTAAAATAAATTGGTAATTATTTTTGCGAGTTAAAAAATTTTTACGATAGGTACATAAAATACACGTAATGACAAGCTTCACAAAGGGGAAGTCAGGCTGGTCGTAGGTGCTGCTGTCTACAAGGTTTAAAAATGAACGGAATCTTGTCTAAAATATTACTGTAGGAAAGTCAAACGATGTGAAGTGAATGTGAACAAATTTGTCTTAGTTTTGAACTGAAATCAATATAATTCTTTGTATTGTTAAGAAAGTAAAATACATTACGTATTTGAGAATGTATAGTTGATATCTCTTGCCCATAAATTTAATTATTCAAGTTATACTTTTGTTAAAGTTCATTTATAAAATAATCTTATGTAATGAAATCGATATCATTTTCATTTACTAATTTCAGGACATCAAAGCTTAAGTTGTGATTATTCTATTATGCATTGAAAGCATTGAAACAAAGATTTTTCATTTGGGGATACATGACCACAGGTTTTCGGTGTAATAAATGGTCTATGGACACAGTAAATTTAAGAACCACTGCTTTAGACGAAGGGTTAGAAGGCAAAACAAAATAACGTGTATCATAAATTTTTTTTTGGTATTTACGTATAATCGTAATCTATTGGCGACATTATATGACATTATATGGTTGCCAACTCAGCCCTTACGACACATAAGAAATCGAGGCTGCCAACTCTTCGCGATTTATTAAACATTACATAAAGTTGTCGATTGTTGCGATAGTACGTAAGTACCAATTTTTTGAGTTAACCTTGTGTTGAATCCTAGTGTCATGTAAGTATTAAATTGATTGATTGAAAATTGATGGAAAAATAGGTCCTTACGTATTACCGCAACCTATTGGCGACATTATATGAAACGAAACACATGATTGCCAATTCAGCGCAAAAATACGACACATCTGAAATTGGGGTTGCCAACAGAGCGAGATATCTTGAACATTGGCGATAGTCGAGATAATACTTAAGAGAACCGAAAAATAGTACTAATAGAGTAGCCAACTGTTAATGATTGCCAAGGTATGTGTTTTGTGTTCTGATTCCCCGTAAGGACCATATTGTTGATCAAAGAGATTACTGATCGTTGAATGAATTGTGAGCCTCTTACTTCCCTATCATTTGGCGTGATGTTTTGTTATTATTATTATTAATAATGCACACAATGTGTTTTTTTTTGTGAAATCAGGATTTTAAATGCGCAGAAATGCGATTTGAATTGATCATTGCCATTCAGATTGCGATCCTATTTGTTACTTACGTACTGTCATAACAATCGCCAACGTTCAAGATAACTTGCCAAGTTGGCAACCCCAATTTCGAATGTGTCATATGCTTTGAATTGGCAATGATGTGCTTCGTTTCATATAATGTCACCAATAGGCTGCGATAATAAGTAAGTACCTCCTATTTGTTTGGACTTAATTAAATAAAATTATAGGCTGTAGCAATACAAGACCTAAAAAGTGGGTATTTACGTATTATCGCAACAATCGCCAATTCTATTAATAACTCGTAAATTTTGCAACCCCGAATTCCTATGCATAGCACTCGCTGAATTGGTGTCTATGTGCTTCGTTTCATATAATGTTGACACTTGGTTGCGATGGTACGAAGGAACCAAAAAGGGTTTTTAAAGCCTACAATACAAGTAGATTTGTAATAGTTAATATTATTAACGACACAAAATGAAAAGGGAGATAGCTATAATAATAAGAAGAAGCAGAAGCAGAAAAGATAAAATTGAACATATTGAAAGAATATTAAGGACGAATTACAAAGTGTCAGCGACATATATTTCTTTTAGTTATTGATTGTTCAAGCATAAATTGAAATTTTTTTTGTGCTTTTAAAAAAGTATTCAATGTTTATAAGAAAAATATAGCTACATGAACACTTTTTTAAGGTTAGATATTTTTCAAGATACGTTCCCTCTTTTAAGGCACATAAATAGTAGGCCATGTTAAATTGCGTAAGTTTATGTACCTTTCCTCATAAACTACTTTGCTTCTCATGGATAAAAGTTTTAGAGTAGGTTATTTGTACTATCAATAACACTTTAACGAAGGGTTTGTCTTTTTGTATAAGATTAAATTAATTATGAATTTATTAAAAATTGTCCAATTTTTTCCCCTAAAATTTAGTTTAAAAAAGTCATATCTGAAAACTTTTGTTAGATATATCTAATTCCCTCCATTCAAATGTGTAAACATGCTAAAAGTCTGCTCACTGAAAATTTGAAGATTATATGATATGTAGTTTTTGAGAAAAATTTGCATATAAAGTGAAAAATATTACATTTTGAGAAAACAGGTTTTAAAGTGAAACTGTGTACTTTTTGAGCATTTACTTTTTTTAATACTTTCCAGAAGCATATGAAGCATTTTTTTTACTCTATTCTCATACAAAAGACTTTTCTTATTTTCTTTTTTTTCATTATTTTTAGCAATTTTGCTTTTTTTGGGGGGGGGATTTTAAAATGATTCCGTTGGGCTGATCGAATCCTACGTGTATTTAGTTTTTTGAAGCATAACACACATTTATAGCTTGGTTCAATATCACAATGCTTTAAGATCATTAATTTTTTGCTACATGACTCATATTGAACTGACAATAGCCATATTTACCCCTAATTTTAGAGTTTTTAAATCCACAAATGTAGGTCTTGGAATCACTGATTATATGGTGTTATTAACTGACTCATTTGGGTTCTGGGTCTTTTCATGTAAACATTTTCTTAATAACATAAGATAAACTAGATCTTTAAAAATTGGCTTCATTTAATTCATTGTGGTATATAGCACGTGTGTATGTGCTTACGATCGCAGTGCCTTTCGTTACTTTCAGCTTCTGTCTTTTGAAATTATCACCAGGCATTTACACGTACAAGACACAGTCCATGTTGAGGGCCCTGATTTGAAAGCAGAAGATGAAAATAAGCAGCAGTTTTCATGCTGTGTAGATCTCATTGACATTATTTCTAAAAGCCATACTATAATATCTTTGAATTTTTGGTATTAAAATGTCGGTGAGTCGGTTACGACCACTTAGGCTTTTTTCATCACTTAACTTTTTTTTCTCTGTTTCCCCTTGGAGGATCCAAAAGAGGTGTTTCCATACACGTTCGGGGGGATAAGCCCAATACACTCTAATGTTTCCACTTGAACATGATATGGATTCGCGATCATCAGAAACCTATGCAAGGGGAAACACAGGTGCTAATAGCAAAGCTCATTCGATGCGCGTCGAAGAGTAGTAAATAAAAATGTTTCTGATTATCGTATTTTTTCATATCATACATAATTTTAAACATAAATGTTTGAACTTTAAAAATATGTAAAAAAGTGAAAATCGCGATAATTTGTAGAAAATTCATGTGCTGGACCATCTTAAATCATTCATGAGAGAGAGAACATAAGTAAGTTAAGATTTCAAGGATATGATAAATGCTCTTTATTTATAAAAACTTCATTTTAATACATATAAATTGAATTTCGACAATTTTTTTCTTAAATTTCAATAATAAAAATGTTAAAGGTAAGGATTAAGTTACAAAACGCAATATTAATCATATTATTTATATTCAAGTTAGATAGAAAGCTGTAATTATCAAATTTTTTTTATAATAAATATATGGATACATTTATATAAGATGTTAAATATTTTAGGTTTCTAAGGCAAAAACAATACAAAATATGCATTTATGATTCAACAATTAGCATATTGTAATCTAATAAGGATTTAAGCACCATTATATAATAAATAATATCCATATTTATTTTATTTCTCGATTTGAAAAATAACAATCTGTCTTTGTACTAATTTATGAGAAAGTTTAATTGGATCAAATTCTGTATAACGTGGAATGAGATTGTGTACTGTAAATTTGTATAGCAGTACTTCTGATGCTTCTAAAATTATTTGGGAAAAATAATTGTTATTAGCAATTGAAAACGTACAGATCTTAAATCATAACAAACGAATTTATCTACTCTCTATGAAAGCATTATTAGAATTGCTTTCAGTAATAACAAAATGTTTAAATCCTCCTTAAATGTAGTTTTTGAAATTCCTGAAGCCTCTTCAAATATTGTAAGCATTGGAGAACAAAAATAATTAAGATTTTGGTTGCCATAGTAACATAATTAAAATGTCATCAACTTATTTAATTTAAGCAGAAATCTATTCTTAGCTGCTGAACAGTTTTTATCGAATATTTTGCCCTGTGACCAAATAAATATCAATTATATCCCCGCTATTATTCGTCTGGGGCATAATCTCGGAAGAATGTATTTTTGTCAGGAGGATTTTTAAAATACGATTAAATAACGAATTATGAAATAGGTATTGTATATCTGGTTATACTAGATGGATTTCGAGAATACTAAGCTTAAAGAATTCAAATACAATTTATTTGACTTGATTGCGTAGTTATGCAGATGTATTCAAATTTCATTTTAATACAGTTTTTTTTGGATGTGATAGACTTGTGCTTTTGTGTTTGGGTGATTTGTAATATGATGCTGTAAGAAAAAAGTAATGATAACTACGTATACAACAAATAACATTTTTTTCTTACGTAAAAAAGGTAACAATCAAGCAACATGACAAGATTTTAATTGGATCGGTGAAAATAAGAACAAGCTGTAGTGGTACTTTTGTACCATCGCAACAATGCCAATGTTCAAGATAACTCGCCAAGTTGGCAACCCCGACTACGTATGTGTCGTACACTTGGTAATCAAGGCAACCATGTGTTTTGTTTCATATTATGTCGCCAATACGATTGCGGTAATACGCAAGTATCCTCTTTTTTTTACAAGTTTTTAAAAAACGCTCTCACAACAGATTGTTTTTACTTTTTTAATTTTGGTATTTTTGTACTGGGTGTTTCAAAAGTCACGCACATCCACATGATAATCCTTGTTGCTTAAAAACCAAAAGGTTTGCTTGAGATTTATGTCACTAGAGGGCATCATTTTCAAAATACTCGTTAGTTGTAGTCAGTTGAGCACAATGGGAGGTGCATGATGTTTCCCAAGAGCAAAGAATAGACATCGTGAAATTTTATTTCGTTATAAAATCTCATTGCCATGTGATACATACATTTCAGCAGAAATACCAGGTGAAACATCATCAAATGCATCATATATAACACGTTTAGTGCAACGATTCCGTAGCAAACAGGAAGCGATCGGGTAGAATGTCCATAATGAAAACGAAAATGGCAGGTGTGGAGACCATTTTACAAAGAAGTCTAATGAAAAAACCGTCCGTCTACAAACACATCATTATGGAATTCATATCCTTGCTGAACAGGGATGAACGGTATCTTGGTTTCACCAAGACGGTGCAACGTGACACACATCACGGGACAGTGTGGAAGTTTTAACAGGATTTTTCGATGATCGTGTCATTTCCAAAAGACTTTGGCCACCACGTTCAGCGGACTTGTCAATTCCAGAATTTTTCTTTGGGGATATCTGAAAAAAGTCGCCGTCAGGAATAATGCCCATACGCTTGAGGAACTTATGAGTAACATCCTTTGTGCAATATCGGACTTTAAATTTCCCACTCTTCCTAAAGTGTCAACTAATCTGGTAAAAAGAGTTCGACTGTGTGCCCAGAAAAACGGACATCATTTTGAACATTTACTGTGACTTTACCATGTCTGACACTTGACAATAAAGACAACCGTACAATCTTCGTTTGTCCTTTATTCTGTTTGTTTACATAGTTCATCTGTCTTTAAAACTCAACCACAAAGGTTTATGTGTGCGATTTTTGAACACCCAGTATTATATAGCAACCTATTGGTGACATTATATAAAAAGAAGTATATGATTGCCGATTCAGAGCGTACGACACGTACGAAAACTGGGTTTCCAACTAGGCGAGTTATCTTGAACTTTGGCATTGTTGAGATAGTACGTAAGTATATCTAAAATTCACCGCAATCGAAAATCGTTTTGCTTTTTCTAATACATTATTTTTATTTTCTCTTTCGCTTATTATTTATGTGATATTTTTAACCTGAAATTTCGGCTTTAAGGTATCCGACTACGTTCGGAACCGTGATTTTGCAAAAGCGTATAAATGGATAATATTTAGGATATTTAGTGGCACCTAGATTAGAAAATATATATAAAATCCTTTTAAGAATAGTATTACAATAAAAAATTATTTAAGTACACTATTTTGATAAAAAAATGAACATAGAATGACCCATTTTCAAAATATTCTCCTTTTTTGAAAAATGCTTATATTATAATAATATTTTGCCTGTGTATAGCTAAGACCTCTGTACAGAGTCTCAACTAGAATTTTCGAAATATATAACTTAGAAGTGGGTTTATCCATGTTTTACGACAACAGAGGGGAGAAAATTTAAGAAAAAAACACCGATAATTATTTCAATTGGTGGTAACTCTGAAAATAAAGTGAACTTTTCAAATATCATAGTTGAACCTCTGTACAGAGGTCTGAGCTATATACAGGCAAAATATGATTGTAATAGAAGCATTTTTCACAAAAGGAGAACATTTTGAAAAAGGTTATTCTGAGTTAATTTTTTGCAAAATATTGTATTTAAATAATTTTTTGTCGAAAAAATGTCTTTAAAACTATTTTATACATGTATTCTAATCTAAGTGACACTAAATATCATGAAAAATATCCATTTATGCTCCTTTTTAAAATCGCGGTTCCGAACGTAGTCGGATACCTTAATAGATGTTACTAGGATAGAACATGTTTAAATATAGCTAAGAGTGTATTAACCAGAGATAAACCATTTATCAACTTTTTTTCTTCGTATCACAGATTGTTGACGTTCAATATTCATTCATGTAGCGTATTTGGAATGGTATTTTACTTTTAGAACCATAACTGGATAATAAATAAAAAACGATTTATCACTGCAAGTGATCAAAAATGTCATTTTGTCCAACATGGACAAGTAGGAATCTGGGTTGTGACAGCGATGGATTGAAATGACCAATTAATGAATGATGAACATGTTCCTCTTGTCAGCGGCACCTGTAGATCCATAATAAATTACTTAACAGATGATGTATCAAATGCGGCTGCCAGTTCCGAATGATCAGACGTTCTGCTGAATTTCAGAAATTGAATATATATTCCAGAAAGCATTTAAAATTAAATTTTTCTACCCTTTATTCCTTTCATTTAATATGAAAGAATTTCGGAACAAACTATTTATTGTTGATTTGAATTAATTATATATATATGTATCACACACACACACACACACAC
>BMAV01005167.1:73052-83347 GCA_019973955.1 Trichonephila inaurata madagascariensis
CACACACACACACAACCGTAATAATAATTAAAAAAATAACATTTTTAAATTGTGTTAACCAGGGCTTCGAACCGGAACTGAACCGAAAACCGGAAAAAAATAATTTTGGTCAGGACGAAAACCGAAACTGAACTGAAACAAAAATACCCGGTTTATTTCGGTTCGATGTAACTTCAGCCATTTTGTTACTGTAGCCAACTAATCGATATTTTCTAATTTAACCATATAATTGTCATCGTTACATGCACATTGCTTCTCGATTTCCTGTTTTGTTTTTCAGTAGTACTTTTCAGCTTTAATTTCGTTCGAATCTACTTGTAGAAGGCAGATTTAATTCAAATTAATGAACTGAAAGTATAGATGATTTGAGATAAGAATGTACATAAAATAAAATTATTCATTCGGAACTGAACTGAAAACCGTTATTTTTGTCGGAAAGAAAAAAAAATATGGTCTGAAGCCGTAATTTTAACACGCATAGGCATTTCAATGATTCACAGCGAAACTTATATGTACAAGGATTTATGGTAGTTTGGAGAAGGATCGCCTTCTCAGATGTGTCTTCTTCTTCACTAAGGGATCCGAACACGTTGAAAATGAGCAAGTTCGGTCAAGACAGATATTTTTTGCATTTTATTTTATTGAATAGAGAAATCTTTTGGCTTTACAAAATGTTGTTTCTACACTACCTAGAAGCCAAGTTACAATCACTTTTGTAAAGTTAGAAAAACCGGAAGTGGGTCTTTGATCTACCAGAAGTGGGCATTTAAATTGCTCAGAATCTATCATGGTGAGTCTGATAACTCAACAAGCTATAAACGTATTTTTATAAAACTTTTTGTACCTGACATTTATGTTATTTTCTAGAGAATGTACTAAAATATTTCTTATTGTATGAATACTTTTTGAGTTATGGCTTGTTATTTAAATAATGGTCTCATGAAAGATGTCACATTTCCTATAATGTTTACTCAATCAGCTCTAAAATTTTCAAATTTTAATGAAATATTAAAATTTTAGTACATTTTCTAGATAAATGCATCTAATTTTTGTTTTATTAATACTTTTACTAATATAAGTTTATTACTTTTTTCTCTAATTGCGTTGAAGTTTAGCAAAATTATTGCTAAGATTTCTCTTATAATTGTGATTTTTGTAAAATTTAGGTAACTTATTTTAAATATTGTTAGTTAAATATTAGTATTTATTGGTATTGAGTCCTAAAAAGCATTTATAATGTTTAAGGTATCCAACTACGTTCGGAACCATGATTTTAAAAAAGCGCATAAATGGATAATTTTCGTGATAATTAATGTCACTTAGATTAGAACACATGTATAAAATTGTTTTAAAGACATTTTTTTGACAAAAAACATTATTCAAATACAATATTTTGGCAAAAAATTAACTTGGAATAACCTTTTTTCAAAAAGTTCTCCTTTTATAAAATATGCTCTTTTAATAATAACATTTTCTCCATGGATAAAGTAAAGACTTCTCCAAAGAGTGTGAACTAGGATGTGTTTGAAAAATTCACATTATTTTCAGAGTTACCACTAATTTAAATAATTTTTTTCTTAAAATTTCTCCCTTCTGTTGTCGTAAAATATGGATAAATCCGCTTCTAAGTCATATGTTTCAAAAATTCTATTTCAGCCTCTCTACAGAGGTCTGGGCTATATATAGGCAAAATATTATTATAATAGAAGCATTTTTCATAAAAGAAGGTTTTGAAAATGGGTCATTCTATGTTTATTTTTTGTCAAAATATTGTACTTAAATAATTTTTTATTGTAATAAGATTCTTAAAACAATTTTATATACGATTTTTGATCTAAGTGACACTAAATATCATAAATATTATCTGTTTATACGCTTTTGCAAAATTACAGTTCCAAACGTAGTCGGATACCTTAAATATGCTATTTTGTTAAAAAGTACTCCGAACGTGTTCGGATATCTTAACTGGGGTTTAAAATAATAAGATCCGTGGCTAATAACCTTCGTGTTGCTTTATGTGGCCGCGGTAGCCGAGTGGTATAGGTATCGGACCGTGGCTTGCCTTGTCACGAGTTCGAGCCCAGTACCATTAAAGACCCGCCGTGTAGGGCAGCGATGCACGTTAAATCTGTCGAGAGCTGAAATGTACTCCCGTTGGTGTGGTGTGGTAGTTAGGAGAGGGGGTGCCAGCTCAGGTGGCGGCCACGTCACTTGACCATGGTTCAAAATTACGTGGTCCGACGCCAAAAGCCCTCGTGTAGCTAAACAGTGCGACGTTAATAATCAATCAATCAATCAATCAATCGTGTTGCTTTATTGTGCGACAGTAATATAAACACTCACTCACTCAAGGAATTACTGAGAATAAGTTTGAAAAATGGAGTTATTGTGGACAACTTAGAATCAAAGAATGCACCTTTTAATGCAAACTATATACCTTATAGGTATTGTGTATTATGTTAGTGACTTATTGGTTTTTAAATTCCACTATGTTAGCATGGTGTGAAAGTTTGGAGAGCCATCCCAGATGTTCTCTTCACACGAAGAGAATTAGAAAATTACGAAGTCCGCCTCTTAAGACTTTCGCGTTGCTTTGTGATATAACTTTTACAAACAATTAATATACGTAGTGGGATTCAAAAGTTCCCGGATTGAGTCTATAACTTAAATAATTATTACCCCAATTAAACTGCTGAAAAACACACCCTCCTTCAAAATAAGACCCTTGAGTAACAACACACTTTTGCCATGGATTGTAAAAAGTGTTTAAGATTATTAATACGTACCAGCTTTTGTTCAATAGTTATAGTTTTCTGAGGTTTATCTAAAATATTTGTAATTATTTCCCATTAGTGCATTATTTTTGTTAAAAATTCAGCGCATGAAAGAGTTAATCATGTTTCGAGTAGTTCGATCCTCAGTACTACTGAACATCTGCATTGCATAGGACTAATGCACGTTAAACTGTCTTGTCTAAAAGTCTTTCTTTGATGTGGTGTGGAAGTTAGAAAGGGACCATTTGAGGGTGGTTCAAAATTACGAGGTATATTCACCATTAGCTCTCGCGCTACTTCAGTGAATAATGTAAATTTAACATCTAGTCAAATCTCTATCATGTTATTTTATTAATACATACAAAGAAATAAACAAGGAGTAACATTTTGAAATTGAAATTTCATATTATAACGTATATAAAATTATAAATTACACTATCCTATGAATAAGATTATTAAATCAAAATAAGAAGTAATATAAAAAAGAAATTTAAGATTCATTAATGATCTTAGATCAACAAAGAAAATTTTTATTTTTGCTACTTTTTATTAAATAATTACAATAATTATAAATATGTATATACATATCCCAGTATCACAATATTAAGTGGCAAAATAGAAAACAATTTTCCTTGCAATTTTCCATTTTTCTTTCTATATAGGGTGTTCGATTATTATTGTTTGTTACTATTTATACATTAATTAAGTTTAATTATTCCATTAAAATGGCATAGTAAAAAGAAATCACATTCTCAGAAGTTAGGCCATCCCAGGTGGGATGCGAACCCACGACCTTTGGATAATAAGTTCAACGGTCTATCCATGGCACTACAGGGACACAAGGAGCAATTTTCCTTTTTATATTTGTTTTGTATTTTATTTTTGTTTGTTATTATTTATTCGTTAATTAAATAGAATTAATGAATTGATGTTTGAAAAAACTGAACTAACATCAAGCGTCATCCCCTGCAAGTTTTAAGATATCCGACAGTTCGGAACCGTGATTTTAAAAAAGCGCATAAATCGATAATTTTCATGATATTTAGGGTCACTTAGATTAGAACACATGTATAAAATTGTCTTAAGGATATTTTAACAAAAAAATTATTTAAATACAATATTTCGGTAAAAAATTAACTTAGAATAACCTTTTTTTTCAAAATGTTCTCCTTTTGTGGAAAATGCTCTATTATAATAATATTTTGCCTGTATTTAGCTCAGACCTCTATACAGAGAACTCAACTATGATTTTTGAAAAAATTCACATTATTTTCAGAGTTACAACCTATTGAAATAATTATCGGCGTTTTTTTCTTATAAGTCTCCCCTCTATTGTCGTAAAACATGGATAAACCCACTTCTAAGTTATATATTTTAAAGATTCTATTTGAGCTTCTGTAGAGAGGTCTGAGCTATATACAGGCAAAATATTATTATAATAGAAACATTTTTTGCAAAAGGAGAATATTTTGAAAGTGGGTCATTCTATGTTCATTTTTTGTCATAATAGTGTACTTAAATAATTTTTTATTGTAATATTATTCTTAAAACAAGTTTATTTACATTTTTTAATCTAATTGACACTAAATATCTTAAATATTATCCATTTATACGCTTTTGCAAAACCACGGTTCCGAACGTAGTTGAATACCTTAAAAAATGTATTTAAACTTGAATGGATGAATAGAAAGCATTTTAGTAACGATTGAAAATTTGATCAAGATATCGTTACTAAAATACTTTTAATATACACATATATATATGGAGATTGTGAACTAATAGTAGGAATTGAAAGAAAGCTTTAGAGTTAATGATTTCACAAGTTTAATTTCATTTTTAAATAGAGGTGATTGTAGGGATAGAAACGAAAAATATCATGATATGATAAAGCAAGAAAATAGTTTCATCTCCATAGGAGTAGGAAGAATTTTTTCTTTGAATTATGTATTTTGAATGTATGCATATACTTTATTTTGAATTCTAAAATAATTTGATTTATTCATGGAAGTGTATACTATCAAAACCTTTGCAGAAACTGCGTGTGACATGAAAAAGACTGAAGCTAAATTTAGCGAACTGGGAAGAAAATTCTCGTTGTAAAGCAAGAAAAATTTATGTTTTTAAAGGAATTCTTTCGCCACATATTCAGAAAAAAAAAAAAGGATTTAAATAAATTTATATTGTCTTATGTGTCAACAACTGACGAAAGCGTTCCTTTGCACATGTATATAGAACTCTTGTTATTTTATGGAAATTTATGAAAGCATTTTAAAAATGTATAAACAGCTTGTATATATATTTTTTTTGTCTGCTTTTCTTATACGGATGGGACGTACAGGACTATTTATGATACAACTGAATAATAAAAACGAGTGAAATATAATGGTAGTATACCGTTTTGAACCGCGGTTGTATGTATCATACATGTTTTTGTAACTTGTTTTGTGTTGATAATAGTTTCAAAAAGAAAGACCATTAATTTTGAATTCGTGTAGTGATTCTCATGTTCTAGAAAAATGCTTATCACTGCCATTAATCTCAATCAAAAACTCATATCATCGCAGTAAATAGTGTTCTTTTAAGACGCAATTTTTTATGTTCAGAAGAAAGTTTTGGTTGCTAATGAAAGTAAAAAGTAACAATACTACAAAAAAATATGCCATAACATCTAGGCTTGTGAACTTAAATTTTTGGTTTAATTATTTGGCCTCAGAAAGAAATGAAATAAAGTTTTATTAAATTAATTATATGTTTTTCATGATTAAAAACACGTTTTAATTAAATTTTGCTATTAAATTAATATTCAAAGAAGTAAAAAAAAATTTATATGTATTAGCAGACAAGAAAACATATTTCTAAACGTTGCTTGATCTCTGTTTATGAAAGAAATCATTATAAAAAAAATTCAGAGTTTAATACATTGAAGCTGAGTAAAAGATCTTTGCATTTATGTTGAACGGAAACTGAAAATAAAAAGTTCTATATAATTCAATATATGACTTGCAAAATAACTTTTTTTTTGTTTATAAAATATCTGAAATACACTTTTGGATTTTCTTTTTTCTTTTTTCATAAGTAAGTTAATTAAATTTCAAGTCTTGGTATTTTTTTTTTGTTTCATGAATAAATCGAAAATGCTAAGTTGCAGCTTTTATGAAATTTCTGTCCGTCCTTATTAATTAATAAAAAGATAAAGACCCCTTTATGTTATACAAATATTAATTATATATAAATATAATTATAATTTAACTCATCCAAAATTTCTACTTTCCATCGGATTTTTGTTTTACTGCTTAATATATTCATAAGATTTTTAATAGTGATGGTATAATTAAGTCCATAAAACTAAGTAGAATGAGGTGACGAGCTGCATTGAAAATTTTTAGTGCAACTCCCTCTAATAAAAGACTAAAGAGAAGGCCGAAAAGGAGATGGAAAGACTGTGTGAATGAGCACTTTGCCATTTTAAAAGTGAAGAACTGGAGATCAATGGCTGGGAGAAGGGGAGAACGGAAACACCTTTAAGGGGACTTATACCCAAGGCTCGGGCCCACAAAGGGCTGTCATACCATTGCTGCTGCTGCTTAATAAATTCAAACATGAAATTAAACAGCGAGTATTTTCTAAGCAAAGATTATTTAACCTTAACATTTCATTTCCTTTGATGGCCATAGCTCGAACCACTTTACAAATTACCCTTCTTCAAAGCTTATAAACGATTTGTGTGCTAGTAATCTTCTCCAAGAGTTGGTTAAACTGTAGAAGTTATTGGATAAATTGAGTTGCCACGAACGTATGGATGACATAATGATATGGAGAATTTCTAGTAGGTTGCATAAGGTTATCTACAAGTGCAGGTGGCTTCTTTTAACGCATAGTATTATTAAATGTAACGCATGGTATTATCTGCAATTTCTGGAAACAGTTTAAAGGCACTGGATCCATATCGAGAAAACTTGGACAAGATAAGCCATGATCCATAAAGACGAATGAAGATTGTTAGTTTCCTCTTCTAACGCCGTAACGCATGACTTCTACAGCTCTCACGTGGGCTGTATGCTGTCATTGGAATCCGAATTATATTATCTACTGCTGCTCGAATGCTTCATGAAAAAGAGCAATGTTTCATGAGAACCATTTCCTAAAGTCTTGTTCACTACAGCATACAATATGCGCTGTCCTTCATCCGGTATAGTGGTTAACAGACCCTGACTGCTGTGCCGCAGGGACTGGGTTCGAATCCCGGAGAAGACATGGATGTTTGTAAATGTATAGTGCCTTCACGGCATGGGGGTACTCTAAATAGCCGTCGAACCGCAAGTCCTCTCGTGAGGCTGGTGGGAGGCCTCTGACCACCCCCAGAGTGTTCTCTCTCTAAATTGGGGTGAAACCTAGCCAAATCGTACTGTAACCTGTAGGGTGCTCAAAGCTACGGCTAACGACAGGCGTCACTTAGCCTTTTGCCATGATGAATTTCGTGAGTCTCGATCTGGTCTTTACCGATCAGGTGGCATTAGTAACAACAACATAACAATATGCGCTTAACATGGTGTAGGCAGCATGAGTCTTGGACCATAATTCAATGAGTACCACGCTTTTTGAGTAGAGATTTATTATTCTCTGCGTATTTGTTTCTGGAGAGAGTCCTTGTCAAGATAATATTTTTTCCTCAACAAAGAAAAGGATCACTACGGTGGTGAGATGTATTGATTTAAGTAGGCATTATATATTGGAAGGTCTCCACAACTCTACATGTGTTTGACAAAGGTTCCCTGACTACTGTGAGGTATAAAGAGGAGATTTTTCAGCCCTGTGTTTGAATTTTCCAGGGTGTAATTCGTCCTGGGATCCTGGCAATTTAAGAAGCACTTGTCCACTTTGAGCTTAGAGAGATGGTGATTACATCGAAAGTGAATACATTCGCTCCGATGGCTTAGAAGTAGCGTGCCAGCTTCGAAAGCCCAAAATTGCGGGTTTGACCCCGAAAGGAGTCGATAGATTTTCTGGATGCAAAAATTGTAGACAAAGTCATATGATTATGTGGCATATAAAAAAATCCCTTAAGTATCAAGTTAGCTCTGGTACTCTCGACACAGTCAAATCACGGCAATATTTAACACCTGACAGGAGCTTGATTTTAAAAAAATAATTCAAGTATCCATACATGGTAGCGAGGCCACCACTAGATGGTGCTATCGTGAATTGGGGACTTGCCATGTCTACAACTGCTAAAGTGCAGCCCATTAGGGAAGAAGAAGAATATTCCGTATGGATTGGTCAACCAGATTCCCTGAATTTATTCTTATAGAGCGTGTCTGGGAGGCTCTTAGAAGAACAATTGCATCTGAAAAAGAAGCTGACCTGCTGCAGGAGTGAGATCGACTGCAACTTAACTGCATTCTGTCTAGTATGCCGTCAGTTCGTGCGACTTTTCCGGCCGTGGACGAAGACCTTACCTCGTACTAGATTCATTTTCAGCTGAATATAACAAGGTAGACTTGGAGTATCCCTGTACTAGAAGCCTTAAGGATAATCATGAGTACACCAAACTATTTTTGAACAGGGCATCTCTTTCTTTTTATACATGTATATTCACTCCAAATTAAAAACCTATTAATTTGTTTTTCATAATTCGAGACATAATGCACAAATTCTATTAATTTTGTGCACATTGGTGGAATATATAAAATCGATTATAATATATTCCGAGTACCTACTTCACAGCGATTCATTTCATATATTTTTTCATATTACACACCGGTTGCAAATGTGTAGCAATAATTATCTATCTTTATTAGATTTAAACTTGAACATTTTATTAGTTTAGATTTGAAATTAATTACAGTCAAATTAATTAACGTAATTACCCATATGTAAAGACCGGAAATAGTTTACTCTAGAATAGTTTTGAAATATAACATTTTCAAGATAAATGTGACTAGACAGGAGTTATGAGGAAAAAGAGAAAGAAAAACAATAATGTTTAGTAGATATAAGTATATTTTTAATAATTCTGGAAATCTAAAGAGCCGCAAATAGCCTTACAAATTGCCGCGGTTTCCCGACCCCTGATAACTCTAAGCATTTGTGCATACCTACGAGTAGCTGAAAAGTGCTATGCGTTAATATTCACTCACTCACTGCATACACCTACAAACATTTCTAGTCACCCCCCGGGGGGGGGATCGTGAGTTTTTCAGGAAGGAGTCATACTTCGAAGCAAGTTTCAAAGAGCAATGAAGAATTTTCTGGAGACATTTAAGACAACGATGGGATATAGTGAACACATATCGGAGCGTCCAGTGGAGTAACGTACACCACTACAATACGAGGGGCCCTGGATCCTAGGGGGCCCTAAGCCTGACTGAAGCCAAGTACGTGCCTTTTGTAAGATCGGGTCTTAGGGTCCCAAATCTGACTTTGAAGGGGGCTGTCTCGTTGCATTATCCTTTCTTCGTTACAGCGGCTTAACACTACTGTAACGAAGAACCCCTGTTGTAACGCACTCACCCATCCCCCTCATTGTGGGGGCCCAAATTCTGACTGACACCAAGTGCACCTTTGTAAGATCCGACTCTGGGCACAAAACATGACTTTTCTGGGGTGGGGCTAATATTCCCTGATACGCCAATGCTTCGTTATATTCCATTGCCACCTTGAGCTGACTTTGAAGCAACAACCGCGTCCAGCTAGATACTACAATCGATTTTATTGATTTTTTCCCGTGATAATCAGAAATTAATCTCGCCATCTAGATCTCTAGATGTTTTCAGTGTCTCAACAATTATAGGGATGACCTGCTCTCTTCACCCAAGTTTTCCGTACCCAAAACCAAGTAGATTCAACTTGAAAATTAAAATTAGTTTGACAAATACTCTCGAATTTGAATATTCCCTGACTTTTTCAAATGAGTTCAAAGTTAAATGATTTATCACTCTGAGTACAGATTTGGACCAACGCCTTATTGATTGGTTCGGTACACGTAATTGCATCTCTTGAATAAAATATCATTTTCTGTGAAATATGAATCGATTTTTTCTTTATATATATCAAACTTATCGATTTCATTTTTAGTCAGATTCGAATAATTTCTCCTTGGTGCATCACCTTTTTTATTTTATGTTGTAAATTAAAAGTAGTAAAATTGATTTAAAAGCAATGCCCACAAAACTGATAATTCGGGTTAGGTCACAATATGTAAAAGCTGCTAAAATATGATAAAGCTAATGAAATGTGCATTTTTAATTAAACTTAAACATTTAATACAATTTTAGAAATCAAGCTTTCATTTAAGTTTAATTTGATTAAAATATTTTATTCACACAATTTGAATTACAGTCTGTGATATCAAGTCTTTTTTGACTAGATTTAATGAAAACTAGAGCAAATAAATAAATAAACTTCAATTCAACATTAAATTCAAGTGTATTTATAAGCAGAGAAGTAGTTGAAATTTTAATTAAAGCATACGTAACTTAATTTTGAATTTATTTTATAACTAATGTTTGTATGTTAAAAACC
>BMAV01005167.1:89425-102470 GCA_019973955.1 Trichonephila inaurata madagascariensis
AAGGTGAAATGGGATAAAATATTCCCAAAGCTAAAACACGATTAAAAACCCTCGAAAAGTGGAGAGGGATCAAATTTTACAGAAAGGCGTCAATAGACGCAATAACAATTATATTCCCAAAAGGGCAAATAGTGAGTGAATGAATATTAACATCGCCCTATTACGCTACTAGAGGGCTTTTGGCGATGGACCTTGCAATTAAGAACCATAGTCAAAGAAAGAGGACGGCATCTGAGCCAGCACCCCCTCTTCTTTCCTCACCAACGGGAGGATGCTTGATCCTCGACATATGTAACGTGTATCGCCCCCCCTCTGCACGGCGGGTCTTCAGTGGCACCAGGTTGAACACATGACACGCCGGACACGAGTACGTTACCCTGACCACTAGGCTACCGCGACCACAAATGGCAAATATAATTAAAACTAGAGGGAGAACCACACCAAGGCCTACATCGGAGAATCGAAGCTTTCAGTTGTGCCAGTTCCACAGTGTCGCACACCCAGTCACCAAATGCAAGGATCAGTGTCCCTATAGCCTACTTGCTGCACTTAAATGGGGCTCATACCAATCGAAGGGATAAAAACGCATATGACTCCCGGTATGGATTCCCAAAGGGGACTCTGGAACTGTGCCATCAGGACCCTAGTGCAACGTCCATCAGGGGGCAAACTCTTGGGTAGCGATTTGTACCAAGAGCTCCTTTCGGTCAAGAGGTGGGCCCTCTAGAGGTGAATTCTTCACAAAGTAAGTAAAAGGTGTCTGGTGCTATGAAAAAATATTAGGTTGGGGGAAAGGAAATCCATTATATTTTCGGTAGATGGCAGTAGTGATCGAGTGAGTTAAGTATCGATCAAACAATTTCAGATTTATGCTCGTTTTAAAGGTGACATTTCGCATGAAAAAAATACTTTTGCTGTTTCTTGTTCCATTTAATTGTAAGTTACACAGTGTGTTTAACTGGAAAATATACCGAATTATTTCTTTGATAAAGGTGAAAGTGCGAGTCAGGTGGCTGAAATTGTGAGTGGTGTTTAACTTAATCGGGATCTTTGTGCTATTTCGTGTTAACTTATATTTTGTCTTAAGCGTTTCTGCTTTAAATGTATTTCACTGTGTTAATATTCTGAGAACTAAAAGTTGCTTTAAAATGGAATCATATACGAAAAGTATATTTTATTACAAGAAATAAATCCATATTTTTGAATAGTTAAAATAGATATTTCTCACTAGTTCAGATCTACAAGCAATGTTTCATTACCTGCAGATGGATTAAGTCCAAATAATTTCTTGATTTAAAAAAAAATTTCTCAAGAAAAATGTTTTGGCGAGAAAACATATCTTAAAAAATAAAAACTTTCCTCCAAAAAAAGAAAATCCTCGCAGATTTTAAACCCAAAAGCGAAGAAACTTGTAGATAATCCGAAAGAATTTTTCAACAGTTTTTCTTTACTTTCTACTGTTTAGCAATCCTTTTTGAAAACAAAAGTAGAAAAAGAGGAAAAGGAATTTCCTTTCAGTGTTAAGTGTTATGTTTAGTTTTTTCTATTTGTTTCTCGAATTCGTTATATTTCTCTTACTTTGTTCACTTTGGGGGGAGATCTTTGTTTCTTTTTACCAATTTTAAGACTGAAATTTTTTTTAAAAAAAAAAACCATTTGTCAAGTGTTTTGTTTGATTAGTAACATTTCCTTGAAATAATGTCTCTACGGATTTTTGCAATTGATTTGTGTCTCCTAGGAGTAGGTACCTTGTAAGTCGATGCTTCAAATATCTATTCTGTATTTTTTAAAAAGAAAGTAACAAAGTCTACCTACAGTTGGTGTTTTTTTCTCAGCAATTTGTTTCAGTTTATATACAACCTGTGGGCAGAAATCTCGGTGAATGAGCCTGTAGAGGTCGCTGCTGTACTAGTAGAGTATCAACGCGCAGCGCGTGGTGAAGGTCCATATATGTTTGAACATGTTTGCAAATGGGCTTGATTCATGAAGTCACATGATAAAAAAAACACGTGTTTTCCATTGAATTCAAAACAAACATTAAACAAATTGTACTTGTTATACTTGTAAAACTCAGATAAAATTTCAAATTTCATATTTGGGTAAAGATGTTTAAATGTTAGGGAAAAACATTTCTTAAAAAAGATTTTTTTTTAGATTAAAAAAAGTCGTATTTTATGCCTATACTTTTAAATAAAATGCATTTGTATACATATGTACTTTTTAAGAGAAAGTTTCTGCAAAGAGCAAAACTTGGCAACACCGGAGAGAGTGAACTGATTAGTTGGAAACACAAGATAGTTTTTATCGTGTGACTATGACGTCACACGAGTTTTTGAATTGATTGGCTAGAATCACGTGGCTTTCACTATCATGTGACTATGACGTCACATGAATTAATCTCATTACAGTCAAACCTCCATTTAACAAAGTCGCTAAGTCCCGAAAAAAATTTCGTTTTACGGAAAATTCGTTAAATAGAGATTCTTTTAATTTATTTTAGACAACATAGAACAAATTTTAATTCATAAGCAAAATATATTATTTAAAAAAATGTAATTATTCACGCTTTTATATGAAAAAAAATTAATATCTATTCATTTTATTTGTTTTACCCATTACAAAGAAATCTGCTAGGAGAAGAGCAAATAAAAAAAAAATCATTTTTCAGAAATACACTGCATTTTCAATCAAAAATAATTTTACATTAAAATTAATGAATTTCGTAATGACAATTTTCTAATTTTCAGCCTCTACAAGTAGTTTGAAACGTACATTATTTTATATATAACCAGTCACTTTAAGTAGTAACACCACACCACATGTATCCTTAAATTTAATTTCTGATAAAATCTGTCAATTCAACTTGCGTGTTTTTTTTTTTTTTTTTTTTAAAAACTTACTACAATTTTATTGCTCTAGGTGAGTTAGGAACGTAGTAAAACCAGTTCAAGGCTAGTGCTACCATAAATTGTGCTAATAGAAAAAATAATTTCAAAAATGTCTAAAAATATTTTAAAAATAGGGGAAAAAATCGAATCACAAAAAAAGTTCGTTAATTAGAAAACGCCCTTCGCTATTTGGATATTATTTTATGAAGAAAATAGAACCGTAAAATCCGGCGCATAACGTGCACCTCCGTATAACACGCATCTCTATTAATTGCATTATCTGTATTAATTGTATCATTGTAAAGTTTCTGCGGCTATACCAACGCCGTATATCTGCAATTTTTAGTTTTTAGGTATATTCACCATATAACACCCCTCTCCCCCTCTTTTTTAGAAAGAAACCTGAAATATGCGTGCGCAATGCTTTTATGTTTTGAAGTCATATATTTGAGGTATTATTCCAAACTTTAGGAAAAAAATAATATACTTTTTAGAACTACAACCCTTTAAAATCATAAGAAATGACATTTCTTTTTAAATAAACAGCATTTCTATCTATATAAAAGTCGAATTGTTTCTATGTTCATTATTTTTTTTTAAAATTAAAGCTATTCTTTTTATATCCGGCGTATAACATGCAGCTGCAAATTGTGATCTTATTTTTTGTGTGTTAAATGTACGGGTTATTCGATTGATTTTACGGTAAATTGTTCTTGGTTCCCGAAAAAAGATCGCAAGATAGAGGTTCGTTATGTGGAGGTTTGACTGTATATGTACAACAAATTTAAATTTTGAACACTTTGAAATGTTTCAATCAAACAAGAAAGAAGGAAAAATAAAGTTTTAAATTAATTTATATAATCTGTAGATGTTCTTCGTATTAAAAGACATTTCTTAAACATCTGATTGCTCGATCCTCTTATTTTTAGATTATTTATCAACATGCTGTATCATATTTCGTTGCTATCGCACCTTTTCTCAGTTAAAACAAAGAGAAAACTATAAACTGAATTTCGGAATATTCACGATTCAATTAATTTGAATCTTTCACTCCGAAGTATCTTTTGGCAAGTTCCCTGCTCCACTTTCACTTAATTCATTTCCATAATTCATGAAACATAAAGCAAGCTCATATTTATGAGGCTTAAGCATAACATTATTTACTTTTCTACTCATGCAATTTTAAAGCTGACAGTTACTTATACTTTATGTGTAACAATGGAACGAACACTTAATGCTTATACTCAGGAAAGCCACAGCTACAAATCAGAATAAGATACGTCGTGCGCTTCGTCATTTTTAACAATTTGTCTAAAATAATTCTATTTAGGTATCGTAATTTGAATTTTATTTGTAACAAAGCTGATATTTTAATACCGAATATTTCCGTGTATTAGCCGAGAATGTTTAGAGCTTCGTTAAAGTGAAAGTGTAAAGAGGTCGGCTTATATACGGATCCGCTAATCTCGGAAAACGCTTAGCTCAAAAAAGAATACCTTTTTAAATTATCATTTTTTAAAAACATTTTCTGTTTATTAATTTATTTAATTAACTCTACTTATATGCAAGCAATTTAATCTGCTTATTAATTTACTTAGTTAAATTAACAATGCATAAATAATTTTAATCTTTTAAGTTTTGGGTAGTAATGATCGTAGGGCTTAGGCCACCCACGTGCAAAAGCATAATGAGCCACCCCCTTAAAGAATTTTTCATGTTTTGACTAATACTTGACGTTGACTTTATAAACTAATCTATATGTATTAGAGTAAAAAATAAAACATTAATAAAAATGCAAATGTACAAATAAACACAAAAATAACTTCTTTTCTCTATTTCGTTTTTCTAAATTGTAAGAATATTATTAAATTGAAAAGTTTTTAAGTATCCAACTACTTCCGACATTTTTTTTAAAAAATGGAGATATGGGGATTTTTTTTCGGTTTTTAGATTTATTTAGTACATTTTAAGAAAAATATGTTAAAATTAGGAAGAGAAAAAGAAATTATTTTTACTAAAATGGGTAAAATTTGACAAAAAATTACATAAACGGGGCCCATTTTGTACAAAAAAGTGTACGAACAAATTTTCAATTTTTCAATTTTGATGTTTTTCTTTGTTATTTATTTTTGAAATGGCCTATGGGATAAGAGATATTTTAATTTTTACAAAACCTAGAGCACTTTATCTTAGTTATATGAAATTGCTTAAAAAAACAGTGATTATATTCATATAAGGGAACTGTAAATTTTGTAATAAAACAATGATTGATAAATCTGAAGGTTAAAACGCTTCTACTATTATACAGATCATACACAAAAATTCAATGAATTATTTTCAAAACTTTTTGAACAATCGCCGTCCCCGTTTGAGCTTTTTCAAAAACTACACTTCGAGTAAAACGCATTTTAATGTTTGGCATCATGCTTAAAGTTATGACATCTGCTTTTACGAAAACACAGTTAGTTTTTATTGTAGCGAATGAAAAATAATAATAATGGTATTTTATAAAGCTAATAAGATGGCCTATAAAATAAAATTATAAAAGCACTTGTCAAATTTTATCAAAATACACAATTTTAGGGTAGTCGGATACCTGAATTTCCCCAAATGCATATTGAATTTAAACACTCTTATGTCTTAGGTAATATTAACCGTATCAGATATTTTCAAGAAGTAACTTTCGCAAAAATCATTTCTGAGACGTCTCTGTTAAGTATCGATCCCCAGTACTGTTGATAAGCAAGAAAACATTTTCTATTGCGGCATTGCCGGCTCTGCCACGAATTTTCCTATCACAAATGGAGTGTAAAAAGTATATGTATTTAAAGAGTAGACATTAATGACCAATGGACCAACACACAGAACACCAAAATTCTATTTTTCTTAGACTATGATATACTATTTAAAAAATCAGGACCCATTTTGATTTTTCTTTAATTTTTTAAAATTCAGCACATTTATTCGACATATTATAAGTTCTATTTTGAGAAATGGGTAAAAAAATTTTCTTGATTGATAGAACTATATTTGACTTGCGACCTTCCCTTGTTTTGGCTGTCCACTTGCGGTGCATGCGCTGCACACCTGTTAGAATCGGCCCTGGTTTTGGGGTGTTTTGAATGGAATCTAAATTCTAAAAAAAAGGAAAATGTTATACAAATCCTTAAACATCTGTGTCATCACCTATGTTTCCGAATGGTTTGTTAAATTTGCATTCAATCATTGGAATGTCTCAATACATATGATCACCATAAAGTAAGTTTTTCCTCTGGCTAATGAAACAATGGTCGACGATCACGTGCCGTATACGGATTTCTCTACCCGTTTATTTTTCAAATAGAAGAAAATTGTACAGGAAACAGGATTGTCACAGATTTTGTACAAGATAACAAATGAATCGTACAAAAAGTGTTAGTTTCTGATAAAGCTACCAGAAATAAATCTATCATCGTCGGTATTTTAATTTATCGCAACTTCATCGGAAAATACCACACTCGTTATTTCCTCTTTCAAGGTGACATGTTTGTAAATTACAGACACTATTTTTTTAAAATTGGTTAAAGTTTTGAAATTTTAGTGGATTTTTTGAATAAAAAAGGCATGCTAGGATTATATTCGGAAACAAACGGTATTTCTAGATTTAAATTTACTATTTTTGAGACAATGCAATAAAATACAGTGAATATCATTTAACATGAAATTGAAAGGACTCAAATATTCTCTCGCGTTAAAAAATTTCATGTTAAAAAAAATTGAGAAAAAAAATATATCAACAAAATTAGGTTTTTATTAGAGTTTTTTTTTTATCTACAAAAATCTGTATATATGCATATATTTAATAAAAATCAATGAAACAAAAACATTCACAAGAAATTTAATCCAAATTTTTTGAAAAACAAAGCATTTATAAAGTTTTTGGAAAATAATCTGATATTTTTTCTTTGCATTGTTTTCTCAGCATCAAATTGTTGATATCGTTCTTTTTGTTATTCTTTTCGCCATTGGAATGTGTGTCTAAATAACTGCGCATATTTCCATGACGTTTCTCATTTCGGTTGTTGTAAACAGGAACTGCACACTTTAATTTCTTCTTCGCAATCTGCATCAATGATATTTTTTCAGTTTCAAACAAACAAAATGTCTTTGTCTGCCATAATTGGGAATGTGTGGACATTATAATCATCTACCGCAATGAATTCTTTCGGTAGTACAATAAGACAGTCCAATGTGGCTGGTGTTTTTCGTATTTTGTTCATTTTCAGAAGGGACATCTTTTCGCGTTAAGAAAAAAAAAATGCATGACAATACATAATAGTTTGTCGGGACTGTTGTATTATTTCGTGTTAATCGATACTTCGTATTAAGTGTTTCCGCGTTAAAAGTATTTCATTGTATCATGTTTGGAAATAATTGTTCACTAGTTTAATTCAAAATTTTACATGCGCAGATTTTTAGAGAATTTAAATTAAACATATTTAGTTCTTCTCTTAAATATAAACTTATGTTCAATATGTGTTTCCTTAAAAATAATTCTATCCTCATTCTCTGCATCGCTTAAATTCTTTACATAATTATTCTCTCTCCGATATTTAATTACGCAACATAATCAGAATTTATAATGAAATAAGTAAAGATTTGCTACTGAATGGTACAATTTACTTTTTATATACACATAAAATGTATGCTTAATAGATTACTTTATAATTAAATTGGGACCTCTCGAATTGTTGTTTTAATAATTAATAAAGAAAAGAGTATTGTAATGATTAACGTAGAAAAGTGTTCGTAGTATACGACAATGCTTATTAATTTACTCAGTTAAATTAATTATTAAAAGAACAATATTTCTCGAAAAACTATCTCTTATCATATATCCAGTCAAATTCTTGATAAAAACGTTTGAAGAAGTTATTTATTTTTCACATGTTTCCTTCAGAAATACACACTAAGCAAAAAAGACTACATTCTTAATGATTACATTAAGTCTCCAGCAAATCATTTAATTGATAATACATGACAATTTTTATTTATTTTATACACTTTTATTGTTTAGTAAATCAAACAGGATATTTATTGTTTTGCAATATTTTTTTGTTTGAAAAAACACTCTACAAGAATATTTAATCTTCCGAATATCCCACAGAAAAATTATGTGCAGCATGATTAAATTCCTAAATATAATTTGATATATACTGATAGTGGCATATAATGTTATTACTTAGACGTATTTAATGTTCTTTTAAGCACAATTTGTTTATTCGTAGCATTAATAATTCTGACTGAATAAAAATTCATTGAGATGTTGTTGTAGCACTGAAGCATTAAGATACGTGGTTGAAAGAGATAAGCAACTTGATCAAGATCAACGAAAGTAGCTTTTTTCTAAATATGTCGTATTGATCAGAAAATGTCAAAATACTGTTTTATAAAAGTATAGTTAATGATAACGTCCAAATATTATTAAAGAAATAGAAGTAACATTACCAGTTGTTTAGTAAATTCTTTGAAAATTGACTGAAGTTTATGTGGCTGGCATAATAGTTCTTAAATAGATTCTTGGAAATCTCAAGACAAGAACTAATATTCAACGAAAGCAGTTTCCAGACTTTTGTAGTATGAAACCAATTTTCAAGCACTTCAAAGTGAATGGACAATGATCTGTGTAATGTATCTGACTATAATTGCTTCCAAGTAAATAATGAATTTAAGTACAGTGAAATACATTTTACGCGAAAATACTTAAGGTATCCGACTACCCTAAAACCATGATTTTTATGATTTTATTTTATAGGCCATTTTATTAGCTTTATAAAAATACCACAAGAGAGAGAGATTTTTGTTTTTAATTCACTAGAATAAAAACTACGAGATTTTAGTAAAAGCAGATGTGCCATAACTTTACGTAAGATGTCAAACTTTAAAATGCGTTTTACTCGAAATGTGTTTTTTTTTCAAAAAGTTCCAACAGGGACAGTGATGGCTCAAAAAGTTTTTAAAATAGGTTGCTGAAATTTTGTGTGTATGTTCTGTATAACATTAGAAGTGTTTTAACCTTCAGATTTATCAATCACTTTTTTTTTTACAAAATTTACAATTCTTTATGAGAATAAATCACTGTTTTTTAAAGCAATTTCATATAACAGCTAAGATAAAGTCCTCTAGTTTTTGTAAAAATTAAAATATCTCTTATCCTGAAAGTCATTTTAAAAAGGAACAGCAAAGTAATACATCAAAACTGAAAAATTGAGAATTTGTTCATTTACTATTTGTAGAGAGCGGGTCCCGTTTATATAATTTTTGTCAATTTTTACCCACTTTTTTCGATTTTAGTAGTAATAAATTATTTTTCTCTTAATTTTGGCCTTTTTTTAAAAAAGGTGCTAAATAAATCTAAAAAAAAAAATCACAAAAAAAATCTCCATATACATAAATAAAATAAACTCTAAAAAATTTAATTTTGTTGATATCTCTTTTTTTGCAATATCCTTTAACACGTAGTTCTTTTAACACTAAAGAAATATTTCAGTCCCTTCAGTTTCGTGTTAAGCGATTTTTACTGTATATTGTATGTGTCTAAGTATTAATTTTTATATTGTGTTAGGATGCACACAATTAATTGGTTTCCTAAGTCAAATAAATTAACCAATAAAAATAATAGTCAAATAAATTAACCATGTTTTACGAAAACAGAAGGGAGAAATTTTAAGAACATACACCGATAATTATTTCAAATCGTTGTAACTCTGAAAATAATGTGAATTTTTCAAAAATCATAGTTGAGCCTCTGAACAGAGGTCTGAGCTATATACAGGCAAATTATTAATACAATGGAAGAATTTTTTACAAAAGGAGAACATTTGGAAAAAAGGTTATTCTAAGTTAATTTTTTGCTAAAATATTGTATTTAAATAATTTTTTTGTCATAATATCCTTAAAACAATTTTATACATGTATTTTAAACTAAGTGACACTAAATATCATGATAATTATACATTTATGCGCTTGTTTAAAATTATGGTTCCGAACGTAGTCGGATACCTTAAAATTTCATTTATTGATAACAAAATGTCTATTTTTTGACTGTTATATTTATTTTTTTGCTTCAAGATTCTTAAGAGGTGTTGATTTTTTCAGATCTATTGAATTTAGAAAAAACTTTAGATTCTTAATAATTATTGAACTGCACATTAAAAATTACTCAATTCTGATTATCATCTTTTTAATTATGTATATATCACGAGTGGGCATTAAGTCGATCCCAATCGACCGGTGGACCGCAGAAACATTTTAGGTGTGACCGCTTTTACTAAGACACGCTTACTAAAAGAAACATATTTATGCAACACGTACATCAGCTAGACCGGAAAATTGGCCTTTCACAATCGATGCGACTGTTTTTACTTAAGCAATTGTTTCGATAAATGTGTAGACGATATATGTACTGTAATTGGAAACTTACTACGACGATTAACACGTTCATTGCTAAATCAGGGGGAAAAAACAAATACTGTGATGCCAATCGTGTAAATAAAATTTTTCCCACACTCAAACTGAAGAGAATAAATGTTGATGATATCTCTTCCCGCGATAGCATGGGATTGACCATTGAAACATCATCCCAGAACCCGCACTTACATTGGATTGGGTTCTTATATTAATGTCACATACCACAATGGGGCAGGACACGGCGGCAAACAAATTAAGTACAACGTTGTTTTTAGATTCATCGGTCCAAGTATGTTTTCTGCTCTCTGCATTTAATACACATCCACGCTTCATAGTCTAGCAGTCGCTCATAGTTGTTCAAGCATACAAGTAGACAATTTTGTGTTATTTGAGTTTTTGTAGTAAATATAGTAATCTGAAATATATAGAAAGAAGGGTATAATGTCGAAAACAAGCATTAAGAAAAGATAACTTAAAATTTTAATGTAGAATGACCACACTTATGCCATTGGGTAGATCATAGCACCTTAAAAATATTAGAAGTAGCCCGAACTCTGAAAAAGTAAACCCACCCCTAGTGTATATCGTATGATTATTGATCGATTGTTAATTTTCGAATAATTGTACTCGTAATGAAATTTGAAAAATCTTAAAGCCATAGTACTACTTTCAAATAAACGAACAATTAATAAGATAAATTTATAAAACTTATCAAAGTCTTACACAATTCGATCAATAGCACTATTTTGCTCCTGTAATTAAATTTAGCCTTCACACATGCATGGTGTTCGCTGATCGTATTATTTCTAGTAATTGCTTTTTCTCTGTTGCTTCTAAAAATAAATTAGTTTTAGAAAATCAATTCATTTTCATTAATAAAAAGAAGGGAATTTTTTTTTGGTAGTTTTTCGTAAGAGATATTTAAGTCACTTGTAAAATTCTATTTTGTTTCATATATTTGGTTGTTATTATACAATAACAAACAAATACTATATATGAAACAAATGCAAATGTATTATATGAAAATATACAAATACACGTGAATACTTCTCAAAGATATTGTAGGTTCATGTTTGACAGAACAAAATGTGAAGCGATAATAAATTAAAAATAGAAAATAATAAAAGTATGCAATAATTGATATTTAAAGTTAGAAAATAATAAACTTGACATATTTTTTTCACGTAACTTATTCCTTTAAAATTCGCTGAAATGAATGCGCACGAAACTAATCGATTTGATTGCATTTAGTTATGTACCAAAGATTACTACACTGGGGTACTTTTTCAAAGCTTCTTGATACCCGAAAACTTAAGTAAGTGAAAGAGGTACTTGTAAAAATATTTTTATAGTTTAAGGAAAAAGCCCTTATAGAAAAGTATAAGGGTTGCCGAGAGAGAGAGAGATATGAAAAGTGGACACGTGCAATTGAATCAAAATAATTGTAGCTATAGCTACCGAACATGGATATGAAGGAAGGTAGGTGGTATACACGTATACGACGTGTAAAGATGAAACCTGTTCTTGGTAAATGAAATAGATCAAAATTAAATTCTCCCTATTCATAGCTGTGACCATATCGGAGCAATACGAAGTAATATGGCTTCTTATTATGGAAGGTGAAATGAATATTCACAGTTATCAGGGGATGGGGTCATTCTACGGTGAATATTGCTTAGTTCGAACAATTGGTGTAAAAGTTTTCGTGAAGGGTGGAAAAAGATACCAGATCTCCATCTCAATGTTGGCTCAAACGTTTCTAGTGAAGCCCAGAAAAGCTTAAAAAATTTCATTAAAAAGTTGTGGAGCACCCACCGTACAGTACAGATTTGTCTCTCTAAAACCTTCCACACTCATCTCCATTTAAGAGAAAATTTTCGTTTCCATTCGGATGATGAGGTGAAGGAAGCTGTACAGGACTTCTTTAAAAATCAACCACAATCTTTCTACAGCGAATACATAGATCTACTCTCAAAACAATAGGAGCAGTACAATGCCAGAGGACATTTATTTTAAATTGCAGTAAAGATATTCTTTTTATTCAACTTATCCACTTTTCATTTGGGCAACTCTTATAAGAACGAAATTTCAGTACAATTAAGGAATGGTTGTTTTTGCTTAATGTTTTGCTAACAGATATAAATTTTTCTTAGTGCTGGACTCTTCATTGCTTATCTAAATTTACAGATCAGATAACTTTTATACCATTTAGGTAATCTTAAAATCTAAGAGAAATCTATACTAATTAAAGAAAGAATTTGGGCGTGAGGGCCAAAGTTTTTTTAGATACATCGTGCTATGCGATGAATAAAAAAAAAAAAAGATAAATAAATAAAAGACGCGTGAAATTAAGTACGTTAAAAATAGGGGTCAAGATTTTTTACATTGCGAATATAATTTTTTTTTTGGAATTTTTAAAATGTAATTAATAACTAATTCCATATATCTTTGGTGATATGGTCACTTCTATATCTCTGACTTCGATAAATTATTCTCCATATAGTTTTTTAGAGATCATCACTCATTTTCATTATCGTTATGTACTTTTGATATACGATGAAAATCATTTAACATGAAACTGAAGGGACTGAAATGTTTTTTTCGTGTTAAAAGAAATTCGTATTAAACAATATTTAAAAAAAAATCATTTCAACAAAAGTAAATTTATTAGAGTATATTTTACACACACACTCGGAAGCGCACACGTC
>BMAV01005167.1:109379-128780 GCA_019973955.1 Trichonephila inaurata madagascariensis
AAAAAAAGAAACGCTGCCTTTTTTCCTTCTTTTTGTTCTCTAACTAGGGAAAAAAAATTCGAGAAAGAAACAAACGAGAAAACATACTCTCTGTTATAGGACGCTGCTACCTGAGAAAGGCGGAAAATGTGAAAAGTATAAATTTTTCTTCTGGGTGAGAATCAATATTTGGCGATTTATACTGAACGTACAAAAGACTTCCACTTCAAACGTTTTCGGAGGAATATAAAAGATAAAGGATAGCTTAAGTTTCGTATTTGTAGATGTATTGGAAATGTTTGTCGAATCATAACCTTTTGATTTTTTCTAAGTGTCGATTAAAGTTTCAGAATGATATAATAACAAGCGAATATAGATTTTAAAAAGTAGGCAAATAAATGATGCTATTTAATTTCTGCAGAATAGAAATTTTTATGTTTGAATTGTAGTTCATAGTTTGGTGGGGGGAGCACCTAATTCTTTCGAACCTTCATTTCCTTGTATGACATTTTAGATAACATTAAACGCTTTCAAATTTCTCTTTTAAGTAAATAATATTTAAGTTATAAAATATGACTATAATGAGAATTAAAAATAAGAAAAAATACTTTAAAATAAACTTTATAAATATAAAATAAAATAAAGTTAGAAATTGATGAAAGAATCTTGACTTAGAAAACATTTTCGTGATAGGAGTGGGCGGGGTGATGAATAGCCAATCCGGTTGCAGCAAAGGAGTCCGAGTAAAAGAGAGAAGATATTTAGGTATAGAAAGAGTTAAAATGAGTTGTGTGTGTGTGTGTGTGTGGTATCGCGAGTAGAGCTTCTGTGATTGGTTGACCTGAGAGATCAGCTACTATTGCAATTAAGTTTAGGTGAGAAGCCCGACCAATTATTGAGTAGTAGATGTAGAAAATTTAAAAATAAATTTAAAAGATAAATAATATAGAATAAAGGCAACATATTTTGGAATTAAAGAAAAGTAGGATTGATCTGGGTCTGTAGAAATTAAGATCAAAAGTACATTTTTCGATTTTAGTGATCGATTTATTATCAGAGTTGTCAATTTTCTTAAAGAAATTGGTAGCAATTCTCCTTATTGTTTGTCTAATAGTGAGTATTTTACTTGCGGCTCTGAGGTCAACATTCCTCATGAACCAGCGAGAGTTAAGAACTTCCCTGACAATTAAACTTTGAGCACTTTCTAAATAATTAATAAGGGTCTTTACTGCATGTCCTCAAACAGGAAGGGCTTAAGTCAGGATAGGTTTTAGGATCAATGAGTAGATAAGCATTTTGTTTCTATTACACAAGTTTGATTTTCTGGAAATTAAAGGCTGTATGAATTAGCAAACCTTTCAGTCTCTTACGTGAATTAGTTTAAAGTTATTTCGTAAAACATCGTTAGAAGTAAATCAGATATGAAAAGAAAAAAAAACGATCAGTAAAGTATTCAACGTGATTCACAATACTTCAACTCTATAACGTTAAATATCTTTATGGCAAAATCATGAAAACACTGAAATTTTCTATACACGATTGTTTTGGATGACAATACGATACTTTAACAACAAGTAATTAAAATTAAGTGACTGAAACTAAATATTTAAAGAATTACATATACAATCACGTTGGCTTCATTTTTAGACTTGAGTCAAAACTTTAAAATATTTTTTTCTCGCATTTTAAGGCAATTAGTTGAACTGATATTTTATATACACCTTTGTTTTGGATAACAATACGATACTTTAGTGATAATTAATAAAAATTAATTGCCACTTAATAAATATTGTGATTCTGTCATACATATATATACATATTTATATATTAATTGTACTTATTTGATAAAAAGAAATTAATATGAAATTTTTCTGAATTGACTTTAAAATTCCTTTTTTATATTACTTGTTTGCGATTCAGAATAATTAAACTTATTTAGTTATTGTTATATAAAGACAATGAAGTTTTTAAGGTATCCGACTACGTTCGGAACTGTGATTTTGCAAAAGCGTATAAATGGATAATATTTAGATATTTAGTGTCAATTAGATTAGAAATTGTATATAAAATTGTTTTAAGAATAATATTAAAATAAAAAAATATTTAAGTACACTATTTTGACAAAAAATGAACATAGAATGACCCATTTTCAAAACATTCTCCTTTTGTGAAAAATGCTTCTATTATAATAATATTTTGCCTGTATATAGCTCAGACCTCTGTACAGAGGCTCAAATAGAATTTTTGAAATATACAACTTAGAAGTGGGTTTATCCATGTTTTACGACAACAGAGGGGAGAAATGTTAAGAAAAAACTCCGACAATTATTTTAAATGGTTGTAACTTTGAAAATAATGTGAATTTCTCAAAATTCACGGTTGAGCCTCTGTACAAAGGTATGAGCTATATACCGGCAAAATATTATTGTAATAGACGCATTTTTCACAAAAGGAGAAAATTTTGAAAAAAGGTTATTCTAAGTTAATTTTTTGCTGAAATATTGTATTTAAATAATTTTTTTTGTCAAAATGTGTCCACATAAACCAATTTTATACATGTATTCTAATCTAAGTGACACTAAATACCATAAAAATTATCCATTTATGCACCTTTTAAAATCACGGTTCCGAAAGTAGTCGGATACCTTAAAGCTCTTAAAATGTCTGCTGTGAAGATCTTTATTTGTATCTTCTATTACTGCAGTTGCAAACGACAAGGTACATCGATAATTTCATTTAGAGCTGATGGTAATTAAATTGTGCTAATTGCGTTGTTGGTGACTGCTTAATCGCATTTAGTCGAAGGTAATTCAAAAACAGCTTTAAAATATTTCATTTAGGTATACTTAAAAATATGTAGTGTCTTTCCAGATATTTAAGTACATTATTTTAGCTTAACAAAATTAAATGGACTAAGGGTTATGAGGAGAGATAAAGCTGCAAATTGAGTTCGTGAGCCCGAGTAAGGTTCTATGATGGCAGGGTCCAAGTATAACGTGCAAGAAAATAAGAAACTCAACTGAAATGAATTTTTACTCCAGATCTGGTCTTAAGGAGCTTCTGCATTTCAGTTATTTCTAAGTTCCAGTCTTATGCAAATACTCACTGCGTGTCTTTTAACAGAACTAAAACTTGTGAAGTTTATACAATCCTTTCGTCGAGAGATGAAGTTGATATTGAGTTGATACTTCATCCTTTATTACAAACAAAATGAATCTTAAGAGCTGAAACATCATATTTTTTTTAGTTAATTAAGATTCCACTAGTTTATTTATTGTCTGTTCTAGTCATTGATTCATTGCTTTCAAACTGATGGAATCGTTAATAAGTAATAATTTCAAACCTCGTTAAATGTACACCAGTGTTTTTCAAACTGTGGGGCGTGCCCCTCTTGAGGGGCGTGACAACACTTCAAGGGGGCGCGAGGATATTGAAAAGTCGAAAACAAAAGATTATTTTAAAAAATTATTAATTTACTGAAAGTAAATAAACAAAAAACATCCTGACAATATATATATATATATATATATATATATATATATATATATATATATATAAAGAATTAAATAGGAATTTACACTGATATATTATACTTATAAATGCGTCAGTGCTACATGATGTTTTTTATAATTAATTTAACAATATTAAGTTAAGCACAAGTTTAATAATTACAATTGACCCCATGTGGGCTTGTCATATATAAAATTATATACAAAAATTAACACTTATCTTGATCTTGATCGTTTTTACGGTTTGTAATTAATCCCTTAATTTCCGATTAAAAGTTGTGCGATTGGCTCCCCAATGCTTCCGTTTTCCTCGTAGATGCGTGTATGTAATGTATTGGAGGGGGCGGGAGAAAAAAAGGAATAAATAAACAAATTTTCTGAAATAAGTAAATCCTTCGCAAACACTGTCAAAGTCCTTTTATTGCCTTCCAAAGCCTTCGGAATAATTTTATGGACAGCAGTGCACAGAAAAGACCTTATTTTGGAAAGACGTATATATACGTCCCGGAAAATTGATACTTTGGCTGACAGAGACGTTCATGTACTCCGGTGGTACTTAAAAGGTTAAAGTCGTATCATAGTTTTTTCATCAAAGTATATTATTGAATTCAATACATTGTTATTGTTTGAGGGGGGCGCAACTAAAATTATGATTGAATATTGGGTCGCGAATATTGAAACTTTGAGAAGCACTGGGCTACTCACTACCCTACAAATTTGAAACAGATCGAAGTTTTTTTTCTTGCATTTTCGTGTGACCCGTATCTTTGGGAAGCTTATCGCCAAATTTCAGATCTGCTAACAAATTATTTTTTAAGGTATTTGAAGATTTCTGAACTTAGGTTTTGGTTTCGGTTTCTTTTTAAAGCATTTTAGCCTCTTAAATTGAATTAACTAAAAATATTTTTTTGAGCACAAGTAACTCTTTCAGTGGGAAATGGTTATTCATTTCAATTTTCATTACAAAAATCATTTTTTCTTGATTATGTTTTGAGTTTTTAGTGATCTAATAAATACTTAATTAAGCTTGATTTCAAGGTGAACTTTTGTTTTAAAAAGTAGTTTATATAACTTATAAGCTTTTCATTGATTTTTTCCTGATAGGAAAATGCCCCGACCAAAACGTTCTCAGGTTGCTATGAGAAACAATATTTAGAAGAGATGGAATACTACTGAAAATGCTGTATCAAAAATTCAGCTCTTCATTGATACTGCAATAAGACTTCTGAATACAAGAATTCTGACAAGTATTGCTTATAAAACTGAATACTTCCATGATCTGCCAAACTACATTATAATAAACATATAATAAATAGTATTATATTGTAGTATTTCAGTTCCTGTTGGGCAACTTTAAAAAACTATAGCTATACTTCCTCAATTTAAAATTATTTTTTTTGTACAAACCAGGTGATTTTTAACTTAAGTTAGTATCATTATTATGTGGTATGTAAATGCTTTGTGTTTTAAAACTTTTCTCAGAATATTTTGTTAAGATTAGGCTAAATAAGCTGTCGTCGCAACAAACACTATCATTATTATGTAAAAATATATTTTGAATTACAAAATTGTTTTCAATGATAAATAATTGAAGTAGTGTTTTGATATAGAACAAAAGTTGAAAAATAATTTATTAAAAAATTAGAGCTTTACACGCATAATTAGTTTTTGTTTTATTCCTTTACAATGTTTAAATGCGTTTTTCTCAGACTTAATTTTGAAGATGTATGTGATTTCTAATCCCTAAGGCGTTATTTCTGTTCAAGGTAGAGTCTTAAAATTTCTTGTAGATACTCCCAAACGTATGTTCAACACTGTGGTAGTAAAAAATGCAACACCATGAAGGAATCATCAGAATTAAATTAACTTTGCAGCAAATATCATCTATAGTATGTTACGTAAAATAGTAAAGTTTCAGAGCCACCACGCTTGCGTGGCGTATGCAGTGCCCTCTAAACTGATGATGAAAGCGTATAAATAGAGGGCTGTAGTTGGATGTCGAAAATAGTTAATGATTATTTGTTAGTGACAAATGTTTAGTGAGACCTAAGTATGCCTCCCCGACGAAATAAGGAGAAATTCCAACAACTTACGGAGTTTGAATGGAGGACGATTATCGGTCTTCTTACGCCATACATCATGATATTAGTATATTTCTCCAATAGTTTCCAAAAAAATCCATACGGTCATTAATTCGCAAACATGGTCGCCAAAAATGATGCCAATTTGGCTCTATCACCAAGATTTTGCCAAGTTTCTATTGAATCTTTCTTATAATGCAAGGAACGACATTGCTTGCAAATATTACAATTTTAACGTAAAATAAATTCAACAGAGTATATAAACGTATTACACATCCATACGTAAATTTTTTTACATTATATTAAACATTCTTTACACAAAATACGTAACAATATTTAGACTCTAAATAATCAGAATATTATTTAAGCTGACACGCTCCCATCCCTTAGGTTGAATTTAGCTAGTGATATAAGACAGTCGTAATAAAGTGTTTGGCTTAAGAAGATGTCTCATTCTTTGGTGGACCCTCACACTTCAGTGGTCGAGAGTATGCGACAAAAGTTTAATTGAAAACAATAATCGCAATTAACTTTCATTGACGTCGGAAGAAGAAACAAAAGCAAGTAGATGAAAATAAAAGGATTTTAATTCTAAACATGACTTGACTCAGAAAACCTCATTTGACGTCTTAAACTAAACAGATAATTTTCTCTGAAATCCCACAGAACGAGTTTAAATTCAATTTATTCAACGCATTAAGTACATTTAGGATTACCAAGTATAGATTCGCAGTAATCGTTCTTATTCGGTTCACCGAAATGGTGTTTAGAACGTTTGGCTTTTTGAATCTTAAGATTTATAGTCTTCCAATTGATTACTAAATTTCTCCGTTCGAGAAAAATAATTATTTTCTATCATGTGTAAAAATATTTTTCTGTGTGCATTTTTATTGGAAATGATATTCTAGATATGGACTGAATGTTTTCTTCCCATGAAGAAATTTATTATTTAAGTATTTTTCAGCTAAACCAGCGTTTCTGAAATTGTGGGGCTTGGGCCCCCCCCCCCCAGGTAGGCGTGATAACCCTACGTTGAAGGGCGCGAATATATCGAACAGGCGAAAATAAAATATTATTTAAAAAAAATTATTAATTTACTGAAATGAAGTAATACAAATTACATTCTAAGCGATGAAAAGTAACGTAATACTTATTCTATTGCAAAGAGTAACATATTTATTCTATTACAAAAAGTATCAAAATACTTTTCCTATTAGTAAAAAGTAACTTTAAATATTTATTACTTAAAAGTTATAAATACTTTCAAACGATCGATAATTTAAAAAAAAATACCTTCTGACACATTTACACTGATATAACATATTTAAAAACATATCAGTACTGCACAAAGTATTTGATAATTAATTTATCTATACTAAGATAAGAACAAATTTAATAATTACGAATGACTTCCATGGGTTGGTCATATACAAAATTTAATACTGATCTTGATAATTTTGACGATTTATAATTAAAGTCGCGTATTGTAACTTTAGCTTCATAGTACATCATCACATTGCCTTTAATACATTATTATTGTTCGGAGGGGGGGAGATGAAAATTATAATTGAAAATTGGGTCGCAAACATTGAATGTTTGAGATGAACTGAACTAAACAATTTAGACGATATGTAGTTTTTGAATGTTAGAAATAGTCCACGTTAGAATCTGTGTACCTATGAATACCTCAACTTAAATACATTAGATATATTGATATATGTGTACTTTATGTTCATTTTTTTAATAATTTCGTTACATAATCGAAAAATATACATATTTTAAATCGTTTTATTTAGCTTTTGCTTATTCATGCATAGAGTTTCAGTTTTTAAAAAATTCTTTCATATTTAATTTTCGTTTAAAGGACTAATAACCAAATATTCGAAGATTGTGTGATAAATTATTATATACATATTTTGAGACCATGTGTATGTTTTACATTTTATATCGCTTTCTATTACAAATAAGAAATTGCTTAGAGAAATTTTTTGAAGAAAAATTAAGAAATTTTATCAGTGTATTTAATTTTAGTGCAACTAAATTCTTTGTCAATAGTCTATGAAGTTTGGCAATTTTTTAACACAAAAAGATTATTTCTAAAACAAATGGCTAGAAAATGATACGAATGGTAGGATAGAAGCTTATTAAATTACGTTATAAGTGTAGAGGTTATAAGGAAATGAATCTGGTGACTCTTACCACATTATAACGTGATTAGAAAAAATAATATGAAAAAATTTTTTAATGTCAATTACTATTTTGGTCAGCAAAGAAAATTTTTATTTTAGTTACTTTTTATTAAATAATCACAATTAATTTAAATATGTATATACATATCACAATATGTATATATGTAATCACAATATTAAGTGAGAAAATAGAGAGAGCGATTTTCCTTGCAATTTTCCATTTTTCTTTCTATATAGATTGTTGGACTATATTTTTTGTTTCTTACTATTTAATCTTTCATTAAATTTAATTATTCCAATAAAAAAGTATAGTAAAAAGAAATCACATTCTCAGAAATTAAGCCATCCCAGGTGGATCTCGAACCCACAACCTTTGGATTAGAAGTCCAATGTTCTAGCCATTGCGTTACAGGGACCCAACGAGCGCTTTTTCGTTTTACATATGGTGTAGGACTATTATTTTTATTTGTTACTATCTATTCATTAATTAATGAATTAATATTTGAAAAAACGGTATTAACTTCAAGCGTCATCCATTACAAGTTTAAAAAAGATGTACTTGAACTTGAATGGATGAATAAAAAGTATTTGATTAACGATTGAAAATTCGTATAAGATATATATATATATATACAATAAATTATGAAATTGTCTTACCCAGGGACATCTTAAGACCTTCGGGTTCTAGGCTCTGACGCAAAAGTAGCCCCCCCCCCCCTTTCCGATGATGACAAAAGTATTGGGTATAATGGACAGTTCTGTCGTTTTTGAACGCATGCAATTTTATGCATGGTTGATCCTTATGAAAACTTCGGATCTGACTGAAACCAGTTTAAGAAATTAGATTAGTGTACTATTGATGATATATATACATTCCCCCCTCCATTTTAGTCAGCTTTTTTAAACTTATAGAACTGTCAACATGAGTGAAGAAAAATGCATTTAAGACATTGTACGTTGCTTGAGATCCAAAAAGAGAATAATGCGATGGAGACAAAAAGAAACTTGCTTGACTTGTTTGGAGGGGAAGCAGTAAGAGCTCGAACATGCCAAAGATGGCTTGAGAAATTCTCTAAAAGATGAAACCAGATCAGAGGAAAACCATCAGATATCAATGACGAAGTGCTATGCAGAATGATAAAGACAAATTATAAGTTAACTTCCACAGAAGTGGGCTTCGAAATTGTAATTCATCAGACTACTGCTTTAAATTACATTAAAAGGCTTGGTATTGTGTCCAAACTCTCTGTTTGGGTGCTACACGAATTAAGAGAAAAAATTTACTAGACAGAATTTCTATGTGTTCTTCAAATCTTACTCGGCACAATAAGGAACCGTTTTTTTTCAACCTCTTGGTTACTGGAGAGGAAAAGTAGATAATGTATAAACACGTGGTTAGGAAAAAAGCACGTGTTTACAAAGGGGAGACACCACTATCCACATCCACAGCTGGCGTGCATCATAAGTTTATGTTATTTTGTTAGTGAGACAGCAAGGGTATAGTACATTATAAGTCACTTAAGGTACCCGACTACTTTCGGAGCCATGATTTTAAAAAAGCGCATAAATGTATAATTTTCATGATATTTAGTGTCACTTAGATTAGAATACATGTATAAAACTGTTTTAAGGAACATTATGACGAAAAAAAATATTATTTAAATACAATATTTTGGCCAAAAATTAACTTAGAATAACCTTTTTTCAAAACGTTCTCCTTTTATAAAAAATGCTTCTGAAATAATAATATTTTGCTTATATAAAGTAAAGACTCATCCAGAAAGTCTGAACTAGGAGTTTTGAAAAATTCACATTATTTTCAGTGTAACCACCAATTGTAATAATTATCACCGTTTTTTTTCTTCAAATTTCTCCCTCTGTTGTAGTAAAATATGAATAAATCCACTTCTAAGTTATATATTTCAAAAATTCTAGTTCAGCCTCTGTACAGAGGACTGAGTTATATAAAGGCAAAATATTATTATAACAGAAGAATTTTTCATAAAAGGAGAATGTTCTGAAAATGGGTCATTCTACGTTCATTTTTTTTGTCAAAATATTAGATTTAAATAATTTTTTATTGTAATAAAATTCTTAAAACAATTGTATATAGGGCAGTTAAGATTTTTGACCACCATAAAGTGTTTTGAAAGAGAGAATAACTTTAAATGTGTCTAGAAATACTTCAAAAAAATTGGGAGAAAAAAATGGAAGCACAAGAGAAAAAGTTCGTTATATATAGAAAATACACTTCACTATTGGGAAATTATTTTACGATGAAAATCATGAAATGTTCTTGGTTCCAGGAAAAAGTTCGCTACATGGAAAAATTCGCAATATAGAGGCTCGTTATATGGAGGTTCGACTGTACTAGTACAAACGGTAATCCATAACAAATAAATGTGCGTTACTCATGGTACTGTATGGTGGTAGGCTTAGGTCCATACATAGACGACAGTCATCACATAAAAATGCAGTCGCCACTATTTCCAGTTGATATATAGTTCGAAATTTCCAGTTGTCTAGAAAATATGTCCTGAACGGACATATAACCGATAAAATTATTCGGATAATGATCTGACTAAAGCTGTATCGACAACGAGATGAGGTCCCCATCGAGACTGAGTTCTTGGACCCGGGCCCAGTTGTCTGAAGACGTTCCTTCTCTTACCAAAAAAAAAAAAAAAAAAAAAAATAGCAACAACAAAGAGTTATGGTCGCGTTGTTTATCAATGTAAAATAAACTTCCCGTTGGAGAGGTGTCAAGCTGCAAAAAAACAAACAAACAAGCCTACGCACAGGGTGGAGATACTTACAATTTTCATTATAACCTGAGAAAATCTATTTAACAATCAATAGCGTAGATAGCTTCTTGGGGCCCTGTATCACATTTTCTTCAGGAGCCTTTTTTAGGTATGGGAGCCCTGTTGGTAAGACTGTAGTTACGCATGGTGGGGCCCCTGTAGCTTAGGGGCCCCGTACGGCTGATACGGCGGTGGCTTCGCCCCTGTTAATAATGCTTATTCAGCGAAAAATCAAAATATTTTGCTTTACACTTGCAGAATAAAAAATAAATGTGTCGTTAAAAAGTTAATTTCCATTTTTATTTAAAAAAAACTCTAACGTTGTATTCACTTTTGGTAGAAGCTGAGACTCACATGGGCGCTGAATAAAATATCTCCCCGTTTTTAGTCAATTTTCAGAAAACACACATATCCATAATTAGCCTTGAGGATTGTTGCATTTTCTTTTAATGGACTTCTTAAATCGAACTAAGGCTAATGGATCAATACTTATGAAGTATAAATAACTTATTTAAATGTGTTATTTGTGAATAATATCTTGAAGGTTTTAGTCTTTTTCAAATCCATGGTATTCAGACTGGAAATTACCGGTCGATTCCCATTCCGAGTCAAATACATAGGAAATCCTTTTTATCGCGAAACTGAAATATATTTTTCCTGTTAAACGATATTGCCGAAGAAACATATATTCAACAAAATTAATCTTATTAGGGTACATTTGATTCATATATACATGTATATGTCTATATGTTTCATAAAATCAATGAAACAAAAACATTCACAAGAACTTGATGAAATTTAATACAAAGGTGTCTAAGTTTTTTGAAAAACAAAACATTTCTTAAGCTTTTGGAAAATAATCTGATATTTTTCTTCCCATTGTCTTTTTTTTAGCATCAAGTTGTCAACAAATTGTTCCTTTTTGTAATTCATTTTCCCACTTGAATGCGCGTCTACATAACTGCGCATGCTTTTCATGATGTTCCTCATTTCGGTTGATATGGGAACAGGAGCTGTGTTAGTCATTTCATTTTCATTGTCGTAATCAATGATACTTTTTGAGCTTTGAAAAAACTCCGAAATGTTTTTGTCTAACATAATTGGGGCTGTACACGCATTATAATCATTTACTACAACGAATTCTTCCGATGATACAGTACGACGATCCAATAATACAGAAATCATCTCAAACACTCCTCTTAAATCTGGTGTTTTCCGTATTTTGCTCATTCCCAGAAAGGAAATCTTTTCATGTTAATCGATTTTCGTTTCGTGTTACGAGAAATAAAATGCATGCGAATATATAGTATGTGATGGGGCTTTACGTGATTTTCTATTAAACCTCTTGGGGAATCTTTGGGGCCAGCAATTGAGTTATTTCACAGCCATCCCTCTCAAGAAGAAACCTTAATATGCAGATTAGCTAGTATATATATAGTGGAAGTGTAGTAATCGAAAAGGAGGAAAAGAAGCTGAGTTGCGAAAAGCAGTGCTGTTACGGTAAGGATCGGAATTTAGACGCGTGATTATAGGACGGGTTTTAGTTCTTAAAATAAATTAAGGAAGTTAGGATTCTTAAGATAACTTTGAGTTAAGTTAAGCTATTAGGATTTCATGCGCTTATTCACATAGGTTTTAGAGCTATCGTTATATCACTCTATATTTTCCCTCTATAGTTAACTTGTCTTATATTATTATATTTGGTAATAATAAATTGGATTTCTCATGGCTAGTTTGGGTCATCAATCTTTACCTCCTACAAATTAAGATCGAGTAGATGAAGAGATGGCTTCAACAGGGCGGGGGGACATTATAAGTAGTTTGTCGGGACCATTATATTATTTTGCGTTAACCGATATTTCGTTTTAAGCGTTTTCGCGCTAAGGTATCCGACTACTTACGACAATTTTTTTTAAAAAAAAAATGGAAGTATAGGGATCTTTTTTGAAGTTTTTAGATTTATTTAGTACAATTTAAGAAAAATGCGCTAAAATTAAGAAGAGAAAAATAAATTATTCTTACTAAACTGGAGAAAAAAGGGTAAAAATTTACAAAAAATTACTTAAATAGAGACCGTTCTGTACAAAAAGTGTATGAACAAATTTCCAATTTTTTAAATTTTGAGGTGTTATTTTCCTATTGATTTTTGAAAGGACCTTAAGGATAAGAGATATTTTAATTTTTTACAAATATTAGAGCATTTTGTCTTAGTTATTATAAGAAATTGCTTCAAAAACCAGTAATTATATTCACATAAGGGACTGTAAATTTTGTGATTAAACAGTGATTGATAAATCTGAAGTTTAACACACTTTGACTATTACACAGAACAAACATAAAAAAATTGAGTTAATTCTTTTCAAAACTTTTTGAAAACTTCACTAGAACAAAATTCTTGCTTAAAGTAGTTGCATCCGCTTTTACTAGAACATTTGTAGTTTTTGTTCTAGTGAATGAAAAAAATAATATACTTGGTATTTTTATAAGGCTAATAAAATCGCCTATAAAATAAAATCATAAAAAACTGTCCATTTTTGGCAAAATTAACAATTTTAGGGTAGTCGGATACTCAGTGGGGTGTGAATTTTATCTCGAGGGATGAAAATATAAGCAAATTTCAAACAGGTATAATTCTTTTAAATTTGAATTAAATAATTCGAATCTTTTACACATTATTTACAAAGGATTATGGTTTCAAAAAAGTACAAAATGTTTAAAATACAATCATAATTTTGAAACTTATAAGCATATGAAAATAAGAAATGATTTTGTAATAAATAATAAGTAATTTTTGTGTTGCGCTCGCTATCTTCTAAAATAGTAGCCTTTGATGTATAAAACTTCATAGAATTATACAATGTATCACGTTCCTTAAACCCTACTTAATTTAAGAATAATATATCTTTTGTACGTCAAAATATTTGACGAATTTTGAAATTTAAAAAAAAATTAAAAATGTAATTTTTTTTTTATTTTTTAAAAAATATAATTTATTATTCTATTTATATAAAAATACTACAGTGTAATAAGGATACACTTAAATTTATAAATCAACTTATTGCTAGTAATTAAAACTTGTGATAACGTCTTGATGTATGGGAGTGAAAATGCTGCTTAGCAATATCGAAAAGAAGACAACATCCTCGATGGCCAAAAGATTTATTTCTGGGCCGATAGCGGAACGGGCATAGGATTACATAAAAGGATACACACTCGTACAACAAAAAGACGTCCACAACACTTACTGAGCCAACCGAGGGCGGAACAGACTTCCTAACTAGTTATAACATCATCTTTACGGTTTCAGTTATCCTAACCGTTACAGTTATGAATACAGTCTGTTACAAGCTACTATTTTAGAAAATAGCTTGCGCAACGAAAAACTTAATTAATATTACCTATAGAAATGTTTCTTATTTTCATATGCTTATAATTTTTAAAATTATGATTATATTTTAAACATGTTACACTTTTCTGAAGCCTCATTCCCTTATAAATAATACATAAAAGATTCGAAAAATTTAATTTTAATTTCAAAGAGTTATATATATTTGAATATTGTTTATATTTTAAGCCCTCTAGAGAGAAAGTTAACACCCCTGAGACGCCTTAAGTGCATTTCACTGTAGATGGAAATTTTTCGGAGTGCTTTAATGAACCATATGAAATAAAAACTGATGAATGAATTGTTCGGGAAATATCTACCAAGGGCAAAAAGAGGAAAGGTGAGGGAAGAAAAGGAAAAGAAAGGAATTTTCCCATGATCAGTAGTGACCTAATCTCATCCTGAGTTTGCTCTGCTAACACATTTTATCCATGCGTAAGTTTTCATAAATTTCTGAATATTTACTTTTCGTAGATTTCGAAAAAAGGCCTTTCGGCAGCAGAATGATAGCAAAAAGGTCCAGAATATCAACTAGTTGTAAATGGAGAATTATTCATGAAGTTTCGCATGAGCAAGAGTCACAGCCAGTAAAAAGATAAAATGCATGCATACTTTTTTAAGGCATTTCCCGTTGTTTTTCTGTCACCTACTTCTTCAGAAGTGTATAAAAACAATTAGATTTAAAACATTTTTTTTATCTGTATTTGTGTTTTTTGCAGCTGTAACAACATCAAAAACTGAATTTTTTTATTAAAAATCTTGGTAAAACTATTTTTTTTCAAATCGAATTAAATAAACTTCTAAATCATATTGTTACGCAGATTGGGATTTGAGGATTTTATGCAATCTACTGCAAAAAGCAAGACAGTTCTTCGGGAGTGGTAGAAATTTATTGTCGAAAAACAATCCTCGAAATACAGCAGCTATATTCGTAGAATAAATCTCGGAAGGCCTTCAAACCTTCTACAGCGTTCAGACACAACTATCAGTGTCTCAAATACAACTATGTAAAAGATTATCCAGAAGCGCTCGCTCGTACTACACAACAGCCAAAGTAATAACTAATCGATGGTCGACTCTTTATCGGTCAAAGCAAGACTAACTTAGTTTCCCTATGTATAGGCCTCACGGATTTTGCTCAAAATATGCCCTTTGCTTTATAGATCGTGATATTTGTAGTTTTCTCCACTAATTTTCAGAAGAATCTATAGGGTCACGAACTCGCCAAAAATGGTCGCCGTCACCAATATTGTAGCCAAAAATGATGCCAACTTGGCTCTATCACCAAGATTTTGCCAGGTTTACATTGGACCACCATTATAATGTAAGGAACGGCATTAATTGTGAATATTACAATTTTAACATAAAATAAATACATTATAGAGTAATATAAAAGTATTACACACCCATATATAAATTAAATATATTATTTTAAGTATTATTTTCATAAAATTCGAATAATATAATTTCAAATTATATATAAAATGTCAACGTAATGTTCAAAGTAAGGTAATGTCCAAAAATATGTGCTAGATGTGTCAATATAACAGTTATTTAAATTTAAATAATAGCTATTTAAATTTAATTAATCGTTGTTTAAATGTAATTAATAGTTATTTAAATTTAATATATACTCCAGATTTCTTCTCAAACGGGGTTTAAAAGCAGATGTCCAATTTGAGATTGTCATGAGAAATCATATGAAACATTATGATTCTTATACATTTAGGATAAAAATAAATTACCAATATAAAAACTATAAGGAGAGTTTGATATTCCTGCTCCCTGAACAATTTTTTTTGATGATTTTGGAAAAATTTGTTTTATTTTATTAAATAAGTAATTTGTTTAAATGGTTGTTAAAGAAAAATTGTGAAAATACATTATTTGTTAAATATTTTCTCCTACAAAATCTTATTAAAATTTCAAAAAATGTATAAAAGAATAACTTTTCATAAATACTTAGTTGTCCTTAAGGTAATATAACATTTGCATATAGGAATAGTCTCAGGTGGTTTGAGGAATATTACATCTTTTTTCTTTAAACTTGCTCAATTCTTATTGCAGCAGGGTAAATTTTATGTATTGTTACGAGTTTCGTGTAAAGAATATTTAAAATAGTGTAAATAATTTATATTTGGATGTATAATACTGTCATATTACTCTGTATAGTATATAATTTGTGTTAAAATTGTAATATTGGCAAGCAACACTGTTCCTTACATAATAATGGCGATTCAGTGGGAACTTGGTGAAATCTTGGCGATAGAACCAAATTGGTATCATTTTTGGCGATCAGGTTGGCAACCAATTTGTTGACTTGGGGACCATTTTGGAGACTTGGCTACCATGTTGGCGACCAACTTTGGTGAGTTCGGGACCTTATGGATTCTTCTGGTAAATAGTGGAGAAATACACAAATTCCACGATCTTTGATGTAAACGGATCTTTCTCAAAGGATCCTCGAGGACTATAAATAGGAAGACGCTTGCCAAAACTAAGTCAGTATTGCTTTGACTAGCGATGACAAGAGACTTGCCTTGATCATGAAGAGTCGAATAGCGATAGCTCACTTTTGAGTAGGACGAGCGGTGCTTGCGAATAATCTAGCCTACTTGTATTTTAGACACTGATATTATGTCTGAGCGCCGTAGAAGGCTTGAAGTCCTTCTGATATTTATTCTGTAAATTTTGCTGTTGAATCCTGTATTTCAAGGATTGTTTGCTCGACTATAAGTTTCCATCGTTCCTAAAGAACTGTGCTGTTGTTTGCGACTGATTTGCATAAAATCCCCGAGCCCCGGATCGACGTAACAATATGTTAATGATTTAGAGGAAATTGAATTATTTTGCTTAATGGAGTAATTAATTATCCTAATTAATGTAGTTAATGGAATTTAATTTCGTTTAATCGATTACTCGTCTTAAATTTAGACTAAATCTCAAATATATAGGAAAATTCTTCGTGTAAATTTCTTAATTAAGGGGGTTTATACAAAATCATTGATGAAATAAAGTAATTTTTTGACGCATTAGCAGCAATATTAATTTTGTCCAACAATAAAAAAAAATTGTTAACTGTAAAGATGTTTTTTAAAAAAAAATATTGTACATGCCTAAATTATAATTTTAGTAATTTACAAAGTTTGTAATTTGTTTATTAATATATAAAAATTAATAAATAAATTACAGTGTGTAACCCTTTATGCAGCATTTTTAAATATTATATGCTTTGATGAATATTTTTATGACGAGGAACCTAGATATATTGTGCACATTTAATTAGCAGAAGGTCCTATCTACTTAAAAAATACGATGAGTGTTGCATACACACAACCAGAAATTAATTTAATTATCTTTTATAAACACTAAAAACGAAACTTACCTTACTTTTGGTGCATAGTTCTGGGAAATTTCAATTGTATATCAAAAGATGCTATTTAAATTAATTGAAAAAGCTTTTTTAAAAGGTTTTAGTGATTTAACATTTTCTATAAGCTTAAAATATGTTAAAATAGGTGCTAAAAAGCAATTCGTGAAGGAAGAAAAAAATAGCTAGTAACGTTAGAATTTGAAAATACATTATCGATGTTTACTTTTTAATACAAAGCTTTTTGATAAATTTCGTATTAAAAATATATGAAATCCAACAAAAAACGCATTTTATAAGTCCCTAGCAAGAAAATATAAATATGCAAATTAAAATTTTATTATCTGTTGGAAATTCCTTCTTTCAAAATATTTTAATAACCTGCACATGACACGTTTCTTATTCACGTATCGGATTTCAAAAGTTAACTGTGAATCAGTTATTTTACAAGATCTCCCCCTCCGCTCTGCTTTTTTAATTCCTTTCTAATAAAATGGAAAATGAAAAATTGTTTGTGTTTTTCCTCATTTTTTACCTCTTAAAAAAATGAAAAATATTTATCAAATTTACCACAAAATATGTATCTTTTAATGAGATTTTTAAAAGTAAACCATGAGACGCCATTCTCTTTCAGAAGAAAAATATCGTATTAGTTGCTTGGCGAAAATTATGCTTTGAGATTAGTAAAAAACATGCAATTTTCTTTTTATAATGAAGTCTGTTAGGAAAGAAGCTGGAAATACATATTGAAAAAAAAAATTTTGACTACATTTTATAAGTTATCGATAATAATATTGTTTTCATTATTAAGGTATCCGACTACGTTCGGAACCATGATTTTAAAAAAGCGCATAAATGGATAATTTTCATGATATTTAGTGTCACTTAGATTAGAATTTATGTATAAAATTATTTTAAGGACATTTTGACAAAAAATAGTTATTTAAATACAATATTTCGGCAAAAAATTAACTTAGAATAACTTTTTTTCAAAATGTTCTCCTTATGTGAAAAATGCCTCTATATAGCTCAGACTTTTGTACAGAGGCTCAACTATGATTTTTGAAAAATTCACATTTTTTTCAGATTTACTATCTATTAAAATAATTATCGGCGTTTTTTTCTTAAAATTTCTCCCCTCTATTGTCGTAAAACATGGATAAACCTACTTCTAAATAATATATTTCAAAACATCTAGTTGAGCCTCTATACAGAGGTCTGAGCTATATACAGGGAAAATATTATTATAATAGAAGAATTTTTCACAAAAGGAGAACATTTTGAATAAAGATTATTCAAAGTTAATTTTTTGCTAAATTATATTGTATTTAAATAAATTTTTTTGTCAAAATGTCCTTAAAACAATTTTATGCATGTATTCTAATCTGAGTGACACTAAATATCATGAAAATTATCCATTTATGCTCTTTATAAAATCACGGTTCCGAACGTAGTCATATACCTTAAAGAGTTTTTATTCTCCCATAAAATTTCTACGTAGTATGCTAATAATATTTTTATTCTTTGTTTTGTTGAAAAAAACAAGTAATGTATAAAAAATTTTTTTAAGTCAATTCCTACTTAGATCAACAAAGAAAATTTTTATTTTAGCTACATTTTATTAAATAGTTACTATTAATATAATTATGTATATACATAGGACAGAACCACAATAATAAGTGGCAATTAATTTTTATTAATTATCATTTAAGTATCGATAAATCCAAAGCAATCGTGTATATAAAATTTCAGTTCAAATGAGTGCTTTAAAACAGCTATACTCAAGCTGTGGTCCGCCGCCGTTTTTTCAGTGGCCCAGACATGGCTCATTGCACTAAGAAATTAAATTATTGGAGAACAATGCACAAATATTTAACAGGAAATTATGTCAATAAAGCAATCAAATGCATAAATTTTGCTATTAATTTGTTATTTAATAGCAGAATGTTAGCAAAAGGCTTAGTCATATATGAAATAATATAAAAATTATCCCTTATAAATCGTTGAAAATTCATAAAAATAAATGTTTTTGTGTGTGTTTGATAAAAAAGTTAATATAGTATTAAAATAAAAGCCAAAAATGA
>BMAV01005167.1:139149-189062 GCA_019973955.1 Trichonephila inaurata madagascariensis
GCTTCTCATGAGATTATTAAAAAATTGAACTATATTCTCTCTCTCTCTCCATAAATATAACAATGTCTCGAAATCAAAGCCATGTTTCACGAAACGCACAGAAATAAACACAACTATTAAAAGTGTTTCTTGGATGAAGCTCCTATACAAATGCAATGCATGCACTTCAATAAATTACACATGAAAGAAAAATTGAAAACAAGTTCAAACAATTTTTGAAATATATAACTTAGAAGTGGGTTTATCCATATTTTATGACAACAGAGGGGAGCAATTTTAAGAAAAAAACGCCTATAATTATTTCAATTTGTTGTAATTCTGAAAATAATGTGAATTTTTCAAAAGTTTTAGTTGAGGCTCTGTAGAGAGGTCTGAGCTATATACAGGCAAAAGAGTATTATAATAGAAGCGTTTTTCACAAAAGGAAAACATTTTGATAAAGGTTATTCTAAGTTAATTTTTTGCCAAAATATTGTATTTAAATAATTTTTTTTTGTCAAAGTGTCCTTAAGACAATTTTATACATGTATTCTAATCTAAGTGACACTAAATTTCATGAAATTATCCATTTATGCGCTTTTTTAAAATCACGGTTCCGAACGTAGTCGGATACCTTCAGAATAATTCATCAATAGATGAAAATGAAAATGGCTATTGCTTACTAAATCTCACAATCGAATTTTTGACTTTCAAAACTTCTGTACCTCCATTAAATCGATTTCATCTGATATTTGATAACAATTTTTGCATTTGTAATAAAAAAAGTTAGTCAATTTTCATTTCTTAAAGAATATTTGTTGGTTTCTTCTGGGAAACTTAATAGTTTTTTTTTTTCGTTCGATTTTCTTCTGAAAAATTTTCTTAACTCTCCACTCAAAACTACTAAAACCTTTTCCTTCTTATCTTTAGAGGTATCATCTTAAAACTTGAGGCACTGCTACGAAACTAAAATAAAAATACTCAGCAAACGAAAAAAAAAAAATCCGTTGGGGTTTTCTCTGTCGACTTATAGAACGGAAAAAAAATAGAAGAAAAAAGCAAACGGGAAAACACACGTATATTACAGGACACTGATGCCTGACAAATGCGGAAAATGAGAAGAATACGCATTTTTTTTCTTGAGCTGAGATCAATATTTGACGATTTATACTCTGTGCGTACAAGAGACATCCTCTTCAATTGTTTTCTTAGAAACATAAATGAGAAAATACATCCGAAACTCCAATGTTTCAGATACTTCGTAATTTTTGTTTTGTCGGAGTCTTAACCTTCTTTCCCCCTCCGAAATCTAAAGCACGATGTAGAACTTGCAATATTTTACTAGTACTGTCTTGAAATATTTGAATTTGGATTAACAAAGCAAAGATTACGTAACAATAATAAATTATTCAACAAAGAAAATATTTTAATGAATTTTGTAATTGAAAGTATAGTAAAATCTGCGTGCGCGTGGAGTATAACGCTCATTTTTAACACAAAAAATAAGTTCGAAATGTACGGGTGCGCGTTATACGCCGGGTATAAAAAATGATTGTTTCGAAAATAAAAAAAAGATGAGCATAAAAAAGTAAGTTATGCATATATGCTTAATTATTTACTCGTTATCTTTCTGTATGTATAGATTAATATAGAATAGTGTTATAATCAACTATAAAAGAATGTTAGAGCTGACCTTAATACTATGTTATAACCCTACAATCTTAGTTTCTAAATGCTGAGAATTTGCTTGCTTGCTTGATTGAATATTAACGTCACACTGTTTAGCTACACGAGGGCTTATGGCGACGGACCACGTAATTTTGAACCATAGTCAAGTGACGTGGACGACACCTGAGCTGGCACCCTTCCCTTTCCTAACTACCACACCAACGGGAGGACGTTTCAGCTCTCGACAGATTTAACGTGCATCGCTGCCCTACACGGCGGGTCTTTAGTGGTACTGGGCTCCAACTCGTGATAAGACAAGTCACCCTCCGATACCTATACCACTCGGCTACTGCGGCCATTCTGAGAATTTGCTATAAATACTACTAAGGCTATATCTCATTTTTGACCTACTCTGTCTTGTTATATTTCGATTTATTACTTTGTTTTATTATTAGATGTATAATAATTTAGTATATGATTATTTATTTCACACATGCGAATACACTTTTCTGTAACATATTAGTAATTCCATTTCTACAATTAAAACAATCCTAATTATTACTTAAATATACCTAGAATTCAGAATTTAAAAGAGTTTAATTACTTGACAAGTATTATATACGTAAGTTTTGAGTTAAATATGTTATTAGTAAAAATGTGTATACAAAATTTGAATGTAACTCATTCTTTTACAATATATGTATCTATCATCCAGCAGGGTGGCGTAGTTGCTTAGGCACTGCCTTTGTACTCCCAAGTTTTGCCAGCTCGACCCTGGCCCAAGTTGGTAGATTTTTATGATGCAGAAAATCGATAGCGTCCATGTTGTATAACTATGCGGCATGTTAAAGATCCCTAGAGTGCCTGTTTGTCTTGAATGCTCTTGACAAAATTAAATTCTTAGTACTTCAGTGCTAAGGGGATTCCTTATGGGGAGGAAACTGGACTTCAAAATTACATTTCAGCAATTGGTATCTACCTATATGGTGCAGCACTAATACGTGATATCAGCTCTCAGGGAATATACTAGGTCTGCCATGCTAATTGCCAATCCACAGCCCCTTTAAAACAAATATGATTAATTAATTACATTAACTGCTATTCAGTCTTTATTTACATTTTTATAAAAGTGGTGAAACTTCATTGGTACTAAGGATATATATTAACGTCATTTCTTTAATTAAATAAACTAAAAGAAGCCTGTACACATCTCTACATTAGTAAAAATAATATTTCAGAATTAACTCCGACATCGAGGCATTCATATTTTAATTGCGGAGTAAGGAATAAAACATAATTTCAAATGAACTTTATTTTTAGTTAAAAGAAAATAAGGGTCTAAGAAGCAATACATTTTATTGTTTGATAAAATACGTTTAATTTGATAATGCTAAGAAGAAATATCAGTTAAGGGAACACAATACGATTCAACTGACAAAAATCGATAAAATTCAAGTTAAATTTTTATAGCCTAACTTATTCCTTATATACTTTTCTATGATCTCACAAAATTTAAAAGCAATAAACTTAAGAAATGCAGAATTATGATATTTTTTAAGTTCGTTTTTATTCACATCTCTATGGCAAATCAAAACTTTAAAACTTACTTATCTCAAAAAATAAAATAACTAGTTTGTCTTCATTTAAAATGCTATGGCGTTTTTTCTATTGCTCCTAATGCTTCGAATTTTTTTACCAATTGTTATCAGTATATGTAACAAATGTTGGTATGAATTTTTGAATCAAATCAATACTTATTTTTTTAAAAAAATAATTGAATTCAGAATTTATACATTTCTTAAGGAATTTTCAATAAGCATTCATAAAAAGAAGTATTGTACGAGTACCAAAAAAAATATTACCGCAAAACTCATACCAACTTTTGTTATACAATGTTTGACGTAGTAGTAAATCAAATTTCATGTGTGTACAAAAATTTTAGTAGGAGGAGTAGCATTTTAAAATCACTTCATAAATTTTAAGTTTTTCCTTAAAAAATTAAATGGCTAGCTTTTCATGAAATTTTGAGCACAAAATCTGTTTTACATACTCTACACACATAAGAGACCAGAAAAACAGTTTTGAATATCTTTAAATTACAATTTTTTGCATAAATCGTACCATGTCTCTTTAACATGAAATAATTCAACAGTCCCCTCAAACTGCTATGCATTTTCATGCAATTTTTTCTCTTAACACGAAACGAAAATTGCTTAACACGAAAAGATTTCCCTTTTGGAGAAGGACGACATTGAAAATGATCCGATCATTAATAAAATGTTTGTGATCGGTTCTGTATTATTACACTGCGCTACAGTATCATCGGAAGAATTTGTTGCAGTAAATGATAATAAAGTGTGTGCAACACCAAATATGATAGACAAAGATATTGTGGAGTTTGTTCAAAGCTCAAAAAATATCATTGATGTAGACTCCGACGATAAAAATAAAGTGAATAATGCAGCTCCTGTTCCCACGTCAATCGAAATGAGGAACACCATTAAAAGTACGCGCAATTATTTAGACGCACATTCCAATGGTTAAATGAATAACGAAACGGATGACATCAAACAATTTGATTAAAAAAAATTCAGAGAAAAATATCAGGTTGTTTTCCAAAAACTCAATAAATATTTTGTTTCTCAAAAATTTTGAGAAAATTTTTTTATTATGTTTCACAAAGTATTTTGGAAGTTTCACATGTTTTTGTTTCACTGATTTTTTTTAAATGCACATACATATACACAGATCTCTGTAAATAAAATATACTTTAAGGTATCCGACTACGTTCGGAACCGAGATTTTAAAAAAACGCATAAATGGATAATTTTCATGATATTTAAGGTCACTTAAATTAGAATACATGTATAAAATTGTTTTAAGGCCATTACGACAAAAATAGTTTTTTAAATACAATATTTTGGCAAAACATTAACTTAGAATAACCTTTCTTCAAAATGTTCTCCTTTTATAAAAAATGCTTCTATATTAATAATATTTTGTGTGTGTGTGCTTATATTAAGTAAAGACTTCTCCAGAGAGTCTGAACTAGAAGTTTTGAAAAATTCAAATTATTTTCAGAGTTACCACCCATTAAAATAATTATCAGCATTTTTTACTTAAAATTTCTTCCTTTGTTATAGTAAAATACGGATGAATTCTAAGTTATATATTTCAAAATTTCTAGTTGAGCCTCTGTACAAAGATCTGAGCTATATACAGGCAAAATATTATTATAATAGAAGCATTTTCCATAAAAGGAGAACGTTTTGAAAATTGGTTATTCCATGTTCATTTTTGGTTAAAATAGTTTACTTAAATAATTTTTTACTGTAATAATATTCTTAAAACAATTTTATATACGTTTTCTAATCTAAGTGACACTAAATATCATAAATATTAATTATTTATACGCTTTTGTAAAATCACTGTTCCGAACGTAGTCGGATACCTTAACAAACTTAACTTTGTTGAATGTATGTTTTTTCCCCTTTGCAATGCTCTTTAACACGAAATTCTTTTAACATGAAAAAATATCTCAGCCCCTTCATTTTCATGTTACACGATTTGTACTGTATTTTTATGCTGACTGAAGAACGCTGAATCATTAAAACTTTCATGAGATGCGATCAATCGTGGGATTGAAAGAAATCATTGTTACTGTTGACAATTACTTACTTCGTTGCAGTAGAAACATAAAAAAAAGTGCGCAAACTTTAAAAATTTGCAATAAATCTTCTCAGAGCCATTAAAAATACTCTTGCCAATTGTCTTGGGAATGTGTTGCAAAGTTTTGTTATGGATTAATCTCAGTGAAAATCTGAAGTCTTAGGACATTAACCCCCTTCAAAATGTACAGCTTTGTATACGTAAACACGTATCAGAAGGTGATTTTCACGTTAACCCAGTATCCACTAATGAGATATTATCTCCTCTACACACCCTCCAAGGAGCACCATAATTAAACCTTTATCGCTGTCGAAAAATACGCTTTTAGCTTGGCAGTTTCAACACGCCTAAATGCCATAACTAATTGCATATTTTGCACAAAACAACATTTTAATACTACGATAAGATAAAAGCACATACACTTGTTAGCAACAGTGAAAATGAGAAAAGATGGAGATTGAAGAGGAAAAAAAAATTTCGGGCGGGCGAGATGTACGCGGAAAGCCATTTCTTTTCACTTTTTTTGGCAGCAATTTAACGTAGCGTGGAAAATTCGTTTATCTAAAAAGTTCCAGCGTCATCCGAGATGATTAAATGCGGGAATTCGGTGGACTTGGGGATATAAGTCATACGGAAGTAGTTGTTACTTAAGAAAATGCGATTAGGGAACTTTAGGTAACAGTCAAGCTAACTGCGAGGTGAAAATGCGATTTTTATTTTAGAAGGAAAATAAGACCATTCTCATTAAAAACGTGGTAAATCCGAGATTTTTCTTGCGTTTATTCTTTTAACCTTTTTTTCTTTTCTTTTTAACGAGAAAAGATTACAGCTACAAAGTGTTATTTCTGGAATTTTTAGTTTGGAGTTTTCAGTAGTGAAGTTCTCAGTAGTTGGTGGAAAGTAATTAAAAGGTTTGCAAGAACTTTTTTTCGAGATGAAAACTGTTCTATTCTAAAAGATAATTCTATTCATGTATGATTATATAGATAAGGGTTGCTGCATAATTATATCTACATAAAATTATATTATATCTCGTACTCATCAATAGAGAATGCAAAACCGGGATACCGAATACCGGCATTTTGAGCCATTTGTACAATTTATTCTACTGGTATTCACAAAGTATATACCATTTTTTCGGTATTCACTAGAAATTTTTTAAATTGTCTCCACTATATGTTTAGGGATCGTCAACAAAGCAAAATAGTACACATTTTTTGTTTTTATGTTTCCCTAACGTGCAAAATTAATTAGACTGTGAATATAAAGTTGCATCGTACAATCAAGAAAATTTGTAAAATATGTGAATCATCGAAGGAGGCGAGTCAAAACTACTATATTACAGAAAAAGGTGATACTGCACATGCGAAGGATTCGTAATCTGATATTCGTATATGTGAAAACAAAGTTGTAGTTTTGAAGAAAGTGTGTAATATTTCGATATTTTTTAAACTGGTGAGTTTGTTATTCACATTGTATTTCCATATCATACTTAACGGTTAAAAATATTTTTTAGATTCATTGCATGTTTACCCATAAATAATGACCCATAATAATGAATAAGAATAACTTTAAAGAACACAAAAAATCATTTGATATTACTTCATTAGCAACTGAGTGGTTTTATTATTTATATGGTTTGGTTTCATTATTTGTATGAGTATTTTGCTCACTGCTAAAAGTACCACCGACTAGAGTAGATTACGAAAGAGCGTTTTTGATAGCTGGCAATTTTTACACAAAATTACGTTCCAGGCTTAAGGTATCCGACTACCCTAAAATCATGATTTTTTCAAAAGTTGACAATTTTTTTCTGATTTTATTTTATAGACCATCTTATTAGCTTAATAAAAATACTAAGTTTTTATTTTCCATCCACTAGAACAAAAATTTCAAGTGTTTTAGTAAAAGCGGAGACAGTGATTGCTCAAAAAGTTTTGAATATAATTTGCTGAATTTTTTTCTGAATTTTTTGTATAACAGTAGAAGTGTTTTGACCTTCAGATTTATCAATCACTGCTTTATTTCAAAATTTACAGACCTTTATGTGAATATTTCATATAATCACTCAGATTAAGTGTTCTAGTTTTTGTAAAAATTAAAATACTTATCCTGAAAGTCATTTCAAACATGAATAACAAAGTAACACATCAGAATTGAAAAATGGAGAATTTGTTCATAACATTTTTGTACAGAGCGGGCTCCGTTTATGTAATTTTTTGTACATTTTCACCAGTTTTCTCCCACTTTAATAATAATAAAAAAAAACATTTGTTTTCAATTTTATAATTTTTTCCTTAAAATATACTAAATAAATCTAAATATCATGAAAAGAAATCCTCATATTCCTATTTTTTCAAAAAAAAGGTGTCACAAGTAGTTGGATACTTTAAGAACAGTACAAGTGATGCATTGTGAAATTTTAATAGTACCACAGACTGAATAGTGATATTTACACTTTTTTGTAATTTAAATGAATAAGATATTCCTTTGCTTTTTGTGTGTGATTCATTATATTCTGTTAAAGTTTATAAGTTACAAATTATTTTTGTGATATTTACACTTTCTAATAAAACCGGCAAATAAGACCAAAAGATACCCTTGTTTTTTTTTTTTTTTTTTTTTTTCTAAAATTTCTACTACCGGTATTAAAACGGGTATCCAGGTATTAAGACCGAAAAATATCTAATACCGGTATTGAAATTTTGGTTCGATATTGCAATTCCTAATTATATGTTTCATGTTCACCAATGGATACTGATAAATTATGAATATACCAATTTTATTTAATTTTTCTATTAATCTTATAATTATTCTATAAATGTTCGAAATTTGAAAATCAACCTAAATTCTGAGTTATAAAATTACTTTTTATAAATAGTATTTCATGCTTTTTGAAGGGAAAACATGTTAATTTAAATATTCCTCATATTCCAATCTGTAAATTTTAATGGGGAAAATATTTAGTGTGCTAAAAGAAAATACGAATACTCTCAGACTGTTTTTAAATTTTTAGAACAGTATGAAAAATTAATATTTTGACTAAACATTTGAAATTATTAATCTAATAAATTATGTTTAATTTGATAAATGTTTATATGTGGAAATTGTATCCCTGTATCGGAGTTCTAGATTTTAATAATAAATTAATAATATCTCTTAGTCTCTCTTTAACATATATGATAAATAAACATAAAAATAATAGGTTTTTATTTAATGTAATAATTAAACATAATATACAACAACTAGTGCATAAAATCTAAGAATCACACATAACAGTCACGATTCTATACTTTCATTTTTTATTCTATAGATCAACATGATTTTGAATTACAAATGCAAGAAACATGTATAAAAAAAGATTAGTACTATTTTTTTATTTAACTATTACCTTGCTAAACGCATGTAAGTATTATTTACAAAAAAAAATGGAAGTTTTTAAAATTAAAGAAAAATCATTCAATTTTGATGCGAAATAATTTCCCATTACATATTTTACTAACTGCTGCAAAAAAAAATTATAAATTGTATAAATTCGAATTTATTTTAATGTATAATTAATTATCATGTACATATGTAAAAAAAATATTGCACTATAATAGTCTTAAACTTTTATCACAAAACAGTTACTAAATAATTATAAATCAATGAGTCTATTTCTCAAAGCTTTTATCTTTCAACACAATGGAATGATCTATGCATAAAATCATTTTCTACTTTTTTTCACAATTTGATTGTAAATGTCCTTATCAATTTTTCACTGCGGTAGATATATCTTATTTGTTCCTTTTAGCTTAAGGTAATTTCTGCATTTTTACAAATTTCAAAGAAAACAAACATAAGAAATTGGGTGAACTTAAATGATTGTTTATTCGAAACACAAATATAGACACATTAAATATTAAATTTTTGCTTACTGCTTCTGTATTCTGTGTATGCACAATCAATTTGAGAAATAAATGTCGTTGACAAATATTTCCCATGGCAGAGTCAGGAAATAAATAAAAAAATGATATCTGATCAAACAATTTCAATAAAAGGAATCAAAACAATAATGACGAGAAAGAGCGAAGCTGTTTCAAGGGAAAAAAAATTATTTTATCTTAATGGAATGCTATAAATTACTTACTCATATTGCTTACATCACATAGTATAATATGAAACCTTGGAGGAATTAGTGTTTGATTACAAATCTTTGAAACGTTGCAAAAGTTTCTGTCCTAATGCTCATAAATACTGTATTATTATAATTTATCATATTACATAATGGATAAAATAATTACAGTTTCAGAGAAATATTCTTTCGACTGGATGCTGCTGTCAGCTGAAAAATAAATAATTGTTGTGTGTGTCAAAAAGATACTGTTTATAAACGTCTATTGCTTCGGTAACAAGTCTAAGTCACCTTCCAGAAAGACATTTTGAATTATTATTTTCATGTACAGTAAAATACATTTAACACGAAAACGCTTAAGACGAAATATCGGTTAACACGAAATAATAGAACGGTCCTGATAAACTACTATATATTTTCATATATGTTTTCTCTCTTTACACGAAACGAAAATTACTTAACTTCCCCTTCTGAGAATGAGCAAAACAAAGAAAACACCTTCAGAATTGGACTGAGTCCTACTGTATCAGCTAAAAAATTCATATGGTTGGTTTTGAAAAAACTGTATGGTTGGTTTTGAAGTATGACTTGCAACACTATCTTGATGAAAAACAAAGATTTTTTAAAGGTAAAGACGTTTATTTTCTTTGATCTAATGCTCTTCAAAACTTGATTCTGATATTATTTATCATCAATTTTAGCTCTTGGTTTTACAAAAAATTGTTTTGTTAAACCTTGAGAGGACATTCCCATTCATACCATAACATCTGATAGCAAACTTACCTTTTGCGAAACAGCTGCGCTTTGCAACGCTTTTCACATGAAATATATTGTATCTTCATTTTGCCAGTTGCATATGACAGAGCTTCATTCGAAGTTACCCATGTTTTGCATGTACCTTTGCGTAACATTAAACACAGAGGCCAAGGAATTTTCTTTCTTTTTTCTACGTTTTTGCAGACATTTGATGACAAACTGGTTTATTCACTTTTTTATAGACAAGTTTCTTTAGCTGACGTCAAATTGTAGATTACGATACCTGTAGTTTGTTTCCTAAAGTTCTTTGAGGTAGAGAATTTTCTACAGCGATGAGTCTTTTCAGTTTCTTTGCTTCTTTTTTTTAAAGACTTCCTTTCTTCCACATTTTTTCCCTGGAGTTTTTAATTGATATTTGTAGATAAAAAAATATACTCTGATAGGCAATATTTTTTGAATATATGGGTTTTTTTTTTGCAATATCCTTCAACACGAAATTTTTTTAACACAACAAAAATATTTCAGTTCCCTCAGTTTCTTGTTAAATGGTTTTCACTGTTTGTGTGTTGGCACCAATACCAAAACATTCCTTTAATGGAACAGTTGTGAGGAGGGGTTCAAGTTGCATGCAACACACGTGTACCACAACTATGATTTTTGAAAAATTCACATTATTTTTAGAGTTACAACCCGTTGAAATAATTATCGGCGTTTTTTTCTTAAAATCTCTCCCCTCTGTTGTCGTAAAACATAGATAAACCCACTTCTAAGTTAAATGTTTCAAAAATTCTAGTTGAGCCTCTGTACAGAGGTCTGAGCGATATACAGGCAAAATATTTTTATAATAGAAGCATTTTTCACAAAAGGAGAATATTTTGAAAATGGGTCATTCTATGTTCATTTTTTGTCAAAATATTGTACTTAAATAATTTTTTATTTAAATACTATTCTTAAAACAATTTTATATACATTTTCTAATCTAAGTGACACTAAATATCATAAATATTATCCATTTATACGCTTTGACAAAATCATGGCTCCGAACGTAGTCGGATACCTTAAGTGAATTTGAACGTTGTGTTATAGTTAGCGCAAGAGATGGGATATTGCATCTCCGAGATAGTGTTGAAATTTGCATTGTACCGTACGACCATTTCAAGAGTGTACCGTGAATATCGGGAATCCGGTAAAACATCAAATCTACAACAACGCTGTGGCCGGAAAAAGATCATGCTAAACGGGAGCAACGACGACTGACGAGAATCATTAAGCGTGACAGACGTGAAACCCTTCTATAAGTTGCTGCAGATTTTAATGCTGGTCTATCAACAAGTGTCACCGAGCGAACCATTCCACGAAATATCATCGGTATGGGCTTTCGGAGCCGAAGGCCCACTCGTGTACACTTGTTGATTGCATGACACAAAGCTTTACGCCTCGCCAGGGCCAGTCAACACCGACATTGGACTGTTGATGACAAGAAACACGTTGCCTGGTCTGACGAGTCTCGTTTCCGATTGAATCGAGCTGATGCACGTGTTTAGGTATGGAGACAACATCATGATTCCATGGACCCTACATGTCAACAGGGGACTTTTCAAGCTGGTGCAGGCTCTGTGATGGTTTGAGGAGTGTGCAGTTGGTGTAATATGGGACCTCTGATACTTCTAGATATGACTCTAACAGGTGACAGGTACGTAAACATTCTGTCTGATCACCTGCACCCATCCATGTCCATTGTGCATTCCAACGGACTTGGGGAATTCCAGCAGGACAATGCGACACCCCCTCACGTCCAGAATTGCTACAGAGTGTCTCCAGGAGCACTTTTTTGAATTTAGACACTTCCGCTGGCCACCAAAATCCCCAGACATGAACATTATTGAACATATCTCGGAAGCCTTGCATCCTACTGATCAGAAGAGATCTCCAACCCCTCTTACTCCTACTGATATATGAACAGCCCTACAGATTTCATGGTGTTATTTACCTCCAGCACTAGTTCAGACATTAATCGAATCCATGCCACTTCTCACAGTGGGCAGTTTTCCCAATATGGCACGCGGAAAGTCCAAAAATGAAATTGGTACACAATTAACACAACTCACAATTTATGGTCCTCTTGAGTTCCCTAGCGATGTGGTAAACAGTTTTTGTCAGTTCGCGAATGGAAATCGTCAACAATTATCGGTTTAGATCGGGTTTGTTCTTGTTACAAGAAACACTTGCGAGAGCCTCCTTTTCAGTTGCAAGTTCTATTGTTTCGTCTGAAAAAGACTTTGCAGATTTTAGCGGTTTTTTTTTCAAATAGTTACCATGAGTAAGTAATTTCTTGATTTGACGTTCAAATTAGTTTCAAGTTCGATTAAAAATTGTAAAAACATAACGTTTTGCACAGCATGTAACTCCTACTAACGTATATCAGTTTTTTGTGTTTAACGGACTAGAACTTTTGGGATTGATACAGATTGATCAGAGTAACACTTAAGTCACATAGAGTTGATATAGATCTTTAATTTAATACCAAATTTAGCTGCTACTTCCTGATATTCCCAAAGTTATGTTTTTTTTCAGCGTTGGTCGATGGTATTACTCGGCGTGCCTTATTCAACGTGTGGAAGGAAGAGCAAGATACTAGCACAAAATTAATGTTGTTTTGAGTTTAGTTTAGACTACAATGAACTTCGATAAATATGAGGACCAGTAGCAATTAAAATTTATAAGAATTATTAAAAATTTCTGCTCGTTTGTAGGGGGAAAATGGATGAGGTGCCATAGAAATGAAAAGTTCTTCTCCAAGTCGAATGATCCGGGATTGTCTTGGGAGAGTAAGATTTATATTATATTTTTTTTTATTATTTTTAAGTAAAATATATAGCTAATATTTTAGTGTGGTATTTTATGTTTATTTAAGCTTTGCGACATAGCCATCTTTCGATAGCTATGTCTTGGGGTTTCCGCGTAAGTTAGAGGTGTGGAATTATCCCGGAAGGATGGGACATTATATAATTCTTAATATGACTTTTATTAAGAATTTAACTTAAATTACTTAGATATCGAACAAACTTATATTAAGTGAGAATAAACCAAAGTACGCCGTTTTAACTAACTCAGATCACGCAATTAGATCACTTATCAATATAACTAATTAGATCCGCCTAATCTCGATTCAATAATATACTAGCGTTCAGAATATATTCTCCCTACCTTGGTTGAATACTCAATGATACAGTTACTTTCAGGTAGACTGATGGGCTCGTGTGCAATAGTATGCACCTTGTATAGATTAGCGGGGTGGGCGTCTTGATTCTAAACCGTCGATCCACACTTTTTCATCTCCGAACTCAGCTTTCTCTAAATTGCCATTCTTGCTCACTAAACTTTCTATCCTTTTAAAGGTTATCTTATTTGCATCTTTGCTTCGTTTTACTTCTTGGATTTGGGTTGGAAAAGTTTTGCCATTAATCGTGTCCGTCAAAGAACGTAGGGGTTATGTTAGAAGAAGAACGCGAGAGATGTCACAGCTTATAATAATTATTTTTTCAGAATTATAAACTTTAAAATGGTTTTTCTAAGTTTGTGTTTCAAAATATTACTTCTTCCACAGTTATTTACTAATCACTTCTATTTTCCCCCTGTGTTTTATATGTAATGCATGTAACAAAATTAGGGATCCATTTTTCTGTAAATGGAATACTTCTTTTCTAAAAAATTGAAATGTGGAAAATATTAGGCTTTTAGTTGAATTTTAGCATATATATATATATATATATCCAACATTTTATTATTTTTTTTCTCCAAAACTAATTACGGTATTGTAAAATTGATCCCTAAAGGTGTTTAAAACATCCTCAGAAGTAAACTCCATGTCAAAAAATTAATTAACATAAAAAGAGTAAAATTTTAAAAATTTCCAAATATTTTAAAAGAAAAATTTGCAAAATTGTGTGAATAATATGTGCAAAATTTTAGCTCGTATCATTTTCTTAAATAAACATTGTATGAAATGCTGAACTGTAATTTTTAAATACATAAATAAAAAAAAATGCTCAAAGGGTGCCGAGTCCTTTTAAACACTATTATCCTTTATTGTATATGTACAATGTTATGCTTGATTGTATTTGTTTAATCTTTAACAATTATTAAATTTAATTTTTTTATCTTGCCACACAGTTTCTTGTATATAAACTCCCACGTGTAAATGACTGCTTATATTAATATCCTTAGATCCTTGTTTTAAAACTAGTTCCAGTTAGCAATCATTTATTCTTGATCAAATTCAAACTGGACATAAATTAGTTAAGACCCTATTAACTTTATTTGCTAGTAAAAAACAGAAAAGGATACCCAATTTACATTAGTTACAATGATTTTTGATCATTAGATATAAATATGAAGACTTTAAAGTCATAAAATAATTTCCGTGCACCAGATTGGGAAAACTGCTCACTGTGCGTTGTGTTGCTTCACTTCTGCCTGCTCGTGGGGGTCCTACAAGATATTAGGCGGGTGTAGCAGTTTTTTTTGGCTCTTTAGTGTGTATAATATATATGAGTCTTTTAACCAATAAATTTAATTTTCAAAACATCAGTAAATTGCTTTGTATGATGTTTTTGTCAATGAAATAATTTGAACAATACTGAAAAATAAATAGAAACGTATAATATGTTTATTTTTATATATATTGGCTTGGAATAAACAAATTATGCTGCCTTTTTGAATGCTTCAAAAATTTTGATAATGCAAAGCATACAATCTATTTCATTATATTTTTTGGACTTTATTATTCATTAAAATAGGACTTTATGCCGATAAATATTTCGAAAAGTTTGTGGATGCAATTTAAATGCTAATTTTACACCGTTTGCGATTTTTTTTATAAAATAATGCTTTTATTCAAGCTTGGTGTGAAAAGGATTTCTTGTTAAAACTGAATTAATTATAACTTATATGATTGTTCTCAATATTAATTTACATTTTCTGCAAATAATTTTCTGTAAATATAATAAGCTTTTTTCTTTTTTATAATTAACCAAAAAAAAAAAAAAAAAAACAGAAAGAGTCCCTTGAGGAAATTCATTTTTAAACGAAAAACATAGACTATAATCTTTCGGCTTTTAATGAAAAGATTAAGCTATTTAATCTCCAAAAATTAAATGGTTTCAATTATGTTTCCATTTTTAGATTTTTTTTCCAATGTAAAAATAGTTGAAGTAATGATATTTAAATATTCATTAGAATAAAATGCATCTTTTTTAAAAAAAAAATGTGAGCACTCGCAGATGATATAAAGTTTTGCTTGAAATCCTGAGTTGGATACATTAAAGGAATTAATTGTCTATGTTTTTGAAATGATTTGTTTTTATTTTTATTGATTTTATTACGAATTAAATTAATTAAAATATTTCCCGTATAATGTTTCAAATTTTACTATTTGCTAAAATGAATCTATCATTATTGAAATCAAAGCTTTACCATGCATTTATTTAAGTTTCAAGGGAATTAAATCTGTTTTCATAAAAGTGCTACAAATATAATGGTTATAATAATATTGTAGTTTATTTAATCAAAAAATATATGTTTGAAATAATAAAAATGTAGCCATTTATTTTAAAATTAATTAATGTTTTTATAATTAACATTAAATATTTAAAAACATTTTTAAATCAGATTAATTTTATGCTACTATGAGATTTATCTTTAACTGATTTTTTCAATGATTAATTTATCTCAATTAATATTAGCTTGTGCAAATATTTATTTGTTCATTTACATTAAACAAAAAAAATTACTTTTCATCTACAATGTGGGAAATTAAAATTTCGAAACCATAGACTAGGGATGATACAAACGTAAAATTTTCATGAAAGATTGCAAGATATGCAAATGATTAGCATTTCAGCGCAATTCAGCGAAGTAAGAGGGAGGAACGGCTTCTCAAACTCTGTACGAAAGAAAATTTACGGAGTGGGCTTTTCATTCGGAAATCGTATTTAATTGTTGGTAATTTTTCAGTTCTTACTATTAGCTCATTTATTTATCTCGGTGGAATTTTCAATCGTTAATAAAATATATTTTAAAGCACTTAATTGAGCTGAAATTTCCTATACATGACTATTTTAGATGACAATACAATAATTTAATAAAAATTAATAAAAATGTGTATTGATTAAAACTAATTATTTAAAGAAATTACAAATGCAGCCACATTGGCATCAATTTTGGCTACTAAGCGACACTTTTAACAACTTGTGTCAAAACTTGAAAGGTTTTTCCTCAAGATTTAAATCATTCAGTTGAACTGAAATTTTATACACAAGATTATTTTGGAAGACAATACGATACTTTAATGATAACGAATAAAAATTAATTACCATTTAATGTTGTGATTCTGTCCAATGTATATACATATTTATATTAATTGTAACTATTTAATAAAAAGTGGCTAAAATAAATTTTTTCTTTGTTAATCTAAGTAGGAATTGACTTATTTTTTTTATATATTATTTGTTTTTGTAAGAAGACCATTCCATGTCTCGTATACGAAGCAGAAACAGCCACCAGCACGTATATGAATTCGATAAAGTCATGATTGTGCCTTATCGAGAGTGTGATTTGTCGTTTAATGAAGTTGCTACTCATATTGGTCAGGACCTAAAAACTATCATGCGAACTTGAAATCGAGGGTCAAACTGAACGTCATTGTGACGTTTAAGAAAATTAATGGTAGCATGAGGGTTTGGAAATTAAATATATGTTTTATTTACGTTACAGCTATTAATTAGAATATACGCATTTACATTGAAGTTATTCATAATATAGAGTATTTCCTTAGTGTTCAGAGAATATGTTATTTGTGAGGGAGGAGGCACAACACAACCATTTTCTTCAATGTTTTCCATGGAATCTCCCTCCTCTCCGTGGTCTTGGGATGGGGTGGTTTTTTTCTTACCCCTCGAATTACACTTGCAGGTGTCCAGCCACTTGGTTTTCTCACGGTCATAGGTATCAGGGGCAATGTCAGATGACAAGACTCCGCAATATTTAGGGGTGCACGTGTGCATAAAAACGGTGTTATCCTATCCATAAAAAGAAGCCGATTTTTCAGCTGTGTGACGCGAAATGTTTACAGTCATACTTAAGGGTCTCAAGTCACTAGCGCGCGATGAAAGAATCATGATGGCAAGTCGACCTGATAAGAACGTGCAGCCACATTACGGACTTTGAATGAGAAAAGGGTTTTGTTTGCAGCACGACAAATATCCATATGTTGACAACGTTTTGAATAGTCCGAACAGTCTGCACGACGACTTTTACTGAAGCTTCCCTTAACACTGTAGTGCATGAGTGTGACTGTTATATTTATCCCTCTTTATTATTGACGAGATTTTTTCATCATATCGAATGTCAATTTTGATTCATCTCTAATTGTTTTCAATGTTCCATATTTTGGTATGGAATATTTTCGTCTTGATCATTTTCTTGTTTACGCTTTACCATACTATACTTAAACGTCTTTTCAAAGAAACAATAAATTATAATCGATTTGTTTGTGAATGCTTTAAATACATGCAATAATTCTTAATTGAGTTTCCTGTCAATATATAGGGTTTTGTGCATGAAACGAAATAAATATATTTTGGTTAAATTAAATGAATGAGGGGGGCCGGCGCACTAGAGGCCGGCAGGCTACATACGGCAAAAAAGAATTTGGTACTTTTTTTCGTTTCATCGGTGAAGATGATAAAGTTGTAAAAAATGATACACCCGACGCCAAACGGAATATTCCCGCTGGTAACCTTTTACCACCACATTTTTAAAATAATTCATAATCTTTCTTTACTAGTAACGTCTTTTTTTCATAATACATCAAAAATGGAGGAAAAACTAATTAGAACTAATATTTATTAATATTTTTTTTATTTTTGTATTGCGTGCTGTCACCAATAACGCCAACTTAGTGAGATTTGCGCCGGCATAACGCAAAAGTACCGAGAATTTTTGAAGTGATAACTTCTTTAGGCGCGTTTTGTTGGAGAGTGAACATGAATGATGCGTTTTAAAAAGCCAAGCATTGTTACGCTCGGGTTTGTAACGCTCGTAACAATGGTTACAATACTACTGAATCGTAATAATACTACTCGTAATAATACTACTAAATCATTTGGGTTTAATGAGTCATGTATTGGAGAAATTTTTTCAGCGAAATGTAGAGCAGAAAATGGACAAATAATTCTAATTGGTCACTATTTACATTTCACCAAATCAAAGTGTAGAGAAAATTATCGAATTCATTCACAAAAATAGAGTTGTTTACACTGAAGCCGGATCAACTTTTCTGAACAAATTGCCTAATATTTTAAGTGGGGATTTTAATGTAGATTTTTCAAAAGACAAATCAAAAAATTTAGCAGATTTTTTAACATGAAAATTCAATTTAGTTACATCAAATGAGCCATATGAAAGCACGACAAGGTATGGGACAACGCTTGATGGAGTTTTTCTTAGATATTTAAATAATTTTGAATCTAAAGTATTTATATAACTTATTTCAGCTGCCATAAACCTATTGTTTCCTTCTTAGAATACAGTTAATTCACAAATACGATTGTACATTTCGCAAAAAAATATTACTTTATATGTACAGACATACGAATAAATAATTTTATATAACAATACTAATATCCGCTTGTTTTTAATTCACCTAACTCTAATCCCTGAAATAACATTATAAAATTTGAAGTTATCACTTCTATCGCGTGGTCATAAGCACACACACTCTTTTATTTTTTTTTGGCCTGTCATGACCATCGGAATACCAAATAGACAGAAAATACTCTCTATATTTGGGTTAACGTGTATTGGTGAGTGTAGTTTTTCTGGTATAAAATTTATAGACATTAAATTACAGGCTGTGATGAAACAAACAATTGATTTACGGATCTCCAATTTTCAAAAAAATCGTAGAAAATTATGTTAGGGTACACATTTGTATTGATAAACACAGATTCTAAAACTAAATGTGCTTGCAAATATAGCTTAGAAATTAGCACAATAAATAAATTGAATAAAACTATCACTATTTTATTAACTTTTATACATTGATTTTTATTGTACACTTATATATATACACCTTTTCCGAGATGCAATGTTAACTAATGAATACAATTATTTTAAAATAAGTGCAGCCATCCGGTATTCTTGGCTTCCACAACGTGGCCCTTGGATCAAGACAATTTTCTATCCCTGTCATAGATGTATCTTTTAATTTAAAACAAGAGTCCAGTTTTTTAAGTTATACTTCTTTTGGGGCGTTAGAGAAATAAAATGAGGGTAAATCTTGACAATGCGCGCGCCTACCGTCACGGATGTGACGCAAAACCATCACGGACGTGACGCACACCGTCACGGATGCGAAAATCCTTTGTCTAGAAATATAAATGGGACAAATCATTCCGGCCTTCGAAATTCTCAGAAAAATATTTCTCTTCACTTCCTTGAAGAAGATAACAGGGTTTGAACCGGAGACCTCTCGATCTGCAGCCGAATGTTCTACTACTGAGCTACACATCCCGTGCCAGAGAGCCTTTGCGTGGCCGCGGTAGCCGAGTGGTATAGGTATCGGACTGTGGCTACCCTATTCCCAAGTCCGAGCCCAATACCACTAAAGACCCGCCGTGTGGGGCAGCGATGCACGTTAAATCTGTCGAGAGCTGAAACGTCCTCCCGTTGGTGTGGTTGTTAGGAGAGGGGGTGCCAGCTCAGGTGTGGTCCACGTCACCTGACCATGGTTCAAAATTACGTGGTCCGTCGCCACTAGCCCTCGTGTAGCTAAACAGTGCGACGTTAATAATCAATCAATCAATCAATTGATCAATCTGAGAGCCTTTGCTTTGCGTTCCGTAGGAACGGATACAAAAATGCTTCGTCTAGAAATATGAAAACGGGACAGATCATTCCCGCCTTCGACCCCCTTCCCATATTATTGGTCCTATTGTCTGTGTGCGGGGGTGTTTAAATTTATTTAAATCGTGATTACCTCAGGTTTGGGGCTGGTCCGATTGACTGAAGGTTAGTATCCTTCAACTCTGCTTGGGACCACCTTTCGTCCATGGCCCAGCTTGCCCTAATAAGGATTTTTAGAAATATTTGAATCTTGTTACGCCAAAGAAGTATAACTTCTTACTTGCGTACATAAGTACACACACACTTTTTTTTAAAACTAATATATACTACCAAATAATATATCCTCTAAATAAGTGATTCCCATAGTGTTCTATATAGATCCTCCAGGGGTATATGACGACCTGCAAGGGATCCGTGCCAGCGAAAAAATAATTTGGGTGTCCACTTATAGTGTGGCTCTCATTTAAACAGATCGTGATTTTAATTCTAAGAGGAAATTTAATCAAGTGGAAAACAGACTTACCACTTTAACTGATTTATTTACTAAATTTAATGAGGGTAGTTTACAGTTTCTAGGTGGCAGCATAAATTTTATTAAAACAAGGACCATATTTCTGCCTTTCTTGCTCGAATTAAGCTAAAGGAGTATAATTTTGGATTTTGCAAATTTTCCCAGTTTCTCAATTGTCACAGGCAATCTGAAAGGAAAAAGACGTTTTAACCTACGTTCAACTTTTTAATGCCCTTTTTTCAGATTTTAAAACTAGGTTTGAGAATGTTTTGACTATTGTAATACAACATTAGGCAATCGATTCATGTAATCATTTTGAAAAAAAGAGATGTCAGATTACAAGAATTAGGCACTAAGAATAGGCACTAACGAAGATCTTAAAATAAAATTCAGAAGCACATGTAAGCAATTTTGGGTTTAAGAAGGTATACCTGTTATTTTTTCTGTATTATGAGATATCTTCAGAAAGTTTGATTGTTTCTCAAAAAAGAAGACTATAAACTGACGAGATATTTAGGGTTAAACCTGACAAGATTAATGCCATATGTTGAAAATTTGTGATATTGAATCTCCAGATTCATCTTTCTCTCACTAAAAGCATTTCTTTGTTGCTCAGTTATTTTATTCATTAAATTTTAATTTAATTAACATGTGTTTTCTTAAATTTTAAACACTATACTTCACTACAGTTTAAAATTTAAATCTTTTAAAGTAATTAACTCTATACCTACTGTCAAAAACACATTTAGGAGCAAAATTTTTAATTTGCAAAAATTTAATATTTGGTAAAAAGAGGTCTACCCCAAACCGAAAAACATGGCAAGGGGTCTATGAGGTAAACAAGTTTAGGAACCTCTGCTCTAAATTAAAAGAAAATATGATTCTCTATTTAATTAGAATATTCAAAACTGAAAATCGTTTTCTTCATTAAGCCAGTATTTCGAAGAAATGCAAATGTGAAGGCTAAAGTTGAGTTTGCGGAATTTATTTTCCTTTTTAAGCGTCTTAAGCATCAATAGTTGGAATAAACAAAACATTAAAGCTCATCCTATCCAAATGTTTATTTTAGGATCTTAATATATTAAAATAATCACGTTTAGAAGAGGAAACGAATATAATAATAATTTCCAACTTAAATCATACGTTTGTAAAGAATCGCAACTGTAAATGATAGACGATATGCAGTCACTGGAAGTTACGCAGAACGAATTTCGTGAAAGATTGAGGAGAGTTCAAGAGGATCATCATTAATTCTGATTTCAATTTTCTCTGTTTCTATTTATAGATGCAATGAGATATTTTGACTAGAAACCATTTTTCATTCGAAGCAGTGAAGTTGTAGATTATTTCTCACCTAGCTTATGTTATATTAAACACTAATTACTTGTCCAATTGCTACTTTTGTTTCAATGATTTCAGTAACGATAATTGAATTTTCCTAGAATCTTCATAACAAAAATTTTACTTACTTAATTTATTATCAAATGTAACTAACATCCTATTAAAATACGTATAATATTCTTTTAAGTAACTTTACTCTTAATCCAAAGAAAATACGATACTATTTTAAGGTATCCGACTGCGTTCGGAACAGTAATTTTGTAAAAGCGCATAAATAAATAATTTTCATGATGTTTAGTGTCACTTAGATTAGAATATATGTATAAAATTGTTTTAAGGACACATTTTGACAAAAAAATTATTTAAATACAATATTTTGGCAAAAAATTAACTTAGAATAACCTTTTTTCAAAATGTTCTCCTTTTGTTAAAAATGCTTCTATAATAATAATACTTTGCCAGTATATAGCTCAGACCTCTTTACAGAGGCTCATTTAGAATTTTTGAAATATATAACTTAGAAGTGTGTTTATTCATATTTTACGACTACAGAGGGAACCAATTTTAAGAAAAAAACGCCAATAATTATTTCAATTAGTGGTAACTGAAAAAAATATGAATTTTGTAAAAAAAATTCTAGTTGAGCCTCTGTATAGAGATCTGATCTATATACAAGCAAAATATTATTATAATAGAAGCATTTTTCACAAAAGGAGAACCTTTTGAAAAAAGATTATTCTAAGTTAATTTTTTGCCAAAATATTGTAATTGAATAATTTTCTTTTCTTAAAATGTCCTTAAAATAATTTTATGCATGTGTTCTAATATGAGTGACACTAAATATCATGAAAATTATCCATTTATGGGCATTTTTAAAATCACGGTTCCGAACGTAGTCGGATACCTTAAAGTTAAAATTAAAACATTGTGTATTGGATTTATACATCATTTTTTGGTACTTTTCTTATAGAAATTAATTTATTTTTTTATATAAAAATGGATTAATATACTATTGGCCACACAAAATAAAACATCTTGAAGGAAGCATGAAAAACATGTGAAATTGATATCATGCGTTGGCGGAGATGAAATGTGCAAATCATTAGTCATATAGCACAAATGCACATCAAGGTAGACTGTAGCACCACCCGCAACCTCTGAGTAAGGTGAGAACAGATTGGCAATTTGAAGTACGGCAATTATCTTTTCGTACATTTTTTTTTTGAAGTTATACTTCTTTTGGGGCGTTAGAGAAATAGGATGAGGGTACATTTTTACGATGCGTGCGCACACCCTCACGGATGTGACGCAAACCCGTCATGGATGAGAAAACACTTTGTCTAAAAAATATACAGAACGGGACAGATCATTCCCCCCTTCAAAATTTTCAGAAAAATATTTCTCTTCACTTCCCTGAAGAAGCTACGCCCGGGTTAGAACCAGAGACCTCTCGATCTGCAGTCGAATGTTCTACCACTGAGCTATAACCCCCGTGTCTGCGAACCTTTGCTTTGCGCTGATTTGTGACGTCACTACTAGTAGGGAAAGATCGTCCTTCACCTACGGAGCTTTACTGATACATTTCTTTGAACACTTTTTGTTATTAAACCAAACATACTTACAGGGAATTTAAAAAAAATTAATAAATTAATCTTTAAATTGTGTTTCAAGTGCATAAGACATAAGCCAATTTGAATAACAATTGCAAGTATATGATTATAGATGTATTTACTGCGAACGCATTGCGATGAACATAAACACATTTATTACACTGTAGCAAATCATAAGAGCCTTTTGTATTCGTATATTTATTTTTGAAGTTATACTTTTTTGGGGGCATTAGGGAAAAAGGACGAGGGTAAATTTTTTTACGATGAGCGAGCATACCTTCACTACACCGATGCGGGCTCGCACACCGTTGTCTAGTGTTTTAACATGTCACTTTTTTGGTGCTATGGGACGGATATTTGGGGGATTATAATAACTATTATTATAAACCATATCTGTTGGGACGCATCCCCTCTACAGCTTTTTGGCCAATATCTTGGCACCTGAGCCTCGCAGTCCATTCGGACCTGGCTCATTCGATCCCTCTCTATCTGCTCTTCTAGTTATTATAATTTCATGCTCATAGGACTATTTCTTCTATAGTTTTTAATTGTCTTAAACTTTTTAAATTTGCTTAAATTCACAATATCTTGGCTCTTGTTCGAGTCTCGGACTTGAGATTTGAACCAAGTGCTCTACTCGTCGAGATGCATACAGTCATCTGTTTCATTCCCATTGTATAGGCATGTGGAGGGCTTAAGCACTATAATATTATGCTCCCATGTTAATTCTATGGGGACTGGAAAAAATTTCAACCCCTCTAAGGAATTGAGCTTGGAACTTGATTTTTAGAGGTCTACCATATATTTTCGTATTAGCGCGACTTTTACGTTGAATTCGCTCCTTCCCCCCTACAGGGCTTCCCCAGAAATAACTCGAATCTCATGCCACCTTGGTCGACCGCACCGGATGGATTCGATTGTTCTCTCTATGAGCATCCAAGATATAATTTTTCAGGACCATAGACCCATTTCTTTACCCATATTTAACATTTTAAAATTATTTTTAAAGTTTTAAATTTTTTAAAATCCCGCATAGCTCCGAGGAATTTTGAGATTCGTTTATGAAATTATGTTCTCCTCGTTGAGCTCTTTCATCTGTTATAATTAGTGTGTAGATATTGGGCCAAGGGGGGAGGGCGTTATCACTAAAAATTTAGAGAATTCCCATGTTATTCCTATGGGCTTGATCTTTTTATGACGTCATTATATTACTGAGATAGAAAGATGAAACTTTGGGATCACCTACTACTCTGTGTATTGTTGGGATGCACTTGACCATTTACGTCATAGTTGTCCCCCCCTCCCGGAAGATATAGTTTCCTTTCCCTTTCCCGAGCTAGCGCCACCCCATTTGCAACTACAGACTCTGGACTGGTTTGAATGGATTCCTCTTGTATTTCCTCATAATCAGACTGAGTTTCGAGTTGTTGGGTGTCTTGTTTCTATTTTATTTAATTGTTTTAAATGTTTTAATTATTTTAAAATGACCATAACTCGGGGGTTCTTCAGGCGGATGTCTTAATCTTCTCAGGAAAGTTTCTTCCCTCCGAGACATTCAATATGAGGTCTCAGGTGTCACATTCGGTTCACCTCATCTCCAGATACAGTCTGCGAACTCCCCCCCCCCAATGTTATTGGTCCTATTGTCCCTGTGAGGGGTTTCTTAAATTTATTTAAATCGTGGTTTTCTCGGGTTTGGTTGGTCCGATTGAATTATGGTTAGTATCGTTCAACTCTGCTCGTTACCGCCTTTCGTCCTTGGCCCAGCTTGCCCTGCGCAAGATTTTTAGGAAGATTTTAATCTTGTTATGCCAAAGAGGTATAACTTCTTACGTGCGTCCATAAGTACACACACACACACACTTTTATTCATTACGTTAATGTTTTCTATCAACAGCAAAAAAACAAACAGACAACAAAAACAACAACAAAAAAAAAAACAAGTATTTTTAATTTTTTTTTGAATTTATGAAAATCATTTTCCCAGAACAATCTTGCTTTTGATCTTGAAAAATTTGTTTTGTATTTTTTATGTTTTGATATGATGCATTGTACTTTGCTCCTAGATGATTTATTTTCTGCTTAAAGAATTAATTAAAATAATCAGTTTAATTAACTATTCATTTGACTATTTTTAATCCGCCGTCTTGTGGTTGAAATTGTTATCTGGGGAGATTTAATTTTTCTTAAAGGTTTATACTACTGCTGTTAAAAGATTTAATCTTGTAAGAAAAAAGCATGATAGCATTTCTTTTTATCTTGTTTTTGAGATGAAACTCTGTCATAAGAAAATAACGCTCTATTTTTTTTATTTAACTCAATTAAAAGACTTCCCAAATTAAAGCAGTTTAACATCTTATCATGGCTTTCAATATAGAGTATTGAGGAAAATATTATTTTATAGTAATTTTAGAAATTCCATGCATAATATCAGGAAAAAACTTATTTAGTTATCGAGAATTTTACGTAATTAACAATGAATTTTTTAAAAATTGATTTTTTAACAATATAGGTAATTGAAGCAATTTTTATTTGTGTTATTCCATTTTTTTTGTTTATCATGAATGAGAAAAAAAAAAAATGAAAATTCTTAATAAAAATATTAAATCTGCCTTGAATAAATGCAAAAATTATACGGTTTCAACAAATTTCAACTTTTGACCTTTAAAATGACTTGACTAATTTTTTAAAAAAAATATATTCAATGTCACGTATTTTAATTTGCATCATCAGTGCCTATAATAACTAAAAGAATAAAGCTGTTATTTACCAATACTAATCTCATGAATAATGCATCATTCTTCTAACATTAAGTTCATTTAAAGAAAAGACATTTTGATGAGCTTCAAAAAACAGTAAAGTATTTAATGTCTTGTTTTTTCTCAAAAATTATTTTTACATGCTCATCAATTTCATGAAAAAAATAATGTCTTAAATCATTCTTTTAAAAAATGCCCTTGTGCTTTGTTATTTATTTTCTTCGGGTCTGAAAAAAATTAACGCCATTAGAGTTAGTTATTTTTCATGGGAGATATAAATATTCATATTCTCTCTTTTACAATGTAGAAATTGATGTGCCTAAGATCACTGGCGATAACATGTTGTGATGGCCTTCACTTTTCATCTTTTCAATACATTCACTTTAGGAAATTACAGCTTAGATACACAAAAAAGATGACATGTGATGTGATTTATATATATATATTGTAATGACTTCACTCAGCTCTTGGTTAACTATTTATTTCCATATGAAAATCATCAAAAGAAAGATAAATAAAATGGCATATTCTATTACAGTTCAATATCAATTTCGAGCCTCTTTCGCACTCTCTTCCATTCCCTGGATTTTCCAAGCCAGGAGACCGCTGTACTTCACGGGCTGGTCCGTAATCACTTCGAGTCTCTTCCGTACTCTCTCCTGTTTCCTCGATCTTTCAAGCCAGGAGACCGCTGTACTTCGCGGGCTCGTTATCGCTCTTCCTATCGCTCAAGGGACGGTCGAACAGCTCCCTTCAAAGATTCAGTCTCCTTTTCGTACTCTCTCGCTCGTTTTATATCATCTCTTTCTCCTAGTCAGCCACCGCTCATCTCTTTGTCGGCCTCAGTCTCATCCTCCTGCTGCCGCCTTCCGGTCTCGGCTCCCTTGATCGTCGTACCCCTCTGCCGCGCCAAATTTGGTCTCGTTTCCGCTAGCCCCAAAGAGGCGCCATGGCTGGGTGTACATTTGTATGTTCTCAGCCGCGACGGCGTCACCGAGTTCTGGGAAAATGAACACACTATGATAAGGCGCCTCTTTTTGACAGTCCAGTCAGCTGGGCAAAAAAGGTGCCGAAACTCGACCACCCAGCTACGAAATTCCTTCCCAGCAATTAGGGAAATTCCCGGAATTTTCGCAGCTTCTGTCGGCAAGGGATCTGTTGGAAAATAAGGGAAAAAGATATGCTTCGTCACAATATATATATATATATATATATATATATATATATATATATATATATAATTTAGATGTTAACAAGGGTTTCTAAGCTCCTAACGATCCATAAAATGATACGTAAACATAGCTCATGTACAGCGCTTATGCTTTGTATTTAATTCTAATTCTAATTAAAAAGCATGTAATTTATGGTTATACAATAGAAGTAAATGAAATCACAACATAAACAGGAATTAATTTACGTGAATGAAGTTTAGGTAATGTATTTGTATATGTAACATATAGTAGAAATCAACACGAAACTGAAGGGGAAATAGGTTTTCGCGTTAAATGAATTTTGTGTTAACGGATATAGCAAAAAAAAAAAAAAAAAAAAAACAAGTATCAGCGAGATTAAGTTTATTTTATTTACATAAACATTACATTATTTTCATTTCATGCATAAGGTAATTCGGGGGAAGACGCCACATTTAAGGATTTTTCAATTAGTACATTGAAAAGTGAAATGACAAGACCATGAAAAAAATGCACTTTATTTTTCCATATTTAATTGGTTATATGTACAAATTAAATCTTTTCTTAGCATGAAAATAAATTAAAAATTTAATGTTAAAGAAATTCATTTTATTGTGGCATCTTCTCCCATATATGGAGGAAGATGCGACCAGTCACAGTGTAAGATGCAACAACACCACAGTAAATAAAAAAAATAAGGTAAACATTACAAAATTAAATATGAAGTAACAATAAATATAAAAACAACAACAACAAAAATAACAATTCTTTCATAATTAGCTTGTTAAAAATAATAACGGTACACAGTAGCGCACACAGGAATTTTTCAAGGGGCGGGGGTCCAGTGTCGGAAGTTCACCATACTTGTATTATGCTCATTTTGATTTTTTTGATTTTCAGGAACAAAAAACATTAAAAAACTAATTATTGAATAAATAGTTAGCATTAATTAATAAAATTAATCATTAATAACAAATATTTAATTAAATTTTACGAACAATACACTTAGAATTATAATCAATCGTGAAAAAATCAAGGGCTTTGGGGGTGTCCGGACCTCTAGGACCCCCCCCCCCCGGGGGGGGGCCACTGACGGTACAGGTTCGAATGATAGCTTACACAACATTTCACTTAGTACAAATGATTATAATTGCAATCTTCGTGTAACTATTTGTTGCATTCGATGTACTGAATCCAGTCACACTTGGGACCTTTCATAGCATAAAAGTACTTTTTATACGTAGCTCAAAAATAGTCATTATTATCCTCATCAAAACTGTCACCACGAGTAATTAGAGGAATTTCTTAGCTTGAGGAAAACAAACTGACACGGCTCTCTTCCTTCTATTTCTTCAAAGGTTTCTTGTTATTTGTTTTATGACCTTCCCCTCTTTTTCCGCATAGTTGCTATCCTCTCTGATTCAGCTTAGGCTTCTGAAGTTAATTTTCTTACTCCCGGTTGGTTTGGAGATTTCTGACCAGAGGAATAAGGCTGTGTTTCCGTGTTATGTGCTGGTGGAGGCAACCGATGGTGATAGACCAAATATTATTAATTGCATTTAAATATTATTAATTATAAAAATAATTATTAATTGCGTTTATATTTTATACAATAGTTCACAGTGTTAAAAAATGGGGAAAAAATTTCAAATTTTCCATTTATTTTTGAATTGTGAGGCATCTTCCCCCAAGTATAGAGAGAAAATGCCACACACGCTTATTTCTTTATTGCTGCAGTGTTGTGGCCGTTTCTACACGCATCGTATGTATAACATTATGCGTAACTCACTTATATAACTAATATCATATTTAAAATAAAACGTTGATTTACGTTTAAACGTATGTTTATAGACAATATGAGGAACGGCAAAATATTCTGTTGTTGTTTTTTTACACTTTATATGTTTAAAAGATCAAAAAATAAGGCTGATTATTGAGTGAATATTAACGTCGCACTGTTCAGCTACACGAGGGATTTTGGCGACGGACCACGTAATTTTGAACCATAATCAAGTAACGTGGACGACACCTGATCTGACACGCCCCTCTCCTAACTACCACACCCCACCAACGGGAGAACGTTTCAGCTCTCGACAGAATTAACGTGCATCGCTGCCCTACACGGTGGGTCTTTAGTGGTACTGGGTTCGAACTCATGACATGCCTGCCATGATCCGATACCTTAACCACTGAGCTACCGCAGCCCCATAAGGCTGATTAGAGACGATTATAATTCAGATAAATTCACAAGCCACTCTCAATGTTGTACCAGACTCTTCACACAAGTGGTTCAGAATTTCCAGCTATCGACGCATGAAAGTACTATTAAAAAACTGGCATTGTCCCTCGATTTACCATAAATTTAATAAAAATCAATGAAATAAAAACATTCACAAGAACTTAAATTATCATCATCTACGGCAATGAATTCTTCCGATAATACAATAAGACAGTCCAATCCGCGCGGCTGGTGTATCCGTATTTTGTTCATTCCTAGAAAGGGAATCATTACACGTGAAGCGATTTTCGTAACGTGTTTCATGAAAACAAGTAATATAAAAAAAAAAAAAAAATTAAGTCAATTCCTACTTAGATCAACAAAGAAAATTTTTATTTTAGCTACTTTTTATTAAATAGTTACAATTAATATAAATATGTATATACATATGACAGAATCACAACATTAAGTGATCATTAATTTTTATTCATTATCATTAAAGTATCCTATTTACATTCAAAGCAATCGTGTACATAAATTTCAGTTCAACTGAATGCTTTAAAACGTGAGAAAAAAACCTTTTCAAGTTTTGACACAAGTCGCCAAAAATGATGCCAACGTGGTTGTATTTGTAATTCTTTAAATAATTAGTTTTAATCAATTAATTTTTATTAATTATTATTATATTATTGTATTGCCATATCCAAAAGAATCCTGTACATAAAATTTCAGCTCAATTGAGCGCTTTAAAATGCATTTTATTAACAATTGAAAATTCCACCAAGATAAACAAATAAATATATAGTGATTGCGAGCTAATAGTAGGAATCGAAAAATTGCATTAAAATGCATATCAGTTTGTTGGGACTGTTGTATTATTTCGTGTTAACCGATATTTCATCTTAAGCGTTTTCGTGTTAAATGTATTTGACTGTATTCGGTTAATAGATTCATAGCTCGGTGTATGAGAGTGAAGAGCCATTTAAAATGAGAAATTGTGGTATATTATAAATTGCTGTATTCACAGCAATTTTAGATGCAAATTTCCAGACGCTCATGTAATATGTCGTATATGCTTTGAATGTGATTTTATGGGATGGAGTTCCATTCCTGTTGCATTTGATTATTGAAACGGGCAATGATTATGGATGATATCGGAATCGACTTTCATTAATGTCTCGTGCGTGCTTGATGGGAAAATCGCTAATGGTTTTGCACAAGTCAAGGAAACATATCAACTGCCGTAGTGGTGACAGTGGGAACGAGTGTTATATTGTTGGAAAAAATTGTCCGATGAAATAATCACCAAGAACACCAGCACAAAGACAATCATTCCGATGTCAGATGTTTAAATTCGTTACTTTGGTACTCGGAGCAAAGACGGGAGTACTTTTAATGCCATAGAAAATTGCTTCTCAGATTATAATTCCTGCTGTAGGCCAGTATGTCCAAGATTCAGTCAGGTTGTTTCAAAGCGCTCACAAGTCCCCCTTTGAAACTAGATACGATAATCAATGGTATCAAGAGAGAAATGGTTCTGATCTATGAACACATCAGATTTCCACCCCTGAGGTTTGCTATAATACCATTTAAGTTGCAGATGGCAGGGATGTACAGTTAGCGGCATAAACACAACAGAAGGTTTTGATTGGAGTCGTACTTTGAGTTATTGGTTTGTAGCAGTTCGGAGTCACGCTGGTACCAACATCAGCTCAGACTTTTGTTGTAGTGATGCAGTATGGGGCTAACAGCCATTTAGAAATTACAGTGAGCTTACATCTCAGCTGCGGTTCTTGCGTGACGCTTTAGTCATCGTAAAACATTACCATCCTTCCTATTCCTTTGTCCATCCTTACTCTCAGTGGCTCTACAGTCCTGGCGGGGGGGGGGGCTGGGCCTTTTCAAGAAGCCTTTTCCTGGCCAGTCTTCTTCCTGCTAATGCTCCTCAATTTTTAGTTTTCAAAACTAGGAGGTCTTTTTCTAGGCCATCAATCCATTTTTGATTTGACCTGCCTTTTCTCCGTGTGCCAATTGGTTGGTCAATGAAGATTTTTTTAGTGGAGTGGTCCTCATCCATTCTGAAAAAGTGGCCTGCCCATTTAATTCATTGTACTCGGATGAAGTTAACGATGTCAGATTCTTTATATGGGTGATAGAGTTCTAAATAACAATAATGTACTGTCAGTAAATTCCTACCAAACCCTTTTGCAATATCCTGAAAATAAAGTCCACCATCTCGTACACCTTAACACGACCTCATTCAAATTCAGTAACCTGCTAATGTTGCCTTTTTTGTCGCATTAAAGGTTAAGGTCAATCCGAAAAATAAATAACACTTGAGAAGTTTGCAGCGTTTTCATTAAAACAATCTAGATTTTTACATGCATACAAGCATTCCTGTCGTAGATCGTATTCGTCAACGAGAAATTTCGATGTACGTCATCTTCCTGTTTTGCACAAACAGACCTCCCTAATTTCACATAGATAACTCTACACTTTTCTGATGTTGAGACTTTATTTATCGTCAGAGTGTGTATATATACAGAAGAATAGAGAATCATGAAATAGCAATATACATATATCCAAATGATGGTAGCATAGGGTAAAAAATATATGAATAGAAAGTATTTGTGCCGAATGGCCATTTTTTACATAATTTACATTGAAATTTTTAATGTCAAAATATTCGGTTAAAATTACAGTTAAATTTCGGATTTGATGCAGAGCTTCGTTGCTCACATCCAGCTAATAAGCCGATAATAAACTTTTCTGAAATGGATATTCTAATTAACAAGAACCTTTAATTAAAAATTTTATTCTCTATAATTTTCAGTACCACTCGTGTATATGGTATAACTATTCGTTATTAATTTTTCTATTGCACTATATAGTTCCATTCGCTTGCTTCAGCCTAGATGAAACGACGAGAGACATTTCTTCTCATTTTAAAAATATAATTATTATTTGAATATATAAAAGAAAAATTTTCCAAAATTAAAACGCTAGAAAGTTAGAAATAATTATTTACGTAGCTACAAAATAAGTCTCTTTAACGAAAATTCCTTTTTATTGCGCTCATATATCATGTATGCGTAAATTCTATTTATGGAATAAACTTTGTAAACAATTATTTCCTGTGCTGTGCATTCGGGGAAAAATAAGGATATACTTTTCTTTCCTACTGAACATTTTGAAATAAGTGAACGAAATAAAATAACTGAAGTGAAATTTTCCAAGGAACAATTTGTCTTTCTTTTCTTGATGGAAACTGAAATTTTTAATGATGCTCTACAGTCTACTTTTCATGCAAAAAATACTTGAAAGCGGTCCATTAAAAGCTACCATTATGTTCCAAGAGCTCGAAGATAAGATTAATATACAGCACGGTCTAGACATACTCTTATTTTTACATAGTAGGTTAATAAATAATAAACTAAAGTAAACTTTGGTACCGATAAGGAAACTTTTAGATCAGTCGCTAAATAACAGCTTATGATCAATATAGGATAAAATAAATGTAACATAAGTCAAAATGATCTTTGCCGTAAATGGAATTCGGAAAACGAAATACTGGATCCAATTGACACAGTGCTTCTCGAAGTTTCAATATTCGTGACCCAATATTCAATCATAATTTTCATCGCGCTGTCCCCCCTTCCATATAATAACAATGTATTGAATTCAATAATACTATACTTTGGTACTAAAACTACAATATGATTTTAACTTCTTAAGTAACTTCTTTCGGCGTATATAAACGTCTCGCTCATCCAAAGCATTAATTGCCCCAGACGTATATATATGTTTTTCCGAAGTACGACTTTTTTCCGTGATCTGTTATCCATAACATTATTCCGAAGGCTTTAGAATGTAACGAAGGATTTACTTATTTCAGAGAATTTGCTTATTTATTTCTTATTCCCCCACAATACATCACACACACGCGCCTGCGTGGAAAACGGTGGCAATTGGGGAGATAATGGCGTAACTTTTAGTCGGCAGTTAAGAGATTAATCATGAATCGTACAAATTATCATTGTAAGCGTTAGTTTTGGTATATAATTTTGTATGTGAGTAGCGCATCGGGTCACTGGTAATAATTAAAATTGTTCTTAACTTAGTATTGCTAAATTTATTATAAAATACATTGTGCAGTACTGATGTATTTATAAGTGTATTATATCAGTGTAAATGTGTCTTTTTTTATCCTTTTAAAATATATTTTGTTTCATTAAGGAGTTAATTCAGTTAAGGGGTGTTAATTATATACCGTACAAATTATCAAGATAAACGTTGATTTTTGTTTTTAATTTTATATATGATATGGCCATGGGGACACTGGTAATTATTATACTTGTTCCTAACTTAGTATTGCTAAATAAATTATAAAATACATTGTGCAACACTGATACATTTATAAGTGTATTATATCAGAATAAGTGTGCATTTTATTTTTTTTTATTTTATTGTCAGAATGTATTTTGTTAGTTACTTTCGGTAAACTAATATTTTTAAAATAATCTTTTGTTTTCGACTTTTCAATAGGCACGCGCTCCCCCCCCCCTCATCGAGTTATCATGACCTCCTAGGGGGTGCGCCCCACAATTTGAGAAACGGAGCAGACTTTTCCAGGGTGCGGGTTACTTCTAATTTTTCAAGCTGTTGCTGTTCACCTGATGTCACTGGCGCGCACTTATCCGCACCCTTTTCTATAGTCCTTGGCTTTTTTTCGATTGATTATAAATCCATGTATAATACGTAAAAATTAACGAAGTATTTGTTATTTATATTTTTTATTAATAATGCTGATTATTTATTTATTAATTTTTTTTTACTGTTTTTTGTTCCCTATAATCTACAAAATTAAAAAAAAAATGTTTGGCTGCGTATTGGGGTAGAATACGGGAATGGTAAACTTTTGACTCTCGACCCCGCCTTCACCCTTGAAAAATTCTTGAGTGCTCCAATGCCCAGTGTCGGGAAGTAGGAAAAGATCTACAATATTTATTATAAATTAATAATAAATAAGGCATATGTACTTACTTACAGAACTAAAATTAAAAAAAAATCTAACACTTTTAAAACCACGTTTAAATCAAAACGTAAAATATGCATAAATATAATAATAATAGCTACAAATAAAATAATATCAAATGATCATTTATGATCAAAAAATTAAAAATACATAAAAAATAAAACGTTTTTTTTCGTTGTTATAGTCAGAAGAAGACTTAGTCTGCGTACTTCAGCCAACCTTGGATATTTCAGTATATATATATAATTACAAACAGCTAAAACCTTCAGGCGGTCACCCCAAAATGTCTGGGTGATCAACCGGTCGATCACGATCGACGTAATGCCCACCCCTGCACTAGAGGATGAAAAGAAAATTCAATTTCAGCTATAGTATGTATTTTTGCTTTGTTCCTAAAAGCATATGCAGTCGGATCCCGATTTAACGAATTCATTGGGACCGATAATTTTTCTCGTTAATTTTAGGTTATTCATAATATCGGGGTCCAAAAAGAATGCAAACTTTATTCTCTTACTTTTTGGAAATTCTACGAGATATGATTCAAAAGTTCCCGGACTGAGCGTATAACGAGGAAAATGTTTGGTGGAGTGATTGCCATAACATTTCTGTGTTACTGCATTCTTTTCCTTTTCTAAAAGTGATTTGTCTTAAGTGGTCGGTTCTCGCGTCGGCTTCGCATTTGTAAGAGGATGCATTTAGTAACCGGTAATTGAAATAAATGACATTTGTAGAGCAGATACTGAAAATCAAATTTGGCAGAAACTATATTTTGTAGAGTGCTACGGAGACTTACGAAATGTTGAAGTATATGCTCAGCAGTGATACATTATTGCGAACGCAAGCCTTTGAGTGGCATCAACATTTCAAAGCGGGGAAAGTGTTGAAGACGTCCGCAGATTTTTCGCACTGCCGAAAACATTGAAGAGGTTTCTGCTAGGGATGGAGATTCTTTCCCAAAAAGATCGATTTTTAAATCCAAAGTATTGTAAACCAGATGCTTAATTGTAATATTTATTCGAACACAGTATGAGAATACATAAATAAGATTTATTTGAGTGTATATTATACAAATGAAATGAAAATACTAACAATTATAAAATCAATTAAAAAACAGCAATTAGAAACTACCTGAGCAGAGCCCCAGAATAACAACCCCAAACCCCCCCCCCCCCAAAAAAAAAGTAAAATGAAAAATTGAATAAGTAAACAAACACATGACGGTGTTCAGGGGTCAACAGTGGCTTGCGAACCACTTGTGGATATTAAGGATTCTGTCTCTATATATCATTAAAAAATAATTATGTCTTCTAAAAGTAATTGTTTCCCTTTTTCAATTTCTACTATTAGTTCATATTTTTCTTTATATAAATATATATATATATATAGAGAAGGGGTATATAAAATATATATATATATATATATATATATATAAATACATACATACTTATATACATCCTGTTCAAATTTTTAGTCATTAATAACATACTTTTTATTCATCGATTCAAGTTCAAGTACCTTTTTTTTTAAATTGTAGTGAAGGACACTTGGTGTTAATGCAGTTTTTCAAATATTAATTCCTTAATTAAGTTTTATTTTTCAATTTTAACGTTATTCTGCGTTATTTCTAATGAAGTTAAAACTAGCTCCAACAGATGGTGCCACCAAAGTAGAAATTGGCTTAATTTTTTCTTTTATAATACCTGTTTTTTTGAAAATATTTAGTAGATTTGTTTAAACATTTAAACATTTAAATGGCTTGAGGCAATTACTTCTGTGCTAAATTAGTTTCCAATAAGAGTTTGCTAAGACTCAGTGGAAATATTTGAAGAACAAGCAGTGTTAATTTCATATGAAAAGTATATAGACTGCGTATTCTGGAAGTAAGCTTTCCAACTTTTATGTGCTAGAGCAAACAGAGTAAATTTTAACTATTAGTATAAACTTGAAATTACAAAATATTGCATTTATATTGTTAGTACGAAAATCGTTTTCACAAATCTTTAAAGTTTAATTTAATATTATGATATTTTGGCATCTTGTTTGCATTGAGTTACAGAAATGAAAATACCTTGCATTATCTTTAGTTTTTCAAGGAATAAAAATGTTACTGCGTGTACATTTTTTTGAAAAATAATATGTTAAGTATTGATTGGAGCATGTCCATTTTGATCTCTACCGCTATCGGAGAGTCCATTCTTTCTTATGATTATATCCCGTTAAGCGAGTAAGCTAACAGTTAATTATTTACTGCGAAAGTCCTGGAAGGTGAGGATCATTTCCAAAATGAAAACTTGAAAGAGAAAATTAACGTTCTGAGAATGGAAGCACACACACACAGAGAGAGAGAGAGAACGAGAAAGTGTGTTTGAGTGTGTGTGTCGGTTAGTATAGAAAACCGAGGTTTAAGTTCGGTTTGCAACTGTTAATGCGAGGTTAAACCTTGAAATGCTAAGAAAAAGCTCTCACGATGTATTGCAGTAAGAGTTGAACGCTTGTTGTAGTCGTACGACCGGCTACAGAGCAAAGTGTGTTTTGTGGCTTTCAAAAGTATTTGCAGCAAGTTTTCGAACATTTTTACTTATTAATATACATGTAACTTGAACATTGAAGTTAAGAATTATGATGCAAACTTAAAGAATTGTAGTGTGATAAACTGTGATCATTTTTTAGCTGACTATGTTTTGTCCTTCAGTTTAAAGAATCATTTTCCAAGATGACGAGTTGGGTATTATGGAATATCTAGTATTCTATAATACCCGACTTAAAAGTATAGTTTTTTTACATGACTCGACTGAATATACTGAATAACCAGTAATATAAAAAAGATTTTTTTAAAGTCAATTCCTACTTAGATCAAAACAGAAAAATTTTATTTTAGCTACTTTTTATTAAATATTTACAATTAATATAAATATGTATATACATCGGCAGAATCCCAGCATTAAGTGGTAATTAATTTTTATTAATTCTCATTAAAGTATTGTATTGTCATCCAAAACAACCGTGTCTATAAAATTTTAGTTCAACTGAATGCTTTAAAACGTGCGAAAAAAACCTTTTCAAGTTTTGACACAAGTCGCCAAAAGGGTCGCTAAGTTGTCAAAAATAATTCCAACGTGGCTGTTTTTGTAATTCTTTAAATAATTAGTTTTAATAAATTAACTTTTATTAATTTTATTAAATTATCGTATTCTCATCCAAAATGATCATGTATATAAAATTTTAGCTGAACTGAGTACTTTAAAATATATTTTATTGACGATTGAAAATTCTACCAAGATAAATAAATATATAGAGAGTGTGAGCTAATAGTAGGAATTGAAACATGACCTTAAAAATGGGTTTGAAGTATAACATTGATAGGTAAACGGTAGTTATTAATTATATAAATAAAAATATAGCCTCATTTAAAACTAAAGTACATTTCTTAAAAGTTGAATCAATTGAAATGGAAAACAAACAGCAGGAAGTAAAGCTGGATCTTTTTTTACAATAACATATCCCCTCCCCCGCCCCGATATAAAAAATGTCTTAGAGGATAAACTAAAAAAAGAACCAAAAGAAGGAACAGGAGACTTCAGAGCAAAATAACATTCAATTACACTTTGTTAAGAAATCAGACCGAACTTCTAGACTTAGAGAGGACTCCAGTATTGGCATCAATTAATCGTTCCGTTCTGATGGATCATTTGTAATGGATGCTAAATGTATTTTCTGTAACGGTAAATTCTCCCAAAATCAACGAGGGGAAATTTATATTAAATAATTTAGCTCAGTGCTTCTCAAACTTTCAATACTTGCGACCCAATTTTCAATCATAATTTTCATCACGCCCCCCTCAACACAATAACAATGCATTGATTTAAAACATAACGAACTAAAAGCTACACGTTAAAGCAACAATATGACTTTAATTATAAACCGTACAAATTATCAAATTTTGTGTATAATTTTGTATATGACAAGCCCAGAGAAGTTACTAGTAATTATTAATCTTGTACTCAACTTAGTATTGACAAATTAATGATAAAATACATTATGCCGTACAGAGGCATTTATAAGTACATTATATCAATGTAAATGCCACCCAGCCGATATGATGGATATGACCCTCGGCTTTTAACAGAGTGGGTTCGGGTTCGAATCCCGATCAAGGCATGCATGTATTTTCATCGGGAAAAGAAGTCGGACTTTCGCCTGCAATGGATTCCCGTCTCGAATGGAAAGCAGCGCATCCTTCTGTTATATGTTGGGCTCACCATTTGTAATAAATGTCTATATTCTTCTGTTTGTATTGTATGTTTCTGTTCTTCCACTTGTATTCCAGGATAAAAACATACAACAACATTAATGTAAATGTGTATTTTATTATGTCATAATGTATTTTGTTTTGCTTCCTTTCAGTAAATTTGCAATTTTTTAATTCTTTTATTTTTGACTTTTTGATATGCTCGCGCCCCCTTGTAAGGTTATTACGACCCCCAAGGAGGACGCACCCTACAGTTTGAGAAACGCTGTTTCCTGTGGGCTTACCTTGAATATTCAGGAGAAGAGAAAGAATAATATATTTGTGATTTTTGTAAATAAACTCAAAACAGAAATCACTTTCACGTATTCTTAAAATTATATCTTTTATGGCGAAAAATAACTACGTTTTATGAAATATTAATTAGTTTTCCAATGATTTAAAACACACCTATTACATATTACTCGAATATTCCATATTACACTTTATTTACCATTTTTTTTTAAAAAAAACAAGTATTATAAAAAAATTTCTTTAAGTAAATTCCTACTTAGATCAACAACGAAAAATTTTATTTTAGCTACTTTTTATTAAATAGCTACAATTAATATAAATATAAATATTAATATTAATATCATATTGTCATCCAAAACAATCGTGTATATAAAATTTCAGTTCAACTGAATGCTTTAAAACGTGAGAAAAAAAAAATCTTTCAAAGTTTTGACCCAAGTCGCCAAAAATGAGGCCAACGTGTCTGTATTTGTTATTCCTTGAATAACTAGTCTTAATCAATTAATTTTTATTAATTATAACTAAATTACTGTATTGTCATCCAAAATAATCATGTATATAAAATTTCAGCTCAATTGAGCGCTTTAAAGTGTATTTTATAAACGATTTTGCAAAATTCCACCAAGATAAATAAATAAATATATAGTGTGAGTTAATAGTGTAGGAATCGAAACAATTTTTTATAACAACAAAATAAATACTATTCTTTTTAACAAGTCATAGTTCTTTACAATCCTTTATTGAATATATCCATGGTGATATATGATATATATATATATACATACTCCGCTATATTTTTACTGTTATTTAGAGTATTCAAAAGTGGGTTACCGTACACAAATAACTTTAACAAAAATACTCAGACTTTGTAGGGTTTTTCTATTTTTATGTACATGTGCGTGTATTTGAGATGTACCAAACTTCTATTATAAAATAGTGGATTCCAGCATATTAATTTCAATCTGGAAATATGTTTCATTATTCATGGAGTATATTTCCATCATCCTATTGTATTTCAAATTAGAATAATTTTGAAATACATGATGATGCATTATTACTTTCAGAATAGATTAAACGAGTCGATTTGATTTGAAATATAATGTACACATTTGTTCGAAATTCCACGTCCTCCAATTGTAACATGTTTCTCGCGGGTCTATTATATTAATAATATATTCTGCGATAAATAGAGCATTACTGGGTAGCGGAGACCAGGGCAAGATGACTATGTTAACAATTTTTGTTGTTTATTAATTTATTTTTATGGATAAAAAAATTAATTTTACATGAGGTCCTTTGTAGTATTAAATATATTACCATTTAATTTTTTTTCAAATAAAGACAAAGAATAATTTTATTTTTTCATAATTTTAACAAATTGTCAACTTGCCCCAGTACTGGGGCAAGATGAAAACACTAAATAATGTTGAGCATATTCTATCTTTTGAATATGTTACATGGTTTAACAAATGATAACAGTGTTTTCACATCTTTCAAATTATCAAACTAAGCGTAATGCATTGTAACGTTATGTTGAAGTGTTTAATTGTGCAGCTAACAATAGACACAAATAAAAGTGCCGTTTTCGTAATTGGAACATTCCTCATGCCGCCACTCTTGGCTTTTACAGCACTGGATCCATTCTTCTGTTGGAGGGTCACAATATTCCTCTTCACAAGCAGGACATCTTATAGCACCATCCTTTGAAGTTGATGAAACTGGACTGTTTGGCCTGGATTTTACAGACTTAGGCCTACAGGAACTTATTTTGAGTTTTTTTTACTGAATTTTAAAAAAGCTTCTCTTCTCTGTTTTCTTAAAGTTTTCTGTTCTTCCTTCTGCTTTTCTCTTTGTTTTAACATTTCTTTGATGGGTGTGCCGGTAAGAATGCTTCAGCTCACTTCTTTGCGTTTTCATTTTTTCTCATATTGTGTTGCTTTAGGCAATAGTTTGAAATAAAAAAAAACCACTAGCAGGTTAGTTTGGTGCACATTGGAATCATTTTTTGCCATAATTTCTGGTTCTTCTGGAAGGTTTACATGTTTTGTTTTTTCTTCTACCACGGTGTGAGGATTACCACTATTATTTTATGTTTAAAAAACCACTACCATTGCGGGTGTTGCCTGCAACTTCAAAAAGTGTTGACAAGGCGAAACCCAATCCAACTGTACCGGTCTTGAAGGAATCGCACTGTTAGAATCGAAGTTATTGAGGTATTTCATTTTTTTGCCCCTGATAGGGTTTTTAATTCGGGGGGCTTAGCGGATGGCAAAAATGTCTTCCACTGGTTTCCCCCTTTCGAACGACACATTCCCCGATCCAAAGAACCCCTTAGCTCTCGAGGAGATAGAAGAGCGCAAGGTCGAGAGGACAAATACACAGACAAACAAGCGTTTACATGATTTAATAAAATGGACAATCCTCTCTCTCTCGTAACCCTTGCCGTGTGAGCCCTAACATTGAAAAATGGCTTCTGGGAGCGGTTGCATGAGTGGCAAAACATGTAGTTTCAGGATATCATGGACATATCGCAAGGCTGTCATGGTGCCACAGATCAATACTAGGGGTGACCGTGTATTGTAGGCAATGACACCCCATACCATCACACCAGCTGTGGGAGCGGTGTGTCGCTGTAAAGCAAATTCAGGATTGAGGCATTCACCACGGGGTCTCCACACACGAACATGATTGTCATCACTGCTGAAATTGAATTTGGATTTGTCACTAAAGACGACCTGGTTCCATTCCTTTGCAGTTCAGTTACCTCGTGCGTGGCATCCCTCTCCAAAAGTAGGCATTGTTGGGTGGGCGTCAAGGGCAGTACACGTAATGGGCGCAACAATCCTAAATGTCCTTCAGGCAGGCACCTTCGTATTGTTAGAGAAAACACAGGGACCCCTAGTAAAGGATGGCGGCCGATGAAGCAGTTGTCTGTACGCATGAATTTCTTACTATGTGGCTGTCTTCTCAACGACTGGTCTGTCGATGGCGTCTTGAGCCTGGTCTTCGTGTAAATGACATCTCTCAGATCCACTGGTCCCAACACCTCCTCACAACACAATTAGAGCGGCCTAATTGGCAAACTACTCACCTTTTTAACCACCCAGCTTCCATCATGGTGATGATTCTCCCCCTCTCAAACTGCGACAGCTGCTCATATTGTCTTCGAAAACGGCGTAATGGCATGTCGACTACAGCTCTTGCTTTGTAAACAATTCAGTACACTCAAACAAGCTTTCGTTACCTGTTTTATACTCCACGGAGAACGACGTTAAAAGCCCTCTATTGGCTATACGTACTACGCAATCACTCTGCATTTCTAATACTTGCATATCTCCCCGACATGTACCTTCATGCCAAGTTTCGTTACGATCCTGCAATTATTTCTTGGTGCGCTAATTTTTTTGTCCATGAGTGTATTTTATAACCTTTCGATTTATCAATCACTATTTTATTACAAAATTTACAGTGCTTTACGTTAATATAATCACTGTTTTTTTAAGCAATTTTATATAATAACTAAGATAAAATGCTCTATATATAGTTTTTGTAAATTCAAAATATCTCTTGTCCTGAAGGTCATTTGAAAAATGAATATTAAAACAACACATCAAAACTGAAAAATTGATCATTTGTTCATAAACTTTTTGTAACAAATGGGCCCCGTTTATGACATTCTTTGTAAATTTTTACCCATTTTTTTAAAATTTTAGTAAAAATAATTTTTTTTCTCTTCACAGTTTTGTCATATTCTTTTTCAATTGTACTAAACAAATCTAAAAACCACAAAAAAATTCCCTATGTCTCCATTTTTTTTTAAAAAAAAAAGTTTTCGCAAGTAGTCTGATAATCAAAAGCAGGAGATGGCCAGTTTTTCTCAGAATATAAGAGAAAAAATAAACAATTTTTAATATAAAGGCGGTTTTTATTAGGCAGTCACCTTAAGATGGCGATCAAAAGACTAAACAAGACTCAAAGTACAATAGTACATGTTCAGAAAATACAGTATTTCCTACCCCACAATGCAGTGTTTTAGAAAACTTTCAATCGAAATCTCTCTCAAAAGGCACAGCATGTAATGAAAGTTTGTGTATAAAGAAAAAGAAAAACTGTTTCTTTGAATTTTATCAAAATAATTTTAGATGTAAAACCTGTTTTTATGTGTAAAAAAAGTAAATAAATTAAAATTTTTTTATAATTTTTAAAAACAAATAATTTTTGCTGTCGAATACTAGGATTATTTAGGATTTTTTAAGAGTTAAAACTCCTCTAAAAAATAGCCATTCGGTCTTTTTGTATCATGAGAATATTTTAGACTTTGTTTACTGACGGCACTTCAAAGAGTACCAATTTAATTAATTAACTCTAACGGATTAAATTTCCCAAAGTTGAGTATTTTACTTGTGTATATGCCTTAATTTTCAATGATTCAAAAAAAAAATATTGCACGAAAATGATTGCAGTAAATCATAATGCGGTAGATAAAGGGTTAAACCCTGACGTTGGGTACGGGAGGTCAATGGTTATTCGTTAAACGTTAATCGTGAAATATAAGAATAAGAGAAGGTGTAAACTGCGAATAGGAGGCCAAGCATCCTGAAATTAATATTCGTCGAAGAATCCACCAGGAGTTGTGGGTGTAAATAACTTTGGAGCTGGCCGAGCAATCGGGGTTCGAAAAGGATCATTACAAGGAGCTCCGACTGAAGCTAAGTGATTTTCAATAATCTTATACATCAGATGAAATGTTAGGAGTTCATATTGCTCTTAGAGTTGAGCTGTGCTAAAGATACGATAAAAGTAGCTAATTTTAAGATCATGTCGACTTTTTCCCCGAGACCTCTTACACCGGCGACTTTCCGGCCGCGACAATTCGACACTCAATTTATTGATAAGATTAGATAATGAAATTTAATGAATATAATTTAACATTGCACTCTATTCCGAACAAATATAATAATATGCAAAATGCAGTATAATTTGTAATTAATAGCGTCGGTATAAAACACAAACAACTGAACAGTAATATGTTTTTTTTATTTATATATGATGTAATCTTTGTACAATTTTTTAATCAAAGGCCACAGGTGTAAATTATTACAGAAAAAACCTCTATAAAAGAACTTCCTTTCAGATTTTAAACTAATTAAATGGAATTAAAATACTTTACATTTCAAAATTAGAATAGTAGATATTTATTTTAAATATATAACACAAATTGTGTATCAAAGATTCATTTTTTCCATTTTACTGTATCTATAAATCAGGGGTATCAAACTCACGGCCTACAAAGAGAACTATTGCGGCCAGGTTAATATATTGGCACATAATAATATATAATAAAATATAAAAATTTCTCCCAAAATAGGAAAAATAGTAGCAGAGAACAGATGTCGTGTCAGGACGTACATATTAAATTTTTTTTTCAGTTCCTACTATTAGTTCACTTTCTCCCTATATATATATATAAAATTATATAAATATATATATATATATATATATATCTTGTTCAAATTTTTTCAATTGTTAATAAAATACGTTCTATTCATCCATTCAAGTTCAAATACATTTTTTTAAACTCGTACTGGATGACACTTGATGTTATTACAGTTTTTTCAAATATTAATCATTTATTAAATTTAAAAATGAATAAATAGTAACAAACAGAAACATTATTCCAACAGCATATATTAAAAGGAAAGTCGTTCGTTGTCTCACTGTAGAGCAATGGATAGCGCGTTGAACTTCTCCTCCAAAGGTCGTGGGTTCGAAGGCCATCTGAGATAGCCTAATTTCTGAGAACGTTATATCTTTTTTACTATATTATTTTTTTAGAATAATTAGATTTAATTAATGAATAAACAATAACAAACAAAAAATAGTCCAACACCCTGTATAGAAAGGAAAATGGAAAATTCCAAGGAAAATCGCTTTTTCTACTTTGCCTCTTAATATTGTTATTCTGTCATATGTATGTACATATTTAAATGAATTGTAATTATTTAATAAAAAGTAACTAAAATAAAAGTTTTCTTTGTTAACCTAAGTAGGAATTGACTTAATTTTTTTTATATTACTTGTTTTATATATGTTAATTATAATGTGTTATTCGACATAAACATATGTTTCTATTAAATTTGATTTTCTTTGCGACCCTTAATTTAAACCTTGTTTATTTGGCCCAAGTCAGCTTTTCAGTTTAACACTGTTGCTATAAATAACTGTGAACATTTTAAAATGTAACTAAGAGAATTTCTTAGCCTATATGGAGAAAAAAATATTTCATACGAAATCCTTACAGATTCCATCAATCGATTACCAGAATCATTTCAAATTCGTCATCCATCCAAATGACAAAATAACTCCTCATCCTGTGAAAACAAAATTGAATAAACACGTCTTTGACTTAAAATTTTCGCTTTCTACAATCCAATATTTTATCTGTCATATACAAACATACGGCAAATGCTAAGTGATAAATACTTTGACGGAAATACGCAAATAGAAATGCATCAGGCCTTTGATCAAGAGTGAATAGAATACGATTCAGAAAGGTTTTTTTCCTTTGAAATATTTTCTGCGAGCATACGAACTTCTCGACTAGCTTGCGGCTGTTTATTTTGTATTAATGAAACCTATTGAATCATCCGAAAGATTTCAATGCTGGGAAGTGAATGTTTATGAAATTGTAGAATTTTCTAAATCTGTAGCTGTTTATAATCAAACTTTTTTGGAAACCTTACATATGCATTAAGGTGGGAATCGAAACGTTTTTTTCCCTCAAAATTTCAAAACATACCTACGCGGAAAAGACGTTTTCCAGTACATAAGTATAGGATAAAAAAAAAAAATAATAATTTTTTATTTTTTCTGCTGCAAGGGGAATGAAGTTTGGAAATTTGAGTTTTTCATGGCAAAAAAGTCAAAATAATTTTGGTCTAAGTGGAATAACATTTTAGTAATTGTAACGTTTGTGAAGATGAGAGGACACATATTAAACTGATTCAAGAAAAAAAATAGGTACTTTAGCATAAATTTTTTTAAAAATAAAATCTTGTTGTCGAAGTTATAGTGTACGATAAAGTGGAAGAAGAAAAATAGCTTGAATTGGACTGCGGAGATCGATGGTGCTGAGTTATACAATGACAACTGGGTTATACAATGTTGCAATGTAACCCTATGAGTACTCACTAATCAGTTATCATCACTTTTAATTATTTAGATTGTATAATAAATAATTATTTTTAGTCTAAAATTTTCAGCCAAATTTACTCTTTTTCTCTTTTTTGAAAATTCAACCCCTTTGTGGCAATGTTAAATTTTGTGTAATTAATTTTTTAAATTATTTTTCTCCTAATCTCCATCGTATTAAACAGTCGGCAACTTGTGGCATGCGTGCCACGAGTGGCACGTGGTAGAATTCTCAATGACATCCAGAGGGCATTCAAAATGGCACTACTCTACAATTTTATCAATTTTTGAGTGGATGGAAGTTGATAAATTTGTAATGGACTTTTTTTTATTTGAAAAGCATCTTTAGAATTATAGAACGTTACGGAATTACAAAAAAATCTGACTGATTGAGTGAGTGAGTGAATGTTAATGCCGCGCTGTTTACTTACACGACGGCTTTTGGCGGTGGACCTCGTAATTTTGAACAATGGTCAAGTGACGAGAATGACTCCTCAGCTGGGTTTGACACTGGCCTCCTCACCTAACTACCTCACCACACCAACGGGAGGACGTTTGAGCTTCCGACAAAATTAACGTGCATTACTCCCTTTCATGGCGGATTTTCAGCGGTACTATGCTGGAACCCATGACACGCAGGCCGCGAATCCGTTACCTTGACTACTAGGCTACCACGAAGGGAAAAAAAATCTGAAAGATTACTCTAAAGATATGTTTGTAGCTTTTTTATTTACCTTTTAACAATCATGCCCAAGACAATCTCGGGCACAGCACTGGTGTTCGAAAATGTCACGTCCGAGTATTACTCAGGGTAATTATTTTTGAGTGCATCGTATTGTTTTACCCGAACATATATCGGGAGACGTTTATTTCGGCTTCATTTCTTTATCAAACTCGACTGACTCTCGGGAAAAGTTAATGTGCGCTCAATTCAATAGATGGCAGCACTCTACTGAAGACTTCAAAGGTTAGAGGTTAGAAGTTCTTTGGTTCAAAAAAATTTGACAATTTGTGTACCCATATCATCAAAATAACTTGACAGTTAAAGGGTTTTAATTATTCAATGGCATTGCTGGAGAGGTTTAAGCGGTTGAGGAGGAAAAAAAGGCATGTGTACTCTGCTGTCCGCTTTCGGTTCTACACATCAAAATAAAAAAAATGTCCTCGTATGAAAAGTAATTTGAGTCTACATAGACAGTGTTTGTTGTTGTTGTTTCTAATGACACCTGTCTGACGTAGTCAGATCGAGGCCCACGAAATTCATCGTGGCTAGGGGCTAGGGCCTGTCGTTGGTCTTAGCCTTAAGCACCATACAAGTGACAGTACGAATTAGCTCAATGAAATTCCCGAAGGGACGATAGATGGCGACACTACCAATCTCCATCTCCACAATTTATGCATGGAACTGAAGGGGAGGGAAATATTCTCCAGTTCCTTGTACTCGTGATTCAGCCCACGAGATTTTAGGACCCACTGATTTAATGAGCACGTGCTCCGTGTGTACTCGGAGAGTATTTTTGGCATCAGCCTTCGAACTCAGCCCTTCCGCTCTGGAGTCCGATGCTCTAATCACTAGGTTAACCATGGCCCTAGATAGTGTTTAACAACTTAATGCTAAGAATCATGTCAAGTTGAAAGTAACACATTATACCCCTGATTTTGCGGTATGAAATTAGAGCGGTGCTAGTACTAGGTTCGCATTAAAATTTGTATTTGTCTTTTTATCAAAGAATAATGACGGGAAATGATTATATTTTACGTTGACTATATTTCTTTTTTTAATAAATATGTTTAAAAATACCTAGTAAAACTTTTTTTTGAAGAAGTTATATTTTAAGATGTTTATTTGTATGTTAAGAAATATCTTTACATGATGCAAATTTAATATCGAATAAAACTGTAAATCTAAATTATTAACCTCTATTCTCTGATTAATTCTGCATGCATTACCGCGGGAATTAAATTGTTTAAAAATGTCTTACTGTGGGGTTCGCTGAATCCCCTATTGGTAGATTCGTTTGGCACGTCAAAGCTAAAAAGTTGCCGATCCCTGTGAAAGAACATCTTTTCCGCATATGTATATTTATGATAATTAGTTTGATAATAACTTTTACATCTCCATATAACCACCATCCATCCTTAATATCCATGTTCAGAATTACTGGAAATTAATCTTAAGGAAATTCTTGGATATTTCGAAAGATTTATGTGATAAAGGCTTATGAATACAATTTTATTTGTGGAAATAAAAAGAAGTGACAATTGAATGGACGGAAAGATCACAAAATTTGTGAGTACATATCAGTTTGGGAAAGTCATGCATGTGCCAGTTTTCCAGCACAAACCAGTTTTTAGACATTCCTGAATATTTATTTCACATACATTTTCGAAAATGCCTGCGGGTTGTAAAGGGCTCGAGAAAAGGGCCTGAATTTCAATGAATTGTAAATTGAGAATTATTCATGGAATTTTAAAAAAAGGAATGCGCAAAAAGCTGCATGAAATAAGATAGAGGAATATTTTTTTTTAGATCTAAAGTAGCTTAAACTTGTTCTTCCTGGAACTTTTATTTATTTTTACGAAATTCAAATTGAAATATAAAATCTGGAAAGGTCAAATTTTGAGATGGCTCTCTATATATAACGTACACAAAAATTACTTTTTCTAAAAAAAAAGTATTTAATCAAAATTATATATATATATATATTCAATAATTTCTATTAGAGAGCGAGAAGGGACTTAAACATTAAAGATAAAAGAAATAAACATATATTGGAAACGAAACAATATGAATTTGTAGTATTATAAACAATGCTGACTGAGGATAGCTTTTAACTTTACATAAAAGGGGGGGGGGTAACCATTTTTTGCTAGAAAACCTTCCCTTTTTTGCTTCCCCAAAAAATCTTTTTTTTTTCAGTGGATACCAGCTCATTGTGACATTCCTGGGAATGAGCATACTGACTTCTTTGCTATGAAGGGAGCTCTTGTGATCCAAACACCTGTGAAGATTTCACACCCTTTAATTCCTTAAAACTTTTTTCTAATATGGCCTTTAAGCATAATTTTAAAATGGAAGTTGAGGATATGTCGAAGGACAAGAGCTGGGCTATCTTGAACAAGAACCCGTCCTGGGTTTCTGGGAAGATTTCTGCGTTATTTCATAGAATAACTAAGTATTTCATGAAATAACTAGACAAGTCAGTAAAGGTATCCGAGTACGTTCGGAACCGTGATTTTAAAAAAACGCATAAATGGATAATTTTCATGATATTTAGTGTCACTTAGATTAGAATACATGCATAAAATTGTTTTAAGGAGATTTTGACAAAAAAATTTATATAAATATAATGTTTCGGCAAAAAATTAACTTAGAATAAATTTTTTTCCAAATGTTCTCCTTTTTCACAAAAGGAGAACATTTGG
>BMAV01005167.1:193683-231841 GCA_019973955.1 Trichonephila inaurata madagascariensis
CAGCAAAATTTTAAAAAAATGTCTTCGCAACTAGTCAGGCACCTTAACATGTAAAGATTTTCCATCTGAGAATGAGCAAAATACGGAATACAACAGCCACGCAGGTTAGATTTAAGAGGGGTGAGAAATGAAAGAAAGGTGGTTTCTCATGTTTCATAGAAAGGAGGCTAACTTAGTTTTGGAATACACTCGGATTATATATAGCCTGTGACACCAGCTAATTTTGTTTATCTAACCCACTTTCCCACTACATCCCTGCATACGCTACTTAAAAAAGGATCTCATTTCTCGTCAGTTGGCTTTGGAATTCGGTGGCGAGTACATCGCAATGTGAGTAAAATTCCGCGATTTAGCTCGCGTTTTTTTCCCTCCTGCTTCCGGAGAATTTTTTTTACACGCTCAATGGTAAAGAGGTAAGAGAGAAAGAAAACTGATGTTTTGCTTAAAATGAAAATTGAACTTCTTAAGATTGTTGATCAAAAACAGAAGACGAAAACGGGAATCCAAAAAAAATTGGTATTGCTAAATTTTTCTAAATTTTTTTATTAAATCTCATTTAGCTCTTGTGAATATTTTTTTCATTGGATTTTATAAAATATATGCATGTATCCATGTCTGTGTAAATAAAATGTATTCTAATAATTTCAATTTTATTGAATATAAGTTTTCTTTTGTGTGTGTGCAATATCCTTTAACACGAAATTTTTTAGGAAGCACAAATATTTCAGTCCCATCAGTTTCGTGTTAAACGATTTACAACGTAATTCAAAACTGCAGTGTACTGATAATTTATAAGACACTTAATTTAGAAAAAAGTGTTTTTTTTTTTTTTTTATTATAATTTTTTTTTTTTTTTTTTTTACAAAATTGTGTAACTGAGTAATTAATTTTTTTTATTTATAACTCCCCGTAACTCTCTTGTGGGTCGATTTTTGAAAATACCGTTCTAAGCTGATCTATGCTCAGCAAAAGTAACACATTGTTACAAATTTTGTATAATGAACGCTTAAAATAGTATAAATAATTTATATCTAGAAGTGTAATACGTTAATATTACTTTTTGTATTCTTTTATGTTAAAATTGTAGTCAGCCTCACACTCCGTCTCTTTGAGTTTCACAGTTCCTGGCTCCTGGCGTAGAAAAAACAAATTGCAAAGTTTTGCTTCACACATAAAAGATAGATATATGCTGTCGTGGGCTTTTTTTGCAAATGGCAGAAGTTTTCCTACTTACTTGACAATTATCGTTATCTTTATAAATTATAGCCTATGTGTTCTTCTGATATATGAGCTATATTATTCTAAGGTTTCATTAAAATCCATTCAGTTGTTTTTGCGTGAAAGAGTACCAAACATCCACACAAAATTTCACTTTTATAATATTGGTAAGGATATACTTGATCTTATAGTAAAGGACACAAATCGCAGAAACTTTTCATGAACTTTAAAGGAATAATATTTTTTGGCAAAACTGCCATATCTTGTTCAAGTTATTGCAGTTTTACTGTCCTTTGAGGATCGACGAATAGCACATTGAATTTTTTCTGGCTAGAGTCTTTTAAACATGGCGTAGTGTGTCTTGTGGTACACTTGTGGTTTCATATCTTTCATGGCGAATTTTTCTAAGTGGCATTTGAAAACTTTTCTTGCAACTCAAACGTTTCCTGTTTACAGCTTTTTTTAATTATTTATTTTCGCTGTCATGATTAATATGCAGTATTTCACACCAGGTTCTTCCTTTGCTTGATCAGTTTCAACTTCCTTTAACAGAAATCACAGATACTCCTTTCTTTTTTTATATTATGCTCATTTACATTTATAAACCATAATAAGTCGTACATCACGGCAACCAAAACCACTACGCTATTTACTGGGGGAAAGTAAAGCATGTTCATAGAAAATATTTTAGAAATAAAATGGTCGCACGAGTAACTCAGTCAAAACAAGTACCTTAAGATTAAAAAAAAAACAGGTTTGCCACTCCGAAAAAAAAAAAGAGGGAGATATGTGACAAATAAATTTTAGTTCCCATGAAGACTGTCATATGGAAGGATACTGTTAAGAGATCATTTGTAACAAATAAACAGTTTTCCCAGAATTAAAGATTTAGTGAGCCTTTTGTTGACTCTGTGCCCTGTGAGACCACTCCCAGGTTCATGTCTTGTACTTTATAAGCATGCGACCCTAGTATTTTATGAAAAACCCATACCAAACTTTTTTTTGCGATATTTGAAGATCACGTGATGTTCCACGAGTCGTTTTAGGATCCCGTTGAAACGATTGCCAAACGTGTTCAACAGTTGCTTCACTCAGTCTAGACCTGCAACTTCTAGGAAAATCCTTAAAGCCGCCTTTTTCTTTAAGCGTTTCATACAATTGTTTTATTGATTTTTCCCCAGTATGTTTGTTTCCATAACAACGTTAAAATTTGTACTGAATATTAATTGATGATTTCGCTTCTGTTACCAAAGTACACTGTGGGCTCACTCTTAAATCGACATCATTTCACCAAAAAATTATATCTCTCTTAGAAAGGATCCAATGAGAGTCACACTATTGAAGGAACACACACACATTCATGCCCTCTACTACACAATAAAATCTACTAAAATCGACATATCCAATGATACAAACGTTACATTATTATATTAAATGACTATGTTGTAATGAACTTTAATTATCAGAGCAAGCCTTTTGGTACACTCTGTATTTCTTGCTTCCAAAAAGCAATATTTTTCAACATAACACAATAATCTTTTATTTGCGCAAACGGATAAAGGGTTAACTAGTTTTATTTAATCAATTATATAACTAGTAAATTAATAGTACAGTAAAATACCGAAAACTAGGCCTAATGTGGGCTGAAGGATAGCAGAATTTATGAAAATGCAGAGTTAACGAGAATGGGATTCAAAAAGAATATGCACAAGTGTTTCTTCAGAAAATAATGTACTACACCTATGTATTGTTTGTTTGAGAATGTAACATGAAATAAACTGCTTAAATGCCCTTAAACAAAGAAAGAGTACATACTTTATGAAGATATAGAGCAGGGGTGTTAAAATCGCGCGCGGCCCCCAACGAACATTTTTGCGGCCCAGCGAATATACTGGTACACAATAATATATAATAAAATAAAAAAATATAAAAAATTATCCTGAAATGGGAAAGACAGTAGCAGAGAAGAGATGTGTCAAATATCAGAGCGTAAACATTACATTTTTCTTATTCTTTTATATGTTTATTAAGATATATTTTTCGAAATAAACCTATGTTTCTCTGAATATATATATATTTTTTTTTTGTGGTCAACCTAAAGTTAAATCTTGTTTGTATGATCCAATATGGCTTTTTAGTTTGACACCCTTGGCATAGAGTATTTACTACATGGAAATGAAAATTAATGAATACACAGTGTACAATAATTTACCTGATTATAGGTGCCTCAGAAAAGTACTTTAAGAAGGCATAAAGCTGTTTATAATGAAAATTAATTAGCCAACTTTGAAAAAATTGCCTATTTTTTTTTTTTTTTGAATTACGTAATATTTTGTTGTCTTCTGTACTGCACTTTGGGTATTGCAGGCTAATCACATAGATAACGAAGGAACAATAAGTCTATTACCGATGCACCTTGTTTAAAATACTGAAGGGTGGTTTCGACAGCCTTTAGTCCCTCACTATGTGAGTTTTTCGGTACCCTCAGCCTGAGCGTCTTCATCATTTTCCGATATTTTGTCATTAACTGTGACGCCAGCAATAATTTCTGCATCGAACGTGTTTTTTTCTTTTTGAATTGCAAGGGTGGCCGAGTTATCCGGACAGCCGGGTAATCGAGTGTCGAGTTTTCGGGACTCGAAAATTTATTTCGAAAATTACTACCACGTCTTCCATGAAAAAAAAAGTTTTAATGTTGTAAGAGAGAATGATGGAAGCCCGTGGCGTAACGTACACCCCCACTATGCGGGGGTGTGGGGGTCCAGGATTGTAAGGGGTCCGAAGTCCGACTGATGCCAAGTATTTACCCTTTGTAAGATTCCGCTTGGAGCCCCAAACCTGACTTTGCAGGGGGGCCCTAATAGTATCTGTTACGCCACTGATGGAAGCTATGTTAATAATAAATTATGTTTATTTAAAAAAAAAACAAAATTAGGAAGGGAGATTTGTCTCAATTGTTTTGGATAAAAAACAAAACATTTGAGATAAGATTACAATTATAGAAGAATTAAACGTGTTTGGATAAGTATTTACTCCTATGGAAAGAAACTAAAAAATAAGGATAAAACTGCTTCACTTGGAAATAATGCTTACAAATTTTACATTCAAGACTGGCGAAGACTGAATAATAGGAAAAACTTTCATAGCGTTTGTTTTCTACCCTCCATTCCATTTTCCCCCTTTCTTCCTTTTAACCACCCTTTTTTGTAGCTTAAGAAGAATATTTTTTTCTTCCTTTGTGTGGTACAGCATTTTATTTCCGGTTTTCACGATTGCAGCTATTATACATATCCTATTTCTTTCCCTCTGATAGTATTTTCTTTCGTTTTTCTCTCCAGATATTCACTTTAAAGTTGCAGGAAAGAAAGCATTTGTCAAGTCTTTGAGTATTTAGCAACATTGTTGCTTCCGACTTTGATAAATGTGGTTTGTATCTTTTTATGTATTGTTGTGGTTCACTTTGTTTCTGGCATGTTTGTTTTCTGTGAAAAAGAGTACTAGTAAGAAGTGAAAAAAAATCGATGGTTTTCTCAGTTATTTTGAGGTATAGCTGTTATTTTTTTACATTTTTATTCTTGAGTCTACGTGTTGTGTGACTACAGCCGAACCTCTATATAACAAGCCTCTAAATTGCGAATTTTTCTATAAAGCGAATTTTTTCCTGGAACTTTGAACATTTCACGATTTTCTTCATAAAATAATCTCTCTATAGCGAAGTGCATTTTCTATATAGCGAACTTTTTCTTTTGTGATTCAATTTTTTTTCTCCCTATTTTTAAATTATTTATGAACATTTCAAGTTATTCTCTCTTTAACACATTTTACGGAGGTCATAAATCTTGAACCGGTTTTATTAGATTCTAACTCACCGAGACAAATAGAGTTCTGGACGTTTTATCGAATAAGTGCAACCTTTAACCGCCTTTGTCCAGTTCACTAGAATCATCTTCGATATCCAATTTTACACTCTGTGGAGTTGTCCCGTGTCCCCGTGTTCTAGTTATAAAATAATGTATGTTTAATATTATTTCTATGCTTTAAATTATAAAATGTCCTTAAAATTCATTAATTTTAGTATAAAATTATTTTCTTAATATTGAAAATACAGTGACACATTCGACATTGTTTTTTCTTGTTTTCCTTGCAGTTTTTCTTTCATTCTATTTTTGACGGGTAAGATATATAAAATAAACATATATTAATTTTAAAAAAAGGTGTGAATAATTACTTTTTTAATATATAGTGTTTATGAATTTAAATTTTGTTTTATGTGTTTGATAAAGTATATTAAAAGAGGAACCTCTATATAACGAATTTTCCGTATGATGAACTTTTTACTGGGATTTAGTGACTTTGTTATATAGAGATCCAACTATAGTTAATTGCATTTTTTCAAAATCCTGGTATAATAACTCGAATAAATGACTTAAAAACATAAGAACATTTTACACGCATACTTCTGGTTCCTTTCTAAAAAAGGGAGTGCGCGTTATACGGCGAATATATCTAAAAATTAAAAAAACACAGCTTGAAAGTATGGGTGCGCGCTATACGCCGTTTTTTACGGTGTATTTATTATGTTTTATAACAATACTTATTTATTCATTTATCTAACGTCCGTGCTTGACTTATTGACTATTTGACACCATCTTCAAGCTGGTATTCATCGAGTTTAGTACATTGGACCAAGCGATCGCCATCCATCCTAGCACGATTACAGAGCAGGCAGGACAAGCCAGTAGAGGTATTCACCCAAAATGTCATGTCCGGTGGTTAGGCTAAAGCGGACAACGGCCTCGGCTCTTTCCAGGTGCCTTAGGATAGGACCCACAGTGGGCAAGGTTTCCCATGGCTTCTCAATGCTCTTCGTTTTTGGGTTAGGGCAGTACATTTGTCAATGTAAAAGTGGATTTAAGGTATCCGACTACGTTCGAAACTGTGATTTTAAAAAGGCGCACAAATGGATAATTTTCATGATATTTAGTGTCACTTAGATTAGAATACATGTATAAAATGGTTTTAAGGACATTATGACAAAAAAAAATTATTTAAATACAATATTTTCGGCAAAAAATTAACTTAGAATAACCTTTTTTCAAAATCTTCTCCTTTTGTGAAAAATGCTTCTATTATAATAATATTTTGCCTGTATACAGCTCAGACCTCTGTAGAGAGCCTCAACTATGATTTTTGAAAAATTCACATTATTTTCAGAGTTACTACCAAGTGAAAAAATTATCGGAGTTTTTTTCTTAAAATTTCTCCCTTCAGTTGTAGTAAAGTATGGATAAATCCACTTTAAGTTGTATATTTCGAAAATTCTAGGTCAGCCTCTGTACAGTGGTCTGAGCTATATACTGGCGAAATATTATTATAATAGAAGCATTTTTCACAAAAGGGGAATATTTTGAAAATGGGTCATTCTAGATTCATTTTTTGTCAAAATATTGTATCTAAAATAATTTTTTAATGCAATACTATTCTTAAAACTATTTTATATACATTTTCTAATCTAAGTGACACTAAATATCATAAATAGTACCCATTTAAAAGCTTTTGCAAAATGATGGTTCCGAACGCAGCTAGTGCAGTGTTTCTCAAACTGTGGGGCGCTCCCCCTAGGGGGCGTGATAACCCTTCAAGGGGGGCGCGAGCGCATCGGAAAGTCGAAAATAAAAGATTATTTAAAAATTATCAATTTGCTAAAAGGAAACCAAACAAAATGTATTCTGGCATAATAAAAAAATACACATGATAGTATACTTATAAATGTATCTCAGTACGGTACAATATATTTGATACTAAGTTAAGAACAAGTTTAATAATTACTAGTGATTTTTCAATAGGTTTATCATGCAAAAAATTTAATACTTATCTTGATACTTTGCACGGTTTAAAATTAGGGTCGTATTGAAGCTTTAGCGTTAAAGTATTATACATTTGTACTACATTCAATACATTGTTATTGTATGGGGAAGGGGCGAGATGAAAATTCTGGTTGAAAATTGGGTCGCGAATATAGAAAGTTTGAGAAACACTGAGCTAGTGAATACGTTGTGAATGGTGCTCAATATTCAGGAACAATTCATATAATACTATACTCTTTTAAGGTATCCGACTACGTTCGGAACCGTGATTTTGCAAAAGCGTATAAATGGATAACATTTATGATATTTAGTGTTACTTAGATTAGAAAATGTATATAAAATTGTTTTAAGAATAGTATTACAATAAAAGAATTATTTAAGTACAATATTTTGAGACAAAAAATGAACATAGAATGACCAATTTTCAAAATATTCTCCTTTGGTGAAAAATGCTTCTATTATAATAATATTTTGCCTGTATATAGCTCAGACCTCTGTACAGAGGCTCAACTAGAATTTTTGAAATATATAACTGAGAATTGGGTTTATCCATGTTTTACGACAACAGCGGGAAGAAATTTTTTAAAAAAACAACTATAATTATTTCAAATAGTTGTAACTCTGAAAATATTGTGAATGTTTCAATAATCATAGCTGAGCCTCTTTACAAGAGTCTGAGCTATATACAGGCAAAATATTATTATAATAGAAGCATTTTTCACAAAAGGAGAACATTTTGAAAAAAGGTTATTCTAAGTTAATTTTTAGCCGAAATAGTGTATTTAAGTAATTTTTTTTGACAAAATGTCCTTAAAACCATTTTATACATGTATTCTAATCTAAGTGACACTATATATCATGAAAATTATCCATTTATGCGCCTTTTTAAAATCACGGTTCCGAACGTAGTCGGATACCTTAAAGCAATTTCTTTTACTGTTTTATAGTTCTAAACCCCCTTCTGTTCCATTTGAAATTGTTGCAGAAGGTGTATAATTGTATATAAGTTGCCCATTCATCCCGAATTTTCCGGAACAGTCCCATTTTTATTTATACACGCACATATATTGAGCCTTACCCAAAAAAGCAATAATAAAAAAATATTTGTTTGTAAAAATGAAAAGTATTTAAAAAATTATATACAGGGTGATGCACTACCAGAGCGACAAGCTAGCAAGGTGTGTGTGTGTGGGGGGGCGCCCCGCGACGACTCGGAATCACACAGGAATGCAGGGCCTCAAATGTCAACGTTGCGAGCTACGATGCAAAGAAGCAGAAGAAAAAAAAACAGAATAGAAACAGCAACGCATTAGTGCGACAGAAGACATTTTATTGAAACGTTGCACTACAACAGGTGTTCGAAATTACGAGCAGTGAGCTGACAGTGGCACTGCATGGACTTCTTTACGTTATGGAAGATTACTAACATGTCACATTCCCCGAAGCTACAGACATTGGAGGGATGAGTTCTTCAACTGAAACAAAGGTCGTTTCATACACCAAACTCTTCATGTGATCCCAGAAGAAGAAATCCATGTGTAATAGGCCCGGAGATCTGGCAGGGCAGTGAATGGGTCCACCACGATCTATCCATCGCTGTCTAAATGTTAGGTTGAGGTGTTTTTCTCGGACGTGAATTCCGTACTATAGAGGTGCCCAGTTATACTGGTACCCCTTGGAGCAGCGCGACGACGGATGAATGAGTGCTGCGTCAAGAATTTTGGAAAGGACTGCTTGCAAGATCAGATATGCCCTACCGTTCAGTGGCCGAGGTAGCCTTTTGTTCAAGATATCGGATCGTGGCTGGCATGTCACGAATTCGAGCCATGTACCACTAAAGACACACCGTGTAGAGGAGCGATGAAAGTAAAATCTGTCGAGAGCTCAAATGTCCTCGTCACTTGACCATGATTCAAAATAACGAGGACAGTCGCCAACAGCCCTCGTGTAGTTGAACAGTGTGACGTTAATATTCACTCACTTTCTCACTCGACCTACCGTCCAAAGTACTGACTGGGAAAAAGGTACGGTTGAATGAGGTAGTCTCCAAGAATGCCAAACATTGACCGAGAAACGCTGTTGAGCTGCACATATTTGAGTGCGATAATGGTTCTCCTAAGCTTTCACAGGGTTGTTGTGCTTATTAATGCAGCGTTTCTCAAACTGTGGTGCACGCCCGTCTAGGGGAGCGTGATAACTCTACGAGGGATGCGCGAGCATATTGAAAAGACGAAAACAAAAAAATATTTAAGAAAATTATTAATTTATGAAAAGTAAACAGAAACAAAATACATTCTGACATAATAAAAATAAAATACACATTCACGCTGATATAATATACATAGAAATGTATCAGTTCTGCTCTAGGTATTTTATAATTAATTTGACAATACTAAGTTAAGAACGTATGTGACGTATGGGGGGAGGGGAGCAATAAATAAGCAAATCCTTTGAAATAAGTAAATCCTTCACACATACTATCCAGGTTCTTTTATTGCATTCCAAAGTCTTTGGAATAATTTTATGAATAGCATTGCACAGAAAAGATCATACTTCGGAAAGACGTATATATACGCCTGGGTCAATTATTGCTTTGGTTAGAGAGACGTTTACATGCGTCGGTGGCACGTAAGAGGTTGAAGTCGTGTTGTAGATTTAGCGTCAAAGTAAAGTATTATTGAATTCAATATATTATTATTGTATGGAGGAGGGCCATGATGAAAATTATGACTAAATATTGGGTCGCTAATATTCAGAGTTTTAGAAGCACTGCATTAATGTTTTGCTGTTTTAGTTCTTTTTCTCTGCTTCTTTGTATCATAGCTTGTAACAATGGCATTTGAGACCCTGCTTTCCTATGTGAACTCCGAGTCGCCTCTCTACCCCGTACACACCCTACAAGTTTGTTTGTCTGGTAGCGAATCATCCTGAATATAGCATCTCGAATTTTGAACTTCGAAATCTAGTCACCTTAATTTATACGATTACTGTAATTCCTTTGCATATTGCAAGAAGTTCTGCCCGAGAGAAATTTGGATTTTTCGAATATCAGAGTCCTTGAACTTGTGTTCTCTGTTTTGCAGATGTATCTTAATTGAAACTTGGATAGTGTATTATTGAATAAAAAGTTTGGTTAGAGAGCACTCATAAAGAAATGCTGGTCTGTTTATTCACTATGATTGCGTAAAATGTAAGTTTGACTAATTCTTGATTTGTTCTAACACAAAATAATGCATCCTAAAAAACGTTCTAATAAGAGATCATTTTATAATAAAAACCTCTTAAAAGTGATACTTTTGATTTTTCAATAAGTTGAATTTTTTGTAATGAAATGGATTTCTTTTGTTAATCAATTGTTAAGTTTGTCAGTGAATAAAGACTGCCAATTAATAAATAAAAAAATGAAAATTTTAATTTTTAGAAGCACATTTCTTTCTATCTTTATTAAAGCTTACAGTTTCTTAACTTGTTCCTTTCTTTTACTGACATTCTCATACCGATGTTTAAGAATTAAATTTTTTTTTCTTTTAGCTCTTTTTTGCAGTATTATCCAGAGATCTTCATGTCACAACGAAACGGAAAGGAAAATGTTTGATAAAAAAATCGTATTTTCCTCCTTCAACATCCAAAAAGAGTAAGAAATGGAGAAAATAAGAAAAAGAGTAAACACACTCAATGTTCTTGGAAGCTGCTGTTTGAAAAATATAGAAAAAGTGGACAAGTAAGAAAATATACCCGTACATATATGTTTTGAATGAGGAACAATATACGGATATTTATATTCCGTGTACAGAAGGCATCTTCTTCAATTGTTTTCTGAGGAATTTAGATAAGAAATGATATTTGGAATTCTGAATATTTAAAAGTATTCTTTCTTTTCTTGTAAGTATAAAGTACTTCACAAAATCTTGATTTCGTTGAAATAATAATCTGCATTCTAAATGGGAAACGCGAAAGTCAGCATTTTAAATAGTACATTTTTATTAAGCTTAGGAAAATCAAACAGTATATTTGTGATCATATATTTCACATATACATACGTTTATATTTATGATAGAGTCTGCTTATATCTTTCCAGATTTTTTTTTAAAATTATGAGAAATATAAATATTTTTTAAACCTGAAAGATTTGCATGTACATAGTTAGATTTGTGTTAACATGTTGTTGTCAGTAGTATAACGGCTTAGATTATATAATTACAGGTGTTAATTTTATCTCAAGTGCTAAAAATGGGAAAAATATGTAATTAATGTATTTACGAGAATACTTTGATTTTTTTAAGGCAGTTTTCTAAAGAAATAACTTTTAAAAATATGAAAAATATATTCGTAACTATTCAAATTATACAGTTGTGAAATTAAGCAAAATTATATGTATAAATATATAAGACAAATCTTACGTTTTGTAGGATATTTCCTACAAATATATTTCTAATTATTTGCAATAAATTGTTTTATAAAACTAATTGTCCTCTTTAGAACTAAGCCTTTTGTTACAAAAAGAATAACAAAAATAAATATTTTGTAAGAAAGTAAAACACCAAATTTTAAAAAAATATAAAAAAAAATAGATTTTTCTTTATTTTTTTTAATAGTGTTAAATATATGACTTTTAGATTTAAGAAGAGTTTGTAGAGTATGGTATGCTTTCTAAAACAACCTTAATAAATAAATAAAAAATAAAAGAATATATAACTTTTTAAAACATAATACACGCTGTTAAGAATTAAATACTAGTGTTATGATATTTTAATTTAATTTATTTCGTTAAAATGTCATTTTATTACATTAATTTCTTTATATATTTTATATGAATTAGTTTGTGGCTGCCTTATATTTTTCATCTCGAGAAATATTTATATGGGCTTAATTCACGTGACGTCATAATGGTTGATAATGACAACCACGGGCTTCGAGCCAATCAGTTCAAAAACTTATGTGACATCATAGTAATGCTAAATACAATCATGGTTTTAGAGCTTATGAGTTCTTGCGTTTCGTTATCGCCAACTTTTGCTCTTTGCTGAAACTTCCTCTTAAAAAAGTAAGTATATAAGCAATTGCAACAACGCTCATAGGTATACAAAAAGCATTTTATTTAAAAGTGAAAACAAAATTTAAAATCTTTTTTGATGAAATTTTTTTTCCATAAGATTTCAAAATTTTTACCCAATTATGAAATTTGACATTTTAATAAAGCTTACAAATAGGAGAACAAATACAAGTTAATTTAATGTCAGTTTTGAATTTAATGGAGAATACGTGTTTGGTTTTGTGATGTGACCTTCAGGAATTGATTCAATTTCATTTTTTTATTCTGGAAAAACTTTGTAGTGAGATGTTGTTTTAAAAATCCTATTATATGAACGGAGAGAGAGAGAGAGATGCTAAACAGGAACAGAGTGAAAAAAAACCCAACCCTTTTATTTACTATACATAGATAATTTCTTAGAAACACAAACAAGCGAAAATAAAAAGTATCTCAAACCGAGAAAATAATGTTTTAAAATATTAAACAAATTGTGAAAATTTTTGAATTTTACTAAAAAGCTCAAGGACCATACAGCTTTTTCCCCTGCAGCTCCGATAGCTTTCTGTCTTTGTTCTTTAAATTTGTTTTTCCCTGCGAGCACCTCAAGTTGATGCCAAGCTTCTCTTTGATCTTTTTTTTTCTGGATAGATTGAAAAACTCTTGAACTAGCGGCAGTTTTTCAAGCACTTATAGTATTTTTAGCTTTATTTTAGGTGAAAATGAGTAAAAAACAAAAGATATGAAAAAAAAAATATTTAATTTTGCGAAAAACCAAAGAAAGTTAAAATATTGTTAAGTTTGAGAAAGAAAAAAAAATCCTTTCTTAGAATCATTTACTTGATGTTAAGTAATATCAAATTTTCTTGCTCACAAATTGTTTACGAAGATTTTAAAAATTGAATGACCTGTGGTGAAAAATTTTTATCAATTCGAAAATCTGGGTTTTAACAGACTTTTTATTTATACTTTGAAAAGATTTTTCCTTTTAAATTTGAGAGAATATAATGGTTACAATATATTCCCATTTATAAAGTATTTATCTTTGTGTGAGTTATTTCTAAATAATACCGTATTATATTTGGCTTTGAAATGTTAAGTATCATATTTATCAAAAATTAAATATGGTATTATAATGTATAGAATATATAATTTGAATATTCTTGTATTATTATTTTATTTCTGCGTCCTATTTAATCTTCCCAAAGATAATTATTTCAATGACATAGATGAATGAAGTCTTTTGATTTAATTCACCTTTATGTTTAGATAGATACAAAAGATAGGAAATTCATTTTGAAAAATACATTAAAATACCTCTTTATCATACGAACAAGAACTATAATATGTAATTTTGAATGCCCTTTCGATTAAGTAGAACAAAAACAATGGACTTTATACACGTATTTTAATTTCCATCGGAAAACTTTGCATAAAGACATGGCTTTTAAATAATTCATGAATAATTTATCGTTCTCTCCATTTAAGTTTTAAGTACATTTGACGAAATGACAGATTTCTTCACTAAAAAAAGCACACGAGAAAGCAATTAATTCCGAATCTTTTTCAAGAGATATTTTTACATGCACATTAGTATAATGAAAAATGTCTTCATTCATTCGTCAAAATTGATTGTTTTTGTCATTCTAATTTATCTAACCTGAAACAAATGCTATTTTTGCAATAAAATATTTGAACAACTGATTAATTTACTCATACCTTAAGCGTACCAAGAAGCCCAGTGGTTGAGTGGTTGTGCATCACATTTCCGTTCTACAGGTCTGGGGTTCATGCCCCGGATTGTGCAAGGTCGACTCAGACTTTCATCCAGTGCCGATTAAAGCTCATTTCGGGCCCAAGGCACAGAAGATCTACACCCCCCTTGGCACTGAAGTATAGAAATTTATAACTAGAAAATCTGATCAAGTCCAACTTATGCAGGCCTCAGGATCTTGGGTGCCCTCTCCCAGTGCCCAATGAATAAACCGGCACTGCTTTCATCTCTTCAGTGGGTGGATGAATGAACACCAAGTTTTCTTGCGAACTAAACCCTGGGGGCTTCGTATCAGACTCACCACCTGACCAGAAAATCAGCTGATGCATCTCATTGCCTTAGGTCACGAACATTGAGATGGGCGCTATAGGTCTCAGCCCTCAAAAGGGGCTGTTGCGCCAATAAATTTAGTTTAAGAGCACTGGAAATAAAAAAAAAATATTTCTTTTATTTCACTAATTGCAACTTTATGCAACTCTAGTAACGTTCAACTGTTTTTAACATGCATTCCAAGTGCCCGGATAAAAATATTATTTTTAAGCAATTAACCCTTAAAAAAAGAAGAGAGTGAATTCCTATCACATTGTTTGATTGTTAACCAGTTAACTATGATTGACGACTATACTCGTCATGGAGGAGTTACAGGATATGGGATCATGACGAGTATACCAGTCATGCGTAAAAATTAGTGACCACATTGGCTGCTTAAATCGTAATGCTTGAGGAAAACAAAACATGTTCTCAAATTTTAAAACGTTTAGAATACTCTGAGGCCATGACGGTGTAAAACAAATAGATAAAAAATATGAAAAATTTAAGATTAACTCATGCGTCCCTGTAGGCACCGGCGGATAGAACAGCGTATAAATTCGCAAAACGATTTTATTTATGTGCGATAATATTGTTTTTTTAGATGTTAGCCTAATAAGGCCAAAGTCAAAGTTGGAAAGGGATTTATAATAGGGTTCATTCAGTTAGGGTCAGCCATAAAACAAACGCATGATGCAGACCAAGCCATGAGCTCATTGATAGCTGCTGATCCGAAGTTACCTAGCTATAGAGTGGTGTAAGCGGCAATCGTTTGATGTTAGAACCATGTGCTAACATTAGAGTAATGGCCCAATGCCGTGCTGCCTAAGGAACAGTTATTTTATTGGGGTGGAAAAGGGAAGGATGCTTTCTGGTAAGAGGACTGTGATCAACCCTACATCACCTACTCCAGAACTTCCTGTGTGTCAAGACTGGAAAACAAGATGAGACATAATAAAAACGAGACTAAGTGTGAAGCTTGAAAAAAGAGTAGAGTTGGAAACAACTGTTGACGTAATCTCACAACCTTCTCTATCCATGTGGCCAGTTTATCCTTAATCGATCATGCCAGTTGGGAGTACTGCGATTGAGTGAACTCGTGCAACTGGACATTTCTACCTGAAAAATGTAGAATCAACATCAAGTTTCTTGGGAAGTTTAAGAAATCGCCCACGAAAACTTTTCAAATATTAACCAAAGAATATGGAGATGGGACTTTGTCTCGTGCACATGTGTTTGAATGGTATAAGACATTTCTAGGAGGAAGATGATGAACCAGCTGGGCGCCAAAGGCTAGCGATTACAGACAAAAACATAGCCAAAATTCGTGATATGAGTGAGTTCTCTCTCACATTAGTGGTCAAACTGTTAAACAACACTATTACTTTGAAGTACTAGGGACATGGATACTGACGAGAACTAAAGGGCTCCTCTTTGTGCAATCTTTATTGGCAAGCTAGGGACTTAGCGAGTTCACAGATTTTCTCGCCATTTTTTCCCCTTACTTTGATTATTTTGCATATTTTTGTTCTTGTTCCTACCCCCTTGTTTTGCAGTGGTCTTCTGTAACACCCTGGTCATTGGGAATAAAAAAACATTGAAGTTCTAAAAAGACTTCGTGAAAAAAGTAGGAAAAAACGGCCAGAATTGGGGAGTGATGAATGGACTTTACACCAAGACAAGGCATCCGCTCACTTGGCCCAATCTGTCTCAAGCAGTTTCTTATCAGCAAAGACATTGATGGGGCATCCTCCTTATTCAACTGATTTGGTGCATTGTAACTTTTTTTTCATTTTGTACAGTTAAATCTTGCTGAAAGGAAACCCATTTCACATCAGTTGAAAAAATTAGACAAAAACTGAAATTCTCCTAAATGGACATCCCAAAACCTCTTTTCACAACTGTTACCAGCAATGGCAGCACTTAATATAGAAGTGTGTGGATGCTGAAGGCAGCTACTTAGGTGATGCACTCATGGAGAATCGATTCTGTAAGAGCAATGATTTATAGGTCCAGTCTCGGGTTGTTGTTTTTTTGTATCATACCTCGTATGTTTATGTTAACAAAATAAATAAATATTTGTAATAAAATTGGGGATTTTATCAAATTAATCAATATTTCTTATCCAATATTTTAACAGCGACACTTACTCTATGATTGACGAGTATACTCGTCATCGCTTGATTTTTCCGTGGTACACAAAGTTGCACACTCTCGAACGGGGGTGTCACAGATAACTAGTTAAAGAATTTTAAAATAGTCATATGTTATTATAAGTTACTCACGCTTCTTTGAATACACTGCAAAAAAACTTCTTCGGTTTTAGCAATAATCACCCATTATCTGAAGTACGCTTTTTATGCAGAATTGAGTGCATTTTAAGGTATCCGACTGTTAAGATATCTGTTAAGGTATTCGACTACGTTCGGAACCGTGATTTTGCAAAAGCGTACAAATGAATAATATTTATGATATTTAGTGTCACTTAGATTGGAAAATGTATATAAAATTGTTTTAAGAATAGTATTACAATAAAAAATTATTTAAGTACGATATTTTGACAAAAAATGAACATAGAATGATCCCTTTTCAAAATATTTTCTTTTTGGGAAAAATGCTTCTATCATCATAATATTTTGCCTGTATATAGCTCGGACCTCTGTACAGAGGCTCAACTAGAATTTTTAAAATATATAACTTAGAAATGGGTTTATCCATGTTTTACGACAACAGAGGGGAGAAATGTTAAGAAAAAAACGCCGATAATTATTTCAATGGGTTGTAACACTGAAAATAATGTGAATTTTTCAACAATCATAGTTGAGCCTCTAGACAGAGGTTTGGGTTATATACAGGCTAAATATTATTATAATAGAAGCATTTTTTACAAAAGGAGAACATTTTGATAAAAGGTTATTCTAAGGTAATTTTTTGCCGAAATATTGTATTTAAATAAATGTTTTTTGTCAAAATGTCCTTAAAATAATTTTATACATGTATTCTAATTTAAGTGACACTGAATATCATGAAAATTATCCATTTATGTGCCTTTTTAAAATCACGGTTCCGAACGTAGTCGGATACCTTAAACACTCTCATCAAACTTAGTAAACATCAATAAATACACTCTCAATAAACAAAACTTCAATACTTTGATTATGGCATGTTGTAATGAGTTATGGCGTGCATGAGATAATGCAAGCAATTAATTAAGTTTCACATTCTCAGAGGTGAAGAAATATTGTTGTCACTGATTGCTTGTTTCAAAGGCAAAAAGAGATACTATATACCTTTTAAACTTTCAAAAAATTTCTCTTAAACTTAAGAAATCCATCAACTGTTTCACAACTAAGGGAAACATCCCCTCCCCCATTTTAAAATGGGTGATTGTCGTATTTAATTATAACCTTACCTGTGTTTCCTTATATAAAATGCCAAAATAAAACGTATGTCAAATGCAATTACTTAAACGGGATCATTTAGGAAAAAAAAAAAAGAAAACGAAATAAAGAACTGTCAAATCAATTGGCGTCAATGCTAAAACATTCGTGGGCTGTATTCTAATTCATATTACTTATTTTAGTTTATTGCGTCGTGTAATAATACGAGTATATTTCTGTGCTTTCTCGTGTCTTATGCTACTCGATATGCGTAATTTTGTGCAATTAAAAGGTATATTTGAACAAATGAAAACAAAAGATAAAACTACGCAATGAGGCCAAATTGAAGAACTGACTTCCAGGTTCGAATTCAGGCTGGCTCGACACCTGGCAGTGAATTTTACTTTAAGGGACCAGGGTACTCTAGTGGTTAGGGTCACGAACTCGAGGATGGAGAGTTATAGGTTCGAGTCCTGGTACCGCAAAAGATGTGCTATCTAGAGGGAGCTGTAATGACGTGAGCAAGTAAAATTACTTCATTACTTGGTAGCATGAGAATTCACACAGCTATTAGCCTAAAAATGCATTTTGTTCCACATTAAATAAACAATACATTATGTTCATTAGTAAATTGTTAATGGTCACAGTCTTTTGCTGAAGAAAATTTCTAGTCCCGAGTAAGGTTGAAAGATCTTGAAATGATCGGCTTTGAGATGCGGCTGTTCCCGTCACCCCTTTCACTGGTATGATTCAAAGACAGTTCATTCAAGTGGTTGCTTCACCGACTCCGGCTCTCCGACTTTCAAAAGTCATCGACGTTCCTCTCCCTTGGTCCTTGAGGTTTGGCTATCCTCGCGACATCTATCGAGCGTCTTCGAAGGAGAAAGAAAAAACTCTGATCCTGAAGGTAATGCAGTAGATTGAAGGAGATAGGGAATGATCCTCGTCAACTTGCGAGCAGACTCTTTAAACAACCTGGGCAGGCCACTTTTATGCCCCCAATCATCTCTAATTTGTGAGGATAGCAGATCTGCACATGGCCCTCCTCACTTTAGTCAAGAGACAATAGGCTGGCACATTTGAAACAAACTTTGGGATTGTACCTAGTTTACCCTCTGGAGGGCTATAAATCACCCTGCCCCTTTGACACTGTGTGCATGTCTTTATCACGAAAGGCTGACATTCCTTCTCATTCAAATATATCGCGGCCCACATGTGCGAAGGTGACCCAACAAAGAAGCGTTCATTCTATAGATCATTGGGACTGAAATTGTCTTGGTGTCAGAGAAAGAAAAGGCGTGGCAACATCAAAGCTGTTTACAAAATCGGGTCACATCTGTCTTTCACAAAGCATGAGAGAAGAATATCCAATCTTTTTTCGGAATATACAATGTTCCATCAGGGTATCCCAATCACCCTATTCATCGAATTTGACAAGTATTGTCGGGGAGTGTCCAACTAAGGAGAGCCGATGTAATTGAGCCGATTCAAGTTAAATCTTCCCCTCAGGGGGCTCACCTTCTTTAGGTGGGTACGGGTGTCACAATCCCGAGGTGATCTTTTCCTTTTCCCAAGGGGTTTACTATCTTTGGTAAACACGGGTGTCACGACCCCGGGTTACCCCAATAATCCTTCTCTATTTTCGACCCTCCATCTTGTCATCCAATTTCTTCTTTTCCCGTCCAGACCACAGACCTATAAATGTTTGGCGCAGTATAGCCAAAACTGGCTCTTGCGCCATAAAACACCAAACTCAACTCAACTCAAGTTAAATCTGTCAAGGATCAATGTCCTCTCGTTGGAGTGATGTGGTTGTCAGGGGAGGGGATGCCAAATAAGGTGTCATCCTAGTCACTTCTCTGATGTTTAAAATTACGAGGTCCGTCGCCAATAGCCATCATGTTGCTTTAGATTACGACATTTTGTATAACTCTCTCACTCTCCCGCCCTGAAGAATAGATGCATTGATCCTAAAAGCTACACGCTGTTATATATCTTTCTAAAGATTCATTTTTACGTCTTAAGATTAATTAAGTTTTAGCTGAGATAGAATTTACTCTTATCAACCTCATGGTTTTGTGAAGGTTAAAAACTCTTTTGTGGGAAACAGGTACTTATATTATGAATCATAGGTTTGTTGTAGAATTAATCTTTCTTCTATTTTAGAAAATAGAAATTGCAAAAAGCATAGCGTCCTCTTTGGATATAAGATCCATAAAATAATGCTACACTATCCATTAACCCCTATCCGCTAATGAGACATTATCTTTTCCGTACGTTCTGCAAGAAGCATCGTAATTAAACCTTTATCTCTTCGGAAAAATACGCTGCAGCTTAAACACGCCTAACTGCTATCACTAATTACGTATTACACCCAAACAACACCTTACGATAAGATACAAAAACACACTTGTTACCAGATCAAATAGGAAAAAAATAAACAAGTAAAATGGGTTTTTTTACAACAGGCCGATATACGTGGAAAGCTACTTATTTATTTTTTAACGGTGATTTCACGTAGTGTAGAAAATCCATTTATCTAAACATTTCCGCATCAGATGAGATTATTAAATGGGAAATTCAATAGTGTAAGATGGTACAAGTCACCCTGAAAAAGTCGTTACCTTAGGAGAAATGCGATTAACCAACTTTATAGTGGAGTTGAATTACCTGCGGGGTGAAATGCAATTTTCTCTTCCTGGAAAAATTAGATTGTTCTTATTAAAAATGCGGTTCCCTTTTCATAGTTCCGTCATATTTGTCATATTTCTAAGCTATTTTTCAGAGAAAAAGATTGCAGTGGTGTAGAAAGATAGTTTTCTTGTTTTGCATATTTTTGGTATGAGATCGTCAACAGTTATAAGAAAATAAGGGAAAAAAGTATTCAGGGAATTTTCATGATGAAAGAGAACCCCCTTTTCAGTTCCTCCTATTAGTTCAATCTCTCCCTATATATATATATATATATATATTTCTATATCTTGTTCAAATTTTCAATCGTTAATAAAATACTTTCTATTCATCCATTTAAGTTCAAATAAATTTTTATAAACTTATGGACGACACTTGATATTAATACAGTTTTTTCAAATATGAATTTATTCATTAAATTAAAAAATGAATAAATAGTAACAAACAGAAATAATAATCCAACAGCATATATAGAAAGGAAACGCGTTCGTTGTCTCCCTATAGCGCAATGGATAGCGGGTTGGATTTCTCATCCAAAGGTTATGGGTTCGAGTACCACCTGGGATGGCTTAATTTCTGAGACCATAATTTTTTTTCTACTATACTATTTCATAAGAATAATTAAAATTTAATTAATGAATAAATATTTACAAACAAACAAAAAATAGTCCAAAAATGGAAAACTGCAAGGAGAATCGCTTTCTATTTTGTCACTTAATAGTGTGATTCTGTCATATGTATATATACATATTTATATTAATTTTAACTATTTAATATAAAGTAAATAAAAGAAAATTTCTTTGACTTAAGTAGGAATTGTCTTAAATTTTTTTTTACATTACTTGTTTGGGTCATTTTCTGTGTATTTCATCATGAAATGCTTATAATAAACCTCTGTATTTATTTGTGCATGAAATGTTTGAAAGTGCGTTTTCATTTTCTACGATAAATATCTATATTTTGTATTTTTCTTTGTTTTCCTTGCTTTTCTTAAAGGTAATGGAAAGTAAATCTTGAAAAGGTAAATATTGCCGTTCATTTACGGTAATAATTTTTTTTTATGTGATTGGCGTTTAATGCTTTTTCAATGATGCTTTTAAACTAGGGTCAGTTAAATAAAATGTAGGCTATATTGAATTGAAATTAAAGAAAATTCATCAATGTTTCGATAGAGGTTTAAATCACATTTATTTCCAAGAAATATTAAACTCAGATTTTGAATTTTGATGTGAAGAATTATCATTTCTTAATTACAAGATATCAAGAAGAAAATAGTATGTTTATTATAATTATCCATTTAATGTTGAATAATTCTGGTTAAGAGATAAAAATAAATAAATAAATACATAAGGAAACTTTTAAATACATTCTTAAAATTTTTTTTGAATCATTAGAATAGTGTTGATTGTAATGATAAAAACTACTTATTTCATGGACTTATGAAACAAAAAACATAATTTTTTTTGTTTACTTCAAGAGACTCAAATATATATATATATGGACTATTGATTGTATAATAATAATCTCTAACTTAATTTTAGAACAAACGCATAGCAAACAAGCAATATATAAAAAAATTGAGTCAATCCCTACTTAGGCCAACAAAGAAAATTTTTATTTTAGTTACAATTAATATATCAATATGTATATACATACGACAGAATCAAAATATTATGTGACAAAATAGAAAGTGGTTTTCCTTGCAATTTCTATTTTCCTTTCTGTATAGGGTGTTGGACTATATTTTTTTGACTGTTATTATTTATTGATTTTTTAATTTAACTAAATAATTAATATTTAAAAAAACTATATTAAAATCAAGTGTCATCCATTACAAGTTTAAAAAATGTATTTGAATTTGAATAAATGTATAGAAGTTTTTTTATTAATGATTGAAAATTTGAACAAGATAGTATATATATATATATATATATATATATATATATATATATATATATATAAATATAAATACATAAAATAATTTTTGTCCTTATGCGAATAAAGACATTGTAAAGTAAATTGCTGGCACATCATCATCTTGTCCTAATCATTGAATAATTATGAACAAATAATTCAAATTTATTTTTATAAAAAAAGGCATTTTTAGTATTTTTATTATTTAAACTCTACATGTAATGGATTAAAGAAGATTTATAATGAGTAAATATACATGTGGTTCATATTATGTGTTTAATAATGGTCTCCTAAAAGAAAATGGAAAATAAGCAGACAAATACGAGACATAAAAAATGTAAAATATTTTGCTGGTTAAAATATTTTTTCCTTGGAAAATTAATGCAAAATAAAGAGCAGCTTTTAATGATGAGGGGATTTAATAATTTCGCAAACATTTTAAATATAAAAAGTAAGAATTACATTCTATCGATGTTTATTGAAATGAAAATTAAATTCATGTCAATGCTTAGCAGAAACATTAAAAATGATGTTTTTTTCACTTGGAAAGAGACAGAGAGAAAAAGAGAAGAACGTTCTTTTACTAAACTAAATAAAACTAATGTCATAACATAATGTTTATTCTCGCAAAGGTATTTTCTTAACGTTACTGAAAACTGTGATAATCTGTAATTCTTTATTTTGACATTTACTTAATCGAAATGTACATGAACACATACTTTGAAATGTATCGAATCCACTACAATTAATCCATCGTGTTAATTAAAATATCTTAATTCCAGATTTTCATTTTCGAATATATTTTTCTATCCTGTGAAGATAATTTGTACATAAAAGGACGAGGAAAACTTGTTCAGTTAAAATATACACTTCCAAAGCATTTCGTGGAATTTAGTTTATTTCTGTTCTGTTATCAGTTAGCACAAATCTAAGATAGGTAAGAATAACAGAGTTGTATTCCCTTCCACGGGAAAGATTCAAATCTACACAATAGAACACATTTCGATGGGAAAATCTTTCTAATTCAAATGCATGAATAAATTTCAATAATTGTAAAGATTTGTATTCTGAGATAAACGTGTAATGGAACTCTAAATGTGCGAAAAAGTATGTTTTAAAGTTCGAGAATGGTAAAAGCACGAAAAAAAAAATTAAACTTTTACTAATGGCATGTGTACAGTGTTTGTTGTATATTTTCTCAGCGTATCATTACTTTTCAGCATTATATCTCTCATGATGTTCGTTTGATTTCTTGAAAGATTGCTCATAATTTGACCAGCAAAGTTTTTCAGTTTTTGCTTTTAAGATATGGAATTAATTGAATGGTCATTTTGATCTCGTTATCTTAATCCATTAGAACATACCGAATTTACTCGAATCTAAGCTGAAGTAATTTTCTAGAGTTTATGTTACTGAAAATCGGGCCCGGCGTAGAATAGGTGATGAAACATTTGTAGGAAGGAGGATTGAATTTCTTCCCTTTCAAAAAAGGAAAATTCCCCTACCCCAATACACCAGATACGCTCATCCACGAATTAAACAATGGCATTGGGGAGGGAATTGCTTAATTTTTAATCGGATTTTAAGGGAATAACTATAAACTGTACGTTATTATATATAAGATAAGTGTTAATTTTTGTTTTTAGTTTTATACATGACAAGCCTATAGGGACGCTGGTAATTATTAAACTTGTTTTTAACTTATATATATAGTACTGTTAAACTAATTATAAAATTCATTGCGCAGAGCTGATATATTTACAAGTGTATTATATCAATGTAAATGTGTGTTTTATTTTTTATTTGTTTGCTTTCAGTAAATTAATAAATATTAAAATTTAATTATTTAATTTTTTTAGTAAATTAATAATTTTTGTTTTCGACTTTTCAATATGTTTTCTCCCTCCCTTGTAAGGTTTTCACGCCCCCTAGGGGGTGCGCCCCCCAGTTTGAGAAACACTGTGTTAGAATCTTCAAAAGCTAATTCGAATTGCATGATTGGGGGAAAAAGTACAATTTCAAAAGCTACATTAAATAAGTACTGACGGTTTAGTAAGTATTTAAGAATGAAATGTTTCAAATTGCTTATTTTTATTTTACGCCTTACTTAACTGATTGAACCTGTAAACAGATTATTAACAATGGAGTAGTATTTTGTATTTTGTGTTATATTATATTTTTAAATTTCCTCTACATAGACTTGCATTAAAAAATATGCTATTTGCGTGAAAATTCCACAAAAGCTAATAACTAACTATTTTTTCTTCCTTTTTGTTTGTTTGTTTAATATTTGGAAAAGTTGGAAGTAGCAAGCACAATTGTTTTTATCAGATAGTGACACTCTTCCTAAAACAGTTGGCCATCCCTGTTTTTGGTCAATAAAGTTTTATATAGATTTCATGTGGGAAATTTTAGGAAAATTTTTTCAAGTATCCCAGATTATTGCTGATTCAGTCAGTTAATTGATGATAATTCGGCAAGAATCCTCACATTATCTATCATTTGATCACTTGATCAATCGCTTCTTCGGCGGATGACATCCTGAAGGTTGATCAACTCCCTCTCGATTTTCTTGCTTTAAAGCGATCAAATTCTGGAATAAATCTTACAGTCAGTTTATTTGTAAAAATTGTATTTTTAAAAATTAAGGATAATTTTCGTTTGTTTTTCATTTCAAATAAATACGCGGAAAACAAGAATGAAAGTTCCTTGTAGATTTTTTTTTCATAAGCAGAATTGTATTTTATTGGGAAGAGGCATTTTTTTTATGAAATTCTAATACAAAACAGTGAAATAAGTTTAACGCGAAAACGCTTAAGATGAAATGTTGGTTCAAACCAAATAATACAACGGTTCCGAAGAACTGCTATATATTTTCATTCATTTCTTTTCTTTTAACACGAAATGTGTGTGTGTGTGTGTGAAAATCTCTTAACACGAAAAGATTTCCTTTCTGGGAAGGAACAAAAAAAAAAAAAGGGAAGCACCACCAGTCCTAGTGTATCGTCGGAAGAATTCATTGTGATAATGTGTATACAGTCCTAATTATGACAGACAAAGACATTTGGACTTTGTTCAAGGCTCAAAAAATAGCATTGATGCAGATTCTGACGACGAAAATGAAATGAATAATGCAGCTCCTGTTCACACGCCATCCGAAACGAGGAACATCATGAAAAGTATGCGCATTCATTTAGACGCACATTTCAATGGTGAAATGAATAACAAAATGACGACATCACACAGTTTAATGCTAAAAAAGACAATGCAACGAAGAATACCAGATTATTTTCCAAAAACTCAATAAACGTTTGATTTTTCAAAAATTTGTATTAAAATTCATGAAGTTCATGTGAATGTTTTTATTGTATTGATTTTTATCAAGTACATGCATATATATATGTAAATAAAATGTACTCTAATTAACTTAATTTTGTTGAATATGCATGTTTTTTCTACAATGTCCTTCAACATGAAATTCTTTTAACATGAACAAGTATTTCAGTTCCTTCAGTTCTTGTTAAACTATTTGCACTATATATTTGTTTTCTCCTTTTGTGTAATTCAATAATTACAGGGCAATCTGCACAATAAAGGGATTTTCATTTAATTGTTGAACATTATTTTAAAAAAAGTCATTGCTTATTTATTGTAAAGCAAAAATATTTATGGAAATAATACTCTATCTTCGTTTAAGAACCTCTTAAAAATTGCAATTTTGAGATGTAAAAAGGAGCTATACAAAAAGGCTGCAACATCAAAAGTAAGCTAGAAAATCTGACCTATTCTTTCTATAATAAATCCCTTGTTTGATTCAAATCTTGTTTCGTGAAAGTAGATCAAAGACTCGGTTGCGATCAGGCAAGAACAATCGAAAAATTTGTCCGCAGGAAAAAATGATACAGTCTTTCGTTATAAATTTCTATATTCAATTTTTGGAAAAAACAGATCAGTATGAAATATATTTAAGGTATTTTCAAAAAATGGAATAAGGAATTGAGATTAGTTGTTATATTTGAGAAACAGAGCATGTATAATAACGGAATTTTCCAGTAAGAATACTTTACAAGTTCGGAAATAAAACGAAGTAATGTCTTTTCAGTAGTATTTATGTATATCAAAATAATATTTTGCAAATTGGTATGAAACAACAGCTTGTATTAGTTTTTATCATTTTTTTAATATTTAATTATGTTCATTTCCGAAATATCCTCATTTAATTAAGAATTTCTATACCTAATATAACCAATGTACAGTGTAATAATACATGTACAATGTTTCAATGCGAGGAAACTTAATTGAACAAAATCTGTAATGTAATAAGCACAGAAGTTTAAAATTTGTTTTTAATGTTCATTTATTGCAGAGAAAACTAATGATGATAAATATTATTTTAATTTTAAAAAATTCTTTCTTCTTTCTTTTTAATTTTATTAATTGGGTGTAAGGGTTGAGTAAAGTTCTGTCGTTTCTTTCTGAAGAAAAAACAAACAAAAAAATTTTGGTTTTTTATCTAAAATTTAATCTAAGGTGTAATTTATTTTGTTAGTTACAACTGTCTGTCTGGAATTTAAATTAATTGGTGTTTAAATTTATATATATACTTACAGTTATTTAATTACAGCTCTGATTATAAAAATATATACTCTTGTTAAATTCATCGAGATTATAGTTATATAATTACAAACTTAGAATAGTTTTATTTGATATATTGTGGGTGTAAAAGAAAGTTCTTGCTTTCTTTCTTTTTTTCCCTGAAGAAAAATTTAATAAATCCAATAAATGTTTTTCTCTTAATTCATGTGGCACTCAAACAGAGAATTAGGACACGGAACCAAGCCTCTTAATGGAATCCAAAGCAATAGGCTGATAAATTCCAAGCTTGAAGTCAACTTCTGTAGAAGATAACAAGGAGTTTGTCCTGATCATACTGCGGAACACTTCGTCATTGACATCTGATGCTCTTTCTGATCTGGGTTCATCTTTCAAAGCGATCCATCAAGCAAAATTTCAAAAGCACTCTTTATCATGTAAGAGATGTTACTGCTTCCTCTCCAAACATGTCATCCTAGTATTTTTTTTTTTGTCTCCATTGTGTTATTCCCTTTTTGGAACTCAAACAGCATACAATGTCTTATATATAAGTGTACTTTTTCTTCACTCATCTCGACAAATTTACAAGTTTAAAAAAACTGACTAAAATGCAAAAAATGAGTATAAATCACCAATAGCACATTAGTCTAACTCAGTGATGGTGAACCTAAGACCCGTGGGTCAGACTCTGACCCACGCAAGCTTTTTAACTGACCCACGATTACTAGGAAACCACTTGTTTCCTTACGAGGGTTTATTTAGATTTTCTAGTTAGTGTGGATTATTAATATTCTATTTGAATTTTATCAAGCACTGCATTTACACAAAAGCAATTTAAATGCTGTCTATAACCTTCAGTTTGATCATTACAGTTCCAAAGTTACGCAAATGACAACAATTGTATATGAAAATATGTAGGATTTGAAATAAAGCAAAAGAGTGTTTACAAAATATCAAGTAAAATGTACAATTTTACTCACATTTTGTTTGTTGAAAAAAAATCGAAAACCAAAACAAATAACTATATTTAAAGCACATTCTTCGGATAAAATGCACTTTTGTAAGATTATGTTCAGTTATGTTTGTAGAAAGAGAATTCTATTGCCCCCTTTTTTACCCGTTAAGCCAATTAAATTTTTAAGATATATAGTTTTAAAAATACTCAGTTAAAAATTTTTTTTTAAACTTAGTTCTGGTGCAAATGGGCATTAGTGACCCTAGAGCTAGTACCAAAAAAAATTTGAACGAGATTTGACCCACGTCTCAAAAAGGTTTGCCATCCCTGGTCTATCTGTTTAAATAGGTTTAAGTCAGATCCGAGTACTTGTTAAGGATCGACAACGCATAAAAGTGCACGTGTTCAAAAGCGACAGAAATTTCCTTTATACTCAATAAAATGATCGATTTATCTCTTTCTCCACCTGTGGAGTACGTTAGAGCAGGGGTGTCCAACACGCGGGCCACATGCGGCCCACCGACACTTTTTAAAAATTTTTAAATATCAGGTTTTTAAAGTTTCTTCTTTTTGAAATTTATTTCAGGAGAAATGTTTATACATATATACAAATTTATATATATATATATATAGGCTTATTCTCTACAAACAAGAGATAACATCCAACAATCACATTCGAAAAACACATAGACGGTAGGAAAATCACACAATGAAGGACATATGAGTAACCGAGATTATGGTTGCTGCAGTGTTATAAGCATTGCTGACTTAGGACAGCTAATATGTAAAATAATTTATATAAAAGTGGGGTTGAACATGCTTTTTGGCCAGCCACTCTTCCCCCTTTTATGTAAATAACACTGAGCAAAAACCAATAGAAAATAATGGATAAGAATATCTAAATTCATTGTAGATTATATATATATATAAAATCTACAATGTATTTGCCTGTTACCTGTTCTTTTAAAATAAATCCTATTTGATAATAGAAATGTCCTTTAGGTTAAAATAGATTTATATTTTATCAAACAGTTACATTTTTTTTTTACTATAACAAATTACTTTTTTAATAAATTCCGAATTGCATTACGCATATCCTTTACTCTGTGGATGGTACATGATTCTCTGTGTGTGTGTGACTTTCATTTCTCCTCCTCCTTTTCTCTTTGGAGTGTCCAAAAAGCAAGAAGCAGTTACAGATCTTTTTTAAAGTTTAAAAAAATTATTCAGGACGGTTAAGATAAAGGCAATGTATACTTAATCATTTGCGCGAATGACAGCACAATCAAATTTCAACAATGAGTAATGAAAGATTAATTCAGAAGAACACCATAATTTTCAAGAAAAAGGTTACTCTGTAATATTTTATTGTCATTGAAATATTTTTTTAAACATTCTTATGTTATATATGTCAGTATACTTGAAAAATAATGAAAACAATAATAATTATTCATTCTGTTTTAAATTTTCACTCCTATTTTTAAACTTTTTGTTTCCAAATCTGATATAACGGTACATATTATTATGTGGGGCCGGCAAGATTATAATGTTTTTCAGAAGTGGCGTGCAAGGTGATTTGGGTTGGTCACCTCTGCATTAGAGAATCAAGCATTGATGTCAGAACTCGATTATTATTTTTGAGCTTTTTTATTTTTTTTGTATTGTGTCCCTTAATAATGTAAGCTAAGTCTTTTAATGATAAGTGGTGGCCGCGGTAGCCGAGTATTATAGGTATCGGACCGTGGCTTGCCTTGTCACGAGTTCGAGCCCAGTACCACTAAAGACCCGCCGTGTAGGGCAGCGATGCACGTTAAATCTGTCGAGAGCTGAAACGACCTCCCGTTGGTGTGGTGTGGTAGTTAGGAGAGGGGGGTGTCAGCTCAGGTGTCGTCCACGTCACTTGACCATGGTTCAAAATTACGTGGTCCGTCGCCAAAAGCCCTCGTGTAGCTAAACAGTGCGACGTTAATAATCAATCAATCAATTTATCAATTTAATGATAACTGTATTAATAGTTTTCTTATATTTAATCAATATACACTATTGGCCATTTAAATTGCTACCCCAGAAGGAAATGCAGATAAAAAAATGGTATCTATTGGACAAATATGTTATACTGGAAATAACAAGTGATTAAATTTTCAAGAAATTTTGGTGCATAGATCTTGAGAAATCAGTACCCAGAACAAAAAGCTCTGACAGTAATAACAGTACTTATATGCCTGGGTATTGAGTCAAACAGAGATTGGATGACATGTACAGGTACATATGCCCATGCAACTACAACATGATGCCACAGCTCGTCAACCGTAGTGACTGGCGTATGGTTACGAGTCAGTCACTCGGCAACCATGAATCAGACGTTTTCGTTGGTGACAGAACTGGCGAACGTGCAGGTCAAGGTAACAGCCGAATGTTTTTTGTATCATAGAAGTTCCACACAATACCGACAACATGCTGTCGTCCATTATCCTGCTGCATCATAGGGTTTCGTAGGGCTCGAATAAAGGGTAGAGCCACGGGTCGTAACACACCAGAAATGTGTGCTGTTCAAAGAGCGAACAAGAGATTCCCGATCTATGCGAACAAGAGATTCCCGAGACGTGTATCCAATAGCACCCCATACCATCACCCCAGGTGATGGGCCATTATGCCGATGACGAATGCCCGCTGCCAATGTGCGTTCACCACGATGCCACCAAAGTCGGATACCATCATCTTGATGCTGTAAACAAAACCTAGATTCATCTGAAAATGGACTTTTCACCATACGTGCTCTCAGGTTCGTCGTTCATCACACCATTGAAAACTCCTGTCAGTGATGTAGTATCAAGAGTGGCCGCAGCCCTGATCTCTAATCCAAAAGTCCATGTTGATGCAAACGTCCTCGAACTGCTGGTTCAGACATTTGTTGTCTTGCAAATGACCCTAATTCGTGACTCAGGGCCCGTGACGTGGCTGCACGATACATTAAGGCCATGCGATTAACATGCCTGTCTTTTTGGCTGCCAGGGATAGGGGCCGTTGAGATCTAGCAACGCGTTCTGTATTACCGTCCTGAACCCATCGATTCCATGTTCTGCTAACAGTCATTGGATCTTGACTGACGCGAGCAGCAATACTACGATATGATAAACCACAAATCCAGGTACGCTACAATTTGACCTTTTTCAAAGTCAGAAACGTACTGGTACGTATTTCTGCTTCTTACACGAGGTACCATAATAACTTTTCACCAGGCAACAACGTTAAAATGCAATTTGTGTATGAGGAACCGGCCGAACAATTTCTTTATTTAAACACATTGTTTATGTCACTACTGCTTTGTCTGCTTTGTCTGAATGCGCTGAAAAGCTATTCATTTTCATATCACAGCAGCTTTTTCCTTTCGTTTAAATTTTACGTCTGTTGAAAGTCACCTTCTTTGTGTAGCATTTTTAATGGCCAGTAGTGAATTAATTTATATGTAACTTTTGAAATTTATGTATATATATAATTAAAGTATAGATACATTTATTTTACAATTACTTTATTTCTTAATAACATATCGTTACGAATTTTGTTTAAAGCATACTTAAAATAATGTAATTTATATTTTTATGTGTAATACGTTTATATTACTCTATGTTGTATTTATTTTATATTAAAATTGTAATATTCGCAAGCAATGCCGTTTCTTACATTATAATGGTGATTCAATGGAAATTTTTTTGAATCTCGGCGACGATTTGGTGAGTTGGTGACCAAACGGATGCTTCTGGAAATTAGTGTAGAAATCCACTACTATCATGATCTATGACGCAAACTGATTTTTCGAGGAAAATTCGTCAGGCCTACTCGTATAAATAGGAAATCGCTCTCTGAAACTGAGTTAGTCTTGTTTTGACTATCAATTAGTAGTATTGGCCTGACCTTTGAAGATTCGACCAGTGATTAGCGATTACTTCGGCTGTTGAGTAGGACGAGCGAATGTTTGCGAATAATCTTAAATATACATTTATTTTAGATACTGATAGTCACATCTGAGTGCTGTAGAAAGTGTGGAGACCTGAGATTTTACCAGGCGAATTTGATTTTTGTATCCTGTATTTCAAGAATTACATTTTCCTACAGTAAATTTTCATCCCCCTTTAGAACTATCTTTGCTCTTTGGGACTGCTAACATAAAATACCTTGAGGCCCGATCTAAGTAACAATATTAACATTTTCATTTACATATGTTATCAATAAGGTCTAATTTTATACATACTATTGTATGTGGTCGTATATTTTTTAAAATTATTATCAAATTAAGTGTGACTCTAGCTCAACTACAATTACAATGGAAAAAATCATCCTTTTTTAAACCTCCTGTTTGTTTCTCTATTAATTTACATTTCTCCGCAATAAAAGTTTTTACTTGAATTCATTGTTTTAAAAATATCTTTCTCATTTCTTCAATTTCCAAAGAATACTTTTAATATCAATTCTAGCATTGTGTCACTTGTTTCATTTGCTTGTTTCAGATGAAATAAAATGCCATAAGGCAATTCTTAGCTTTTTTTTGTAAATGGAGCTTATTTTACGTGGAAGAAATTTTTACAAATAAAATGTCACGGCGCGAAATGGTTATTAAATAAACAACAGTATAAGTCAACGTAAGCATCCAAAATTTATTTTTATTGTGTTTTGAATTTTTGTGTGTACAATTAATTTGTGGAATAAATGTCATCAACAATTACATCTCGCGTTAGGAATGGAAAATAAACGAAAGTTTAACATTCTTCACAGACTGTAAAAGTCTCAAATAAAAGAATGAGATAAAATAATGACGGTGAAATATTTCAAAGAAAAATTTCTGTGTTTGCTTACGTAAAAGAATTTTTAATCTTGCACTGAAGACAGTTAATTTAAAATGCAAATAGAAGAAAAAAAATTTAATAGCATTCTTTAAATTAAGATCATAAAGTTGTACAGTTTACATTAGAGACAGTATGGATCATAGTTGAAATTCAATACATATTTTCTAAGTCACAACTACAAAATGTTAATAAAAAAATATTGAATACACTTTTATAGAGAATGGGCAGATTTTCAATCAAGTACTGATAAATATTTTATTATAGTTGCTTAGATTCTTAAGTCTTCAACTTCAAACTTTCTCTATTGTAAGATATTGCCCATTTAGCATGTATTTGCTATCTAATTAATAAGTCAGTATGTCTATATATTTGATGAGCTGTAGAATTCTGACTGAATAACCTTTCAATGACTGCCTTTAATTTACCATCTTCAAAGTGAATTCTGCAATGTATCAATAATTATTTTGACCAATTTAGTAGGGAAATGAAGGTATTTATCAAAAGCAATAATAATATTTATAACGTTAATAACAATAGAAATAACAAATGAGCAAGTCAAAATTATACTGAGGATACAAAATGCTAAAAAGTTTTCCGTGCCTGTTCAATACGAATTTTATGAGAAAATGTTCTAAACTATAAATGCTAATGTAAATTCCTCTATGAAATAATTTGTTGGCAAAAGTCTGATTTCTATAAAATGTGCTATGAATAAAAATTACATGACGGCCATTTTTACAGAATGGGCTCAATTCATGAAGTTACATGATAAAAAAAACACGTGTTTTCCATTGAATTCAAAACAAAGATTAAACTAATTGTACTTGTTGTTCTATTTGTAAAACTCAGATAAAATTTCAAATTTCATACTTGGGTAAAGATGTTTAAATGTTAGGGGAAAAAAATTTCTTCAAAAAAAGATTTTTTTAAATTAAAAAAAAAAATCATATTTTTATGTTTATACTTTTAAATAAAATGAATTTTTGTATACATATGTACTTTTTAAAAGAAAGTTTCTGCAAAGAGCAAAACTTGGCAACACCGGAGCGAGGGAACTGATTAGCTGGAAGCACTAGATAGTTTTTATCGTGTGACTATGACATCACATTAGTTTATGAATTGATTGGCTAGAATCACGTGGCTTTCACTATCATGTTACTATGATGTCACATGAATTGACCTTATAGGACACGTAGTCAACACACACACAGTTCAATGTGCGCTTTAACAACGTAGACAACCATCATAATCAAAATGCGTTTAGCACTTTTGTTCAACCACCAACGGATAATACAAAATACACTCATTGAATATAAGTCGCAATTATTTGAATCAAATCGAATTATTTAAATCAAACAAATATCAACTTTATGTTTAAAATATAACACATTCCTTAGAATATTTTCTTTAAAACTTTATTTGCCCAGATACTAATGACAATACTCATAGGATAAAATTTACCAATTTAATTTAGCAAATGGAACCCTGGAGATTTTCTTATATTTTTTAAGTACCACCTTCTTTAGAACATTAATTAAAATTGTATTGCTCTGATTCTAATGAAAGCGTTAATAGGGTGTAAGTATTAATGAACATAGCCAATGTAACCATACTTAGGCCTTTACTTCTAAAGTATACCGCTTTGTTTCAATAATTTCATGACTTTATTGCAGATATTGCCAAAAAAAGCGTTAATTAAAGGTATATCGTAAATGTAACCATAGTTCGGGTTTTATTTCTAAAATACTGCATTCTTTACCACACTTATTTTACTGGCCAGATACTAATTGCAGAGCTGATAGGATAAAATCCAGAATTAATTTAACCAATGTTACCCTAGATTATTTTACACATTTTTAAAGTACCGCCTTCTTTAGAACACTAATTAAATTTTATTGTTCAGGTTAAAATGTAACCTTTTATTGGATGAAAGTCTCAGTAAATTTAACGAATGCAACAATAGTTAATACTTTCCTTTTTAAGTGCCACCTTTTTTTCCATAATTGAATAATTTTATTGCTGTACAAAGCGTTGGTGGGAGGCAGGTCACAATTATTTTATTCAATATCGTGTACTGACTTTTATTTTTAAAGTTCCGCCTTCTTTATTTTATTAAATTTTATTGCTCAGATTCTGATGACGGAGTTGATTGGATGTAAGCCATAAATTTTTTAACCAATGAAAATCGCAGTTAGGTCTTTTCATTAAAAGTTCCATCCTCTTTAAGGAATTTAATGATTGTATTGCTGAAAGTGTGTAACAAAACGTCGATTGGATGTAAATCCCAATATTTCATCCAATATCATCGTAGATAGGTTTTATTTTTAAAAACTACCACCTTTTTTACTGAGTTAAATTTAATTGCTGCGATTCTAATGAAAGCGTTGATTGGACAGAAGTTTCGATAAATTTATATAACCAATGTAATAATCATTGTTCAGCCTTTATTTTTAAAATACCGCCTTCTCTTACGATTTTATTGTTTATATACAAATCAAAATTCTCATTGGATGTAAGGCATAACTATTTTAACAAATATTGTCATTAGTTGTTTTTTATTTTTTAATGTACCGCCTTATTTACAACCTTAATTAAATTGCATTGGTCTGTTCTATTGAAAGCTCTGATTGGAGATACATGATACAATTAACTTGACCAATGTAACCATAATTCGACTTTCACACACACAAACTTTAAGAACCGCCTTCTTTCCAGGAATTAATTTATTTCTCAGATTTTAATGAATTTGACCAAAATAGATGTTCTCTCTCTCTCTTCATAACCTTTTTCCCAATGTTGCTTTTTTCACGTGAAGTTATTTAAATAATGAATCAACCTATCAGAGTGATTGGTAATTTTACGTGTTTCAATGATGAGAGACGTTAGACCACAGTGCTTCTCACACTTTCAATATTTTCGACCCCATTTTCAATCATTATTTTCCTCACCCACCCCCCTGATATATTAATAGTATTTTGTACGCAATAATGATTTTCTTTGACGATAAAGCTGCAGTATAACTATACTCGTAAACCGCGCAAATTATCAAGATAAGAATTAAATTTTGTGTATGTAACTTTTAAGTAATACATATTTTAAGTAAATTTCTTTAAGCATTACGTTACTTTTTCTGTCTACGTTTATAAGTATATTATATCAGTATAAATGTGCGTATTTTATGTTCTATATTGTCTGAATGTATTTTGGTTCTGTTTTTTTTTCAATATAAATCAATTTTTTAAATAATCTTTTATTTTCGACTTTTCCATAAGATCGTGCTCCCCACGTAGGATTTTCACGCCCCATAGGGGGCGCGCCCCACAGTTTAAGAATCGCTGCGGTAAGGTAAAGAAATCTAATGATTTTTCCGCCTCTAGCGAAGGAAGAAATTATGGGATAGGAAGAAATAGGAAGGAATAGGAAGGAATTATAGGAAGAAATTATGGGATATAATAACAGAATTTATATTTTGTTCATATATTTTTTCAATGAAGTAAAAAGAAATATATTACAAAGAATTAATTACAAATTCTATAGACTATGCAACGTGTACCCCCTCTCCGCCTTGGACAGATGAAGCCCCATTTACGAAGGATGCAACTGTCTATATTCATTACTCAATGTAAAACTGTAATTTACATGTATTATGTAGTTCTATTTACTTGATCTTTTTTTCGCAGAATTCGTTCTTGGAGCTCCTTTTCAATTAAATTCAAGTAGCCACGGTAGCCTAGTGGTCAAGGTATCGGTTCGTTGCTGGATTGTTACGAGTTTGAGCCCAGTACCACTAAACCCCACCTTGTAGGGGAGCGATGCACGTTAAGGTGACTGTGTCTACCTTGAAAATGCCGTTTTTCGTCAACATAAGGCATTTTTTTTTAATTTCAAAATCTTATAGTTTGAACATTTTTCTTTCCAAAACAGTTTTTCTTTTTTTCCTTTACGTGAATCAGAAGAAAAGTTGTAGTGATTTTAAAAAACATTTACTCTATGCAAAAGGGCAGTAAGATAAAATTTTAAATGAGTTTTTCTCAAAATTATGTTTTTAAAAGAAACCCTTTACTACCAGATACATGATATCTTAAGAACCAAACCAGATAACGTTTTGAAATTTTGTGGGAATGTTTATTATTCTATTTTTCATAAAGTGGACAATAAGTTTTGTTGTAGGTTAAATATTCTTTCATTTAGGGTAGTTTTTATAAAGAAAAAACTTTAAAAATATCAAAATTGTCATATTATTATGTATAATTTTCTGTAATTGTTTTGTATTTTAATATTTCTCTTAGATTTTGATTCATTTTGAAGAGGACCATAATATGTATGTTGTGTATAGAGAAAACTTTAATAATTGTATTAGAAATTTTTGTACAGTGTTCCCCGTTTTAGTAAAAATTTGGTAAAATTTCCTTGAAAACAACCAATTTTTCTAAAAGTACAATACTTGCTAAAATTTTTTTTATGTATTTACATATTTTTTTTTATTTTTCTTCCTTAAAACACTAAATTTGTCTTAAGGAATTTAAGGAATTTGTTTTATTTGTTGTCACCTTAAATCTGTCGAGAGCTCAAATGCTCTCCCTTTGGTGTGGTGTGGTAGTTAGGAGATCAGATTGCCAGCTCAGGTGTCGTCCTCATCACTTGACCATGCTTCGAAATCATGAAGTCCATCTCCGAAAGCCCTTGTGTAGCTGAACAGTACGACGTTAATATTCACTAATTCACTCACTCCGTTAAATTCAGTTTTTTGTTATCTGAATTATAGTCGAGGAAATTAAACATTTATTTCTTGTTTACATTTGTATAAAATTTACAATATCTTGATTAAAGAATTTCAGAGCCTTTGTAAAACATAACTTTTCAATTTCTTATTTTTCTCTAGAAATATACTAGGAAGAAAAATATAGTTTCAAATATGTTCGCTATTGATAAATTACGAGGAATATGCTTGTTTTTTTTGTTCAGGAATGCTTTAGTAACGTCTGTTTTTGTCAGTACGGGAAAAAACTAACTTTATAAAAATATTTCATTTTACTTTGCGTGTAATTCAATAAATTTTCAGAGGAAAAAAAAAAGCAGAGTAATTCGATTTTTGAATCTTTGAATAAAACTATTTGTGTTTTTGACTTTAATAAAAATTTTGTTTACTGAAATAAAAAATATTTTTCAGGTATATATTTGTTTACTTCAATATTGGAAAGATGGAATACAAAAATATAAGTTTTTGGTTGCTCATATACGAGCTTATTAGTTTTCCGTCTGTAATTTTAATTTCCGACTATCAAAAAAAAAAAAGTATATTTCTTTACACATCGTGGAGGTTTTGTTGTTAAGCTTCTTGCATGCTTATATGTGTTTTTGTATTTAATAATATAGTTTGATTCATTTCATTTTCTTAAGAAAATAAATTTTGTTTTTGATTCTTTATATCAGGGGTCGGCATCCTATGGCATGTATGCCACAGGTGGCATGCGGCTTAATTCTCAATGACACTCTGCTCTACTCTACAAATTTATCAATTTTTGAGCGGATGGAGGTTGACAAATTTGTAATGGACCTTATTTGACTAACATCTTCAGAATTATAG
>BMAV01005167.1:235396-247461 GCA_019973955.1 Trichonephila inaurata madagascariensis
AAAATATGCTTTTATTTGTTTATTTATTTTTACTTTCGCTAACAATAGAACCGATGTAACTTAAATCTCGAACTAATGTAGGAAAGTTTCGGAATACATATTTAAGTGTAAATGCTTTGTCTAAAGCAAAAACATCTTGTTTTCCGTTTTTATATAGTATTTCTTCCAAAAAATAAAGAAAGAAACCATACCTATTCGCGCTGAAAAATGAAATTTTAAACTTCAGAGAAAGATTAACCTCGGAGAAGTGAGATTAGATTGAGGATTACAAAGTAAAATTACAGCTACTTCAAAGTTGGAGAATTGTATACATGTATTTGTAAATTGAGACTCGTTCGATTATCGAAACAAAGTTTTTTAAATATTCAAAATAAAGATTTCACAATATTGTGATTAACATTTTGTTATTTTTTTTCATTTGAATTAAGTAGTTCGAGAAAATTAGTTTTATTAAAAAATATTTTTAAAAATAATAGAGATTTCATTTTAAGAAAACAAATTATTACTTGCCTTCTCCGAATGGAAAAAGTCATTTCACGTTTCTTGGAATTCTGAAGTTTAATACTTTCCCGAATTCCTATTGTTTCCGTGTGTCATGCATTCTTATTTTTTAAATATGACAGCGATTTCTTAGAAAACGCTCTAGTTACTTCTTTTTTAATTTCTTGCTAGTAATTTAAGAATCTACAGCATTGAGTTCATGTAATTCAAAAAATGAACATATTATAAAAACTTTTATTTCTTAAACTTAGAATCTTAAAAAAATTGTTTCAAAATTAGGGAGACAAAAAAAAAAAAAGAAAAAGAAAAAGAAAAAGAATGTAATTAAGGTACCCGACTACGTTCGGAACCGTGATTTTAAAAAAGCGTGTAAATGGATAGTTTTCGTAACATTTAGTGTCAGTTAGATTAGAATACATGTATAAAATTGTTTTAAGGACATTTTGACAATTTTTTTTATTTAAATACAATAATTTGGCAAAAAATTAACTTAGAGTAACCTTTTTTCAAAATGTTCTATTATAAGAAATGCTTCTGAAAAAATTAATATTTAGAGCTTACATAAAGTAAAGACTTCTCCAGAGAGTCTGAACTATTTATTTAACAAAATCACATTATTTTCAGAGTTAGAACCAATTGAAATAATTATCGGCGTTTTTTTCTTAAAATTTCTCCCCTCTGTTTTCATAAAACATGCATAAACCCACTTGTAAGTTATATATTTCAAAAATTCTAGTTGAGCCTATGTACAGAGGTCTGATCTATAAACAAACAAAATATTATTACAATAGAAGTAATTTTCACAAAAGGAGAATATTTAGAAAATTGGTCATTCTATGTTCATTTTTTGTCAAAATATTGTACTTAAATAATTTTTTTTGTAATAATATTCTTAAAACAATTTTATATACATTTTCTAATCTAAGTGACATTAAATATCATAAATATTATCCATTTATACGCTTTTGCAAAATCACGGTTCCGAAAGCAGTCGGATACCATAAAACTTGTTTTGACTGACGAAATAGAATTAAAGGATCCTCATAGAACAAAAGAATGATTTTAAAAAGTTTGTCCCTTGATTGAAAATAAAAACGAAATGTTCGAAATTAGCGCATTGTGGCACAATCAACTCTCATTTCCTAACACCAAATTTTAAAATTGATGTTTTTTGCCGTTTTTTTAGAAAAGTATTCTATATCTGATTTTTCTTCAACTTGAATTTTAAGCTTGGTAGTTTGAAACTTTTATTATGAATGTGATTGATATATTTTAATATTTTCAGCTTTTTTAAAGAAATGATTTGCTATATCCTTAGGGTTTCAAAGAAAATTTAATGTTTATCTGTTAGGGTAGAATTATGGTTTCTGATTCCCGGTTCTTTCTTTTCCCTTCAACTTCCGGTAAATCCCGGGAATGTAACTGTAGTTCCTGGGATTCCCGGGAATACTTTAAAATTAAAAAAAATTGGAAAACAAGCTTTTAAATAATAACAGTAATTTTTATATATAATATAAGAATACACAGCAATTCCAAATTTAATACTTATTTGCATACTGAGCTAAAAAATATAAAACGAGACGATATCTGCAGAAAGAAATATTTCGAAGGAATAAATAATTATTCTGAAGAAAGAAATTATTACAAATTCTAAAACAAAAGAATTCATTTAGTGTTCTGTATTTATTTATTGTAAACTATCTTTATTTTGCAAATGTTGTTACCTCCTAGATTTTTTACTTTCAATTTTCTCATATACACAGGCGAAAAAATTTTTCCTAAATTAAAAGTTGTGATTTCTTTAATGAAATTTACTTTTTTTAGCAATAAAAGCAAAAATTGTTAACGAAATGGAAAACAAATGTAACAATCAAAGATTTTGTGAATTAAAAATCTCGAAAAAAATTCGCATTTAAAAAAATAATTTCTAAATTTAATCTTACTTTACTGACTCTCATGCTTTTGAAAAGCTCTCTCTGAAGTTTGACTCTCATGTGCATCAGTCAAAGCTGAATCAATTATTTCTCTAATGTTGCTACTATAAAATATATATCAATATATATATATATATATATATACATATATATAAATACTTGAAAATTTATATTTGCTGCTGAAGTAACGATTGCGAACATTAAAAATATTAATTATTGCATTTAAGGGATTTTATTCGTATAATCGATTTGTTGTTTATGGAGTTGTTTTGTGTTACATAAACATAAATATAAACATTATTGTAAGAATTTCAGTGAGTGATTTTAGGTTTAATTGGCGCAAAAGCCAATTGCGGCTATACTGCGCCAAACATTTGTTGAAATTTCCATAGCAATTTTAAAAAAACAGTTAAAATTTAAATTAATCACATGAATATATATTTAAGAGAACTAAAATTCCTTAAAATCGTATCAAAAATTCATGCATAATTGTTACACTATATTAATATGGTAAAAAGTGAAATTAAAAAAAAATCGAAAAATCATTTAAGACATTATCAACATTATGTTTTAATATAAAACAAGACTTCAAATCTCCTCTAAATTTTATTTCCTTCGATTTCTGATAGGGGTCATTAAATGTGAGAAACCAGACCTAAGTGCGCATCCATTATTTTTTCATCTACGTCATATATTATCATATCCTCGTTTTCTGAGTCATAATGAAACATGGATTTTTGGGATGAGTGAGGTGCAATTTTTATTTAGATTTCTGATTTCTGTACTTTTGGGCGTTTTCTTCTGTTTTTTGAATTTTGTTTTACACTCCTAAGGATTTTAGATGCATTAGAATGTTCACTATTGGATGTAGTAGGGGCAGACTCTGGTAAGGGAACTTATGGCTGAATTTCAGTTGATAGTTCATCACATTTATTAGAAATTGTAAGGTAGTGCTTCTCAAACTTTCAATATTTGCGACCCACTTTTCCATCATAATTTTCATCGCTCCCCCCATACAACAACAATGTATTGAATTCAATAATACTATACTTTGAAACTAAAGGTACAATACGACTTTTTAAGTGCCACTTGCGTATATAAATGTCTCTCTCAGCCAAAGCGTCAATTGCCCCTGACGTGTATATATGTCTCCCCGAAATACGATCTTTTCTGTGCACTGCTATCTATACAATTGTTCAGAAGGGTTTGGAATGCATAAAAAGACTTTGACAATGTCTGCTCAAGATTTACTTATTTCAGAGGATTTGCTTATTTGTCCCTTTTCTACCCCCCCCCCCCAATGCACCACATACGCTAGTCTACATTTAAAACGGTAGCATTAGGGAGCGAATCACGTAATAATTTTTTTGTATATAATTTTATATATGAAAAGCCGATGGGATCACTGGTAATTATTAAACGTTCTTAACTTAGTATTATTTAGTTGATCTTGAAATCCTTTGCGCAGTGATGATATATTTATAAATGTATTATATCAGTGTAAATGTGTATTTTATTTTTTTATGTCAGAATGTATTTTATTTGTTTACTTTCAGTAATTTAATAATTTCGTTAAATCTGTCTTTTGTTTTCGACTTTTCAATATGCTAGCACCCCCTCATAGGGCTATCATCCCACAGTTTGAGAAACGATGTTGTAAGGAATAGGCATGTTTCATTTTCTAAAGATGAAGCAGGTATTTAGGCTATTACCAGGGGAAGAAAAGTAGTAGAAGTAGTAGTAGGAATAGGTATATGTAACAAAGATTCACTTTGTATTGCTGGTATTATTGCAGATGTGGAAGGAAGTAGATGTGCTTTAATTGATGAAGATGATGTGGAGACTGCAGGCATTGAAGACGAGGTACTTGGCATCTGATTTGTAGAGGATACGCGTGTCAGACATTATAAAGGAGGGCATATTATGTTTGTTATACTTGGATCTGTTTGCGTAGTTGTGGATACAGCTGTAGGTTTTGTAACTTAAGCATATGTTAGGGATGTCTGAAGAACTATTAGATTGTGGACTTCTATATAAGAGATATTTTTCTTTATTTTAATTTTCTGAATTTCTCTTTTTCGAATTTCCATTTAGCGCATAATTTTAAATCTCATGAATGGGACTCTCAGCAATTGACACATTTGTGCTCTAGAGTACAATCCGTGGAAGAATGGCCAGTGGACACATATCTACTGCATGTCAATTGACCGCGGCAGGAATTTTGAAAGTGTTCGAACTTCTGGCACATAAAGCAGCTCAAAGGATTCGGTATGTAGGGACGTACTTTACAATTTAGGGATTCAGCTTTAATGGTTGATGGTAATTTAGGACTATTGAAGGTTAAAATTAAATGTTTAGTGGCGAAAAGTGACGAGTCTTTTTTATTGTAATTCTCCGGATCAGAAAATCATTCCATAATTTCTGTCTCAGAGGCACACAAATTATCTGGTTCGGAGATGACACCTCGGCAAGAATTCAAAGATCTGTGAAGAATTACCAATAGTGGAGAATCTAAAAAGGTTTTAGCCTAGCAAAAAGCGATTTACTTTGTAATGCAGATGTAGTCTTGATAAGTAAGTCACCGGATTGTAATTTTTAATGGATATTTTGGTTCTCCACCTATTCCTATTAAAGCTTTGTGAACAGCAAACGGAGAATTTCGTGACTTTTCATTGTTTGGTAAATATAAAATTAAAAAGCGTGAATATTAAGCAACATTGTCAATGTTTAGGTTGGGTAAGACAAGGTCTTTACCCTAGCACAGCTACATTGGATCCATAAGCGCGAAAACATCTTCGTCTTGGCGTGCCTCCACCCACCAAGATACTACAAGGGAGGCAGTGTGCCGGTTATCTGGCAAAAACCAGGTTCGGCGCTTACCTGGAATACACTCACAATATAGTGCTACAGTATCAGTGCGAGGATCCAACGGGTAAACCCGCCGTCCCTTATCTGCAGCAATGTCTCTACGGGGACACCGAAGAGAAGTATCACCTGCCGATTGACAGAAACTGGCTCACTTCTGCCACCCGTCTACAGTGAATCGTGAGCCAAAGGGAATGCAAAAGGTATCGCCAAGACATCATTTTCCTTCTTACGGGACGCCGCACATAGCAAACATGCGGGTTGGTAAGCCAACGTCGTTAGTCGAAAATCAAAATCAAACTATCTAAAGAAATTTAAGATCAAAATCAACATAATCAAAATATTTAAAGGAAATTAAGAGAAACAAAATTAACGTGATCAAAATGTTAACTAAAATATGTTATTAATAATAAATTCGTAAGTTTTCCAAGAAGGAAAAAAATGAATTAATAATTGTATCCATTTGAATTTTAAAATATTTATAATCTAGACGGGAAAAAAAGAAAAGATGAAATAGAATGACAAGAAATAGGGTAAAAAAAAGAGAAAGATCCCTAGGGTACCCCGGGTTTGTGAAGCCCGTGTTTACAATAGATATTAAGCCCCTTGAGAAAAGGAAAAGATCACTAGGGCACCTCGGGGTTGTGACACCCATACTCACCTAAAGAAGGTGAGCACCTGAGGAGTGAATCTTTGCCGGAATTTGAGAGTTTGGTTAAAAATAAATAAATAAATCAGAAACGTTGCGAGATTGCTTAAAAATATTTCCCTCAAACAGTTTGGAGAATCATTCCATTCATCAAATTTCGGATTCAATTAAATAGCTCATAATAAAGAAAATTATCTGAAAAGATTAAAAAAAAACTATTTAAACAAATAATAGTTTTCAGGATTAGTATTCACGATATCCACATAAATTAAGATATCGGAACTTTTACAAGATTGGTCGTGCTAATAGACTACGAAATGTGATTCCTTTAAAGACTAAATACCTTTAGTTATATATAATAAAGCGATGCTCAATAGATCGACAAAAGCTGATCAGGACAAATAGTTTCCCACGGCTAGCTGGAAAAATTCTCACCAACCCTACGTGGTCTCCTATTATACTCTTACAACACTTCTGAGGTAACAAATATTCCTCCGACAGAAAAGTTTTGGGTGAACTACTGTAAATTGCTACAGTACGGTCAGCTAAAATTTGTACCTGAGGTTGAAATAGCTTCCTCATAAATTATTTAAGTCCCATGCCATTCCCGGGAATGTAAAAAGTACGGAAATTTGAGAACTATTTTTTGAGAACCAGGTATCCTCGAGAAAGAAACCCTAGGTAGAAAAAGAGCTAAGGAAAAAAAATTACCATTGTGTAAATTAAATATAAATAAAGAAATTTTATACTTGAAATGTAAATTTAATATGCAATCATTCTATTTTTCATCAGTTCTTTTATAATCTCTTGAAAACTGTTATTTGCATATCGTATATACCATACTATTTTATCAGAATAATGACATTTTTTTAATGAATAAATAGTAACAAAAAAAAAATAAATAAAAAATAAAAGACCAACATCCTATATAGAAAGAAAAATGGAAAATTGTAAGGAAAATCGTTTTCTATCGTGATCACTTATTATTGTGATTTTGTCATATGCATATACATATTTGTATTAATTGTAACTATTTAATAAAACGCAGCTAAAATAAAAATTTTCTTTGCTGACCTACGTAGGAATTGACTTAATTTATTACTTTTTTTATATATTACTTGTTGTACTTGTCTCAAAAAGAAGGATGTGTTATGCGTGTTATGCGTATGACTCCATCATAACTTAAATCTAAATATTGAGGTATTTTAATACTTGGAAGTGTGTATATAAGTAGATCTAACTATTTTTTTTAAAATTGATCTGAGAGAATTTCTGAGGGATATTCTTATTTTTTCTAAGAAGATTAGTTTCCAAATTAAATTTCCAGAACTTGTACAGCATATGTAATACTATCTTGTACATCTAATTTAATAAACGAATGAAATATACATTATAATTTATTACACTTTTAAGTATATCTTTTTAAGACAATTGTATCAGTATTTTAACCAAATCACTGATATCAATAAAAATAGAAAAATCTTCGAAATAAAAACTAACGGTAGATTAATGGTTTTTACTTCTGATGTCATCCGAAATTTCCTTACTATAAGCACTTATTACTGTGGTGTTAATTTTATTTAAAGTAGTCAACATTATTTCTTGAAGCATTTTTCTAAATTTTATTTTATGTATGTGATGAATCCATTACTAAATATTTACTACTTTACTAAATATTACACTTTACCCCTGATTTTGTGATATGAAAGTAAAGCGGAGCAAGTACTAGATTTCCATTTAAATATTTATTTATCTTTTTATTTAACTGTAATGAAGGGAAGTACTTATATTTTACTTTGTCTATTTCTTATTTTAATAAATATGGTTAAAAATACATAATACATGTACATCTTTAAGGTATCCGACTACGTTCGGAACCGTGATTTTGCAAAAGCGTATAAATGGATAACATTTATGATATTGAATATCACTTAGATTAGAAAAAGTATATAAAATTGTTTTAAGAATAGTATAACGATAAAAAAAATTATTTAAGTATAATATTTTGACGAAAAAATGAGCATACAATAATCCATTTTCAAAATAGTCTCCTTTTGTGAAAAATGCATCTATTGTGCAATAATATTTTTCCTGTATATAGCTCAGACCTCTGTACAGAGGCTTAATTAGAATTTTTTAAATATATAACTTAGAAGTGGGTTTATTCAAGTTTTAAGACAAAAGAGGGGAGAAATGTTAAGGAAAAAACGCCGATAATTATATATTTCAATGGGTTGTAACTCTGAAAATAATGTGTATTTTTCAAAAATCATAGTTGAGCCTCTGTACAGATCTCTGAGGCAAAATATTATTATAATACAAGATACAGGCAAAATATTATTATAATAGAAGCATTTTTCACAAAAGGAGAACATTTTGAAAAAAGGTTATTCTTAGTTAATTTTTGCCGAAATATTGTATTTAAATAATTTTTTTTGTCAAAATGTCCTTAAAACAATTTTATACATGTATTCTAATCTAAATGACACTAAATATCATGAAAATTATCCATGTATGCGCTTTTTTAAATCATAGTTCCGAACGTAGTCGGATACCTTAACTGACTTGTTTAGTTATTTCATGAAATACTTAGTTATTCTATGAAATAACGGATTTCACACTTTAACGGTAACACATATATATCCAGTCCACAATGCTGTCACTTCATTGATCTGGATTTAATGTATATTTATATATGCATGTATTTCATAAATCAGTTTTCAATTTTTTATTTATTTATTTTTCATCCTTAAAAAATTTAAGGTAACAATTTGATTAAAGAAATTGAATTTTTGTAATTGCTCATTTTTTTTAAATGATTAAAAGACCAATGAATATTATTCATAACACGTAGGAAATTAATTTCATTTTATTTTTAATTTTAGGTTATTAAAAATGCTTTCTTTTAAAAAAAAACAAATATCAAAAAAATTTTACGCTCGTATAAGTAGTTTTAAAGAATCGAAAAATTCTAAAGTGCTCATTGGCAAATATAAAAGCAATTGAAAGCATTTATTTAATCTTATCTTCAAAATCAGTTTTTTATTAATTATTTCCAAAGTGATAAAATTTTTCAATTTCTTCGACTAATATTTCCCGTTTGATTGTTAGTTCAATGTTCCAATCCATTTTAACTTTTATTATTCGATTAAGAGAAGTAGATTTATAAAACAATTTGAAAATAACTCTAAATTTTACATTTCTCAGATATCGAAGGAAATATTTCTCTTTTGTTAGAAAAAAAAAATTATCGTGAATTAAATTTTTTCGCTTCCAAAATACTTTTTCTTTGCTGAAAAATACTTTTCAATTCGGTTTCCCTTTTAAAATTATAATTTCTCTTTTACGTTTGTAAATCAATATTAACTTAGGAATATATGCATTCAATAGTGAATGGACTACTTTTTATAAAGTGTATTTTTTGAGAAAACCTGTTTTTAAAATCCTATTTTGTAATTTAATATATAATGTATGCGATTCATTTTATATTTCAATCTTTGCTTCAATTTTTATGTATTTTTATCTCATGAATATGATCTAGGGCTGGGGGGGAGGGGCTGACTTTTCCTGGGTACGGAATATTTATTATGTTTTTAAGACTGTACGTTTACTTTTTCTAACACTGGTTTTTGACATTGTACTCCTCCTAAAATATGTGACCGATTGTTATTTTTACTACAAAATCACAACTAACAGAAAATTGTCAAGTTGAATGCTTGAACAATTGAGTTACTGTTAGACCGTGGAGTTAGGACGTAATCAATACAGTAAACAGAGAACATACGCAAACCAATGAATCTGGAACCTATATATGCTCTTACAATTGTTTTCTGTCGGTTCCCGCGAATCGCTGAACATGACATCAACTTAAGAACCCAATCCCGTGGAAACGCGGGTGCGGGATAATATCTCAAAAGCCCATCCCGCACTATCGCAGGAAGACCTGATCATCCACATTTAATCACTGTTTAGTCGGCGTGTGGGGAAAAGTTTATCTCTATAGTTGGCGTTGCATTGATCGTCTTTTCTCCCTACAGTGGCAGCGAACATGTTAAGCGAAACCGTACATTTCCAATGAAGGTATGTGACAGCGGTAGTCTAGTGATCCAGTTATCGGATTGTGACTGGCATGTCATGAGTTCGAACCCAGTGCCACTTAAGAACCACCGTGTAGGGGAGCAATATGCGTTAAATCTATCGAGAGCTCAAACGTCCTCCCATTGGTGTGGAGTGGTAGTTAGGAGATGGGTGTGCCAGCTCAGGTGTCATGCTCGTCACTTGACCATGGTTCAAAAATAGGAGGTCCGTCCCCGAAAGCCCTTGTGTAGCTGAACAGTGCGACTTTAATATTCACTTACTCACTGACCAATGAAGGCACATGCGTCGTTTATATATGTATTGTGTCGCCCAACAGGTATAGTGGTTAGTGACGCTGGCTGCGATGCCGTAGGGACTGGGTTCGAATCCCGGAGAAGACATGGATGTTTGTAAATGTATAGTGCCTTTGCGGCATGGGAGTACTCTAAATAGCCGTCGAGCCGCAAGTCCTCTAGTGTGGTTGGTGGAAGGGGAAGAGAGGCGGCAGGCCCCTGGCTACTCTCAGGGTTTTCTCCCTCTAAATTGGGGTGGAACCGAGCAAAATCATACTGTCACCTGCATGGTTCTCAAAGTTAAGGCTAACGACAGGCGTAAAAATTCAAGCCCTTAACTGTGATGAATTTCGCCGGCCTCGATCTGACTTCGTCAGGCAGGTGGCATTAGTCACAACAACAACAACATATGTATTGAATTATTTGCTCAAGTATGTGAATCGAATGTGAAAAGTCAATTTTCCAGTTTAGCTTCCGTTGGTATTACATAAATATGTTTCTGTAAGAAGTCGCGTCTTTGGTGTCTTAGTAAAGGCGGTCACACCCTAAAATTTCTTTGCGGTCCTCTGGTCGATCGTAATCGACTTAATACCTATCCCTGATCTAGGGCATTTAAAACCTTAAATATGCAAACTCAATACATGGTCTCAAACTCGTTTCTAATGCCGTAGTATCGTGTGTTCGAGTCTTGATGGTATTGATGATTTACCGTGTAGAGGGGTTGTGATGCATGTTAAATCTTTTGAGGCTGAGTTATATCAGAGTGAGGTGTTAAAGTTTGGACAGTAAGTTTTAGTTTCAGGTGTCGTTCTCGTCACTTGACGGTTATTCAAAATTTCGTGGTCAGTTATCAATTGGGAAGTGTACAGCCTTAACACATAGTCAACAGAAAAACCTTTCCCACAATATTCACTAAAATGTTATTTATTAAAATTTTATTTTGATATTAGATACAATTAGATCTTATTAGATTTAATAAGAGATACAATGAATTTTTCGCTCTTTAATTTATTAATATTTTATGCAATACATATTACTAAGTAAAAATTTATTTTGTAGAATATTTTATTTAGGGATAAATGCTTTTCATAAAATAAGTTTTTTCATTCAAAGTAAAAAGATGAAACTAAAAGTTACAAGTATATTTTTAACTTTTATTTCATTTGAATAATTTTTCGCTTTTTATTTTGCAAAACATGTTAGGGTAGTGTAAGTTCAAACTGGAATTGATTAATTTGTTACTTTTCCGTTTTGCCGACACATGCGATACAGTCTCGAAAAATGATACAACCGACGCTAGACGGAATATTCCCGCTGGTAACCTGGCCCAAGGTCCAAGGGGTCCCGACGCCTGAGTGCTGCCAAGTAACTATCCTTTGTAAAATTCAACTTAGGGGCCTATAACCTGACTTTGAAGGGGGTGCTCCGTTACGCCACTACCTGTATCAGTGTATCACCTTGACGTGCTATAGGGCAGTACTTCTCAAACTTTCACTATTTGCGACCCAATATTCAATGGTAATTTTCATTGCGGCTCCATCCCATTCTATACAATAACAATTCATTAAATTCAATAATACTATACTTTGACGCTATAGCTACAATACGATTTTAACTTCTTAAAAACAATCGGCGTATATAAAAGTCTCACTCAGCCAAAGCGTTAATTTTTCCGGACGTATACTTACGTCTTTCCGAAATATGATCCTTTCTGTGCTATATCATAAAATTATTTCGAAAGCTTTG
>BMAV01005168.1:0-21107 GCA_019973955.1 Trichonephila inaurata madagascariensis
AAATTTAAATGTTGCAAATATTCTGAATATTTCTTTGTCTCCCAAACTACATCATAAAAAGATTTTTTAGCAGAATTTTTTTAGTTTTTAAAAAGTTTTTGACAAAGCTAAAACTAAAAAAGCCCCAATTAAAAATTAAAAACCCAAATTTTTTATTTTATGAAAAAAACCTGGCTTAGCTTAAGTTGGTGTTAATATTTTGTACATAAATGCTTTATTTTTAAAGCTTTTGTGAAAATATTAGGTTAAGATTAAGCTGAATAAACTGTCGTTTTAACAAATGCTATCAATATTATGCAAAAATATATTTTGAATTAAAATATTATTTTCATATTTAATTAGATAATGTTTTAATATAGAATCTTTTGGGAAACAACATATTAAAAAATTAGAGCTTTACGGGCATTATAAGTTTTTGTTTTATGACTTTACAAACTTTAAATGCGTTTTTCTCAGACTGTCAATTCCAAAGGGATAAGTGTTTTCTAATCCCTAAGGCTTTTTTTCTGTTCAAGAAAGAGCCTTGACACACTTTTGTATATACTCCCAAATGAATGTTCTATAAAAGTTAGTATGGATTTAGGACTGAGATCTCTAGCTATTTTTCTAAAAAATGTTTAAGTTGATGTTTTAAAAGTTTTCGTGTTTTTTCCAGGTTTTGTTAGAAAAATAATTTTTAAAATGCAGCGAGGGAAAAGATTTTGAAATCCATACTAGTTTTTGTTTGTAATAACCTAAGAAGCATAAATAACTTAAAATGACTACAGCACTTTAAAAATTGAGAGTTTTATAAGAGTTTGAATAAACTTCAAAAACTCCTATTTTTATTTTTTAAATTGTAAAATAATGGCTGGTCAAACTGACTTTCTTACTTACAGAATCAGTTTAACAATATTATCTAACAAGGAGAGGGCACGACTAAGGAAATTCATTTGGGATCGAGACTTGGTGTAATAGTAGTACACTTTTTGGGGTTCACCCTCAATGTAATTCTTCGAATGGCGTAATTGGAGAAATCATTCAAATTCATCCCAGCTTTTATCAATTTAAAATTTTTAAATTTTCCCAACGAGTTCATAGCTTGATTGGTAAATCGTCTGCTTTCTATGCGGGAGGTTAGGGTTCGATTCCACGCGATCAATTTTTTCTTCAATTCATTTAATTATTTTTTTAAATTTAAAAAAATTTATTTATGAAAGGTTTATTAAATATTAAATAATATTTTTGTAATTATTTTGTATTTTAAAAAAATAAAAAATTATTTTGATTATATAAAATAATTATATTAAATTTTATAAATATATTTTATATTAATAAATAATATTTATAATAAAATATATAATAAATATTAAATGATATTTTACAAAAAAAATTTGGTTGCAAATAGTTTATAATGTGAAATACAATATACTATCAATAAAATATTATATATAATATAAATTAGTTATAAAATATATTATTATATTATTAAATTAATTATTTTACAATTAATATAATAAAAATATGTCTTTTTATGTTATTAAATTAATTATTTTACAATTTTATAAAATATTTAAAGCCCCAAATTTTATTTAATTTAAAAGTTTATTTAAATAATTTTAATAAATTTATTTAAATTTTTTTTGACTTAATAATAATTTCAGTAATAAATAATAATTTTAATAGTAAACTTAATTTTAATTATAAATTAAAAATTTTTAAATACAATGCTTAATAGAAATTTAATTTAATAAATAGTGATTGATTAATTATAAAAAATTTTAAATTAATTAGTAAAAATATGATTGATTAAATAATTTTAATAAATAATTTAATTTACTAATTTTAAATTTATTTTATTAATAATTTTTTTAAAATTTTTTTATTTGATAACTTTTTTTTATAATTTTTAATTTAAAAATTTTTTAAAAATTTTTACTAGTAAAAATTTAAATTATATATTTAAATTTTTTTTTTTTTAAAATTTAAAATTAAAAAAAATATCATTTAATTTTTAAAAAACCTTTCATAAATAAATTAATTTAATTTAAAAAAAAAATTAAAAATTAAAGAAAAAAATTGATCCCTGGAATCGAACCCTACCGATAGAAAGAGACGATTTACCAATCAACTACAACTCGTTGGGAAAATTAAAATTTTAAATTTTATAAAAAACTTTTAAATTTTTCCAAATTTGGGTTAAATTATGAGGGGTTTAAAACCTAAAAAAAATAAAAATCTCGAAAAAAATTTTTTACTTCCCCCCTTTGTATAAACAAATTATTTTTTAAATGAAACTGTCTCCAAAAAATGTTATTGGAAAAGGGGAAAGGTGTACTTTAAAACTAGAAAAAGAACAAAAATTAAGAAATTCAATAGAAGTGGAACTACTGTAAGTCTATAAGTTTAACATCCTGGGGCGAGCTCTCCAGTGTCTCTCCCATAAATGTTCCGAGTTCAGCACAACACAGTGACTTAATTGGTTCAAGTCTATTTCTTCTCTGATATTACACATTTGGCAAAGAGGACTAGACTGTGTTTTTATACAATGTAGACGTTTACAGAGAAAATAATTTCCAGTAGCGAGGTGAAAAGTGGCAACAGGTCTGTGCCTTGGCAAAGAACACCGGGTTTTACAAAATACAGAGAATACAATCCCATGAATTACCGTAGTTACTCGAATCTAAGCCGTCATTGATTCTAAACCGAATCCCCAATTCTCTACACGTTTTTGAGAAAAATTAAGAAAAAAAAATGTGTAAAAGGTTCTTCAATATCCGATACTTCAGTAATAAAAAAAATGTGTGAGAAATAATAAGTTAATTATTAATTTATTTTACCAGAATTAAAAACTTTTAAGGTATCCGAATACGTTCGGAACCGTGATTTTAAAAAATTGCGTAAATGGATAATTTTCATGATATTTAGTGTCACTTAGATTAGACTACATGCATAAAATTGTTTTAAGGACATTTTGACAAAAAAGTATTTAAATGCAATATTTTGGCAAAACAATAATCTTTTTTCAAAATGTTCTCCTTTTGTAAAATATGCTTCTATTATAATAATATTTTGCCTGTATATAGCCCAGACCTCTTTACAGAGGCTCAAAAATTGATTTTGAAAAATTCACATTATTTTCTGAGTTACCACCAATTGAAATAATTATCGGCGTTTTTTTCTCAAAATTGCTCCCCTTTGTTGTCGTAAACTATGGATAAACCCACTTCTAAGTTATATATTTCAAAAATTCTAGTTGAGCCTCTGTACAGAGGTCTGAGGTATATACAGACAAAATATTATTATAATAGAAGCATTTTTACAAAAGGAGAACATTTTGAAATAAAATTATTCTAAGTTAATTTTTTGCCAAAATATTGTATTTAAATAATTTTTTTTTTGTCAAAATGTGTCCTTAAAACAATTGTATACATGTATTCTAATCTAAATGACACAAAATATCATGAAAATTATCCATTAATGCGCTTTTGCTAAATCACGGTTCCGAACGTAGTCGGATACATTAAATGTATATATGAATTTTAATTTACTCTAAACGTCAGCATCATGTTTCGAAAATGATTTGTCACAACTGACTTTGGAATGGGTGCCGGCGTCGCCTTTTTTCCACACTATGTCATCTTTCGTGATATCCAATGCATTTGTTTCGCAACAATTTTGTGAAAGAATGTAAAATAATTATTAAGGACTGTTGAATACTTCTGTTTATGCCATCCAACGTATATTTGTTTAATCCGTGTAAAATTCTCATTGGCCCTTTGCTCTGTTTCCATTATTTTCTACGTATGAAATTAATTGCCTCCATTTCCATACTTACGTCATAATGAACTCTTCTTAAAGCTATTACCTATATATTTGATGTATAGATGATTAAAAGAAAGCTAATACAAAAAAAATACCTGTATAAGACCAGGTAACGATGTTTAGAATGGACTGAATACTGAATATAATTTACGTTTTGTGATAAGTCATTGATGCAAGTAGCCAGAATGGACGGTGTCATTTTTCCTTTTGAAAGAGATGGAAATTCAATTTACTCCATGCAACAAACGTTTTGCTTTCGATTCTAAGCCACACTCGATTTTTAGTAGCATTAACATTTTAAAAATAGTGCGGCTTAGATTCGATTAAATACGGTATTAATGATTTTCTCGATCTATTTCTTGTTTTTGTTTGACTTTTCTATGTCGTCCAATGAACATATCTGAAAAGAGTTTTCAACCTCTTAAGAACCGTGGGCGTGTATACACGTCCTGCTCACCTGGCGCTTTTACTGCCCCGGACGTATATACTCGTTTCTCCAAAGGACGACTTTTTGCTCTGTTTAAAACTAGTCCCACGGCTTTGAAATGCAATAAAATGAAATTGACGATACTTCAAAGGAATTTACTTATTTCCAAGAAGAAGTGACTAGGAAATTTGAAAGGGGATATTCCAGGAAAGAAGGAAATTCATAGCTAAGCAGTTTTTCAGCTTCGTATACGTCTTCTAAGAAAAGTGATATGCGAAAATGTGTTCTTGTGCAAGAAAAAGTTACTCACAGTGAATCTCGCTGTCAATGCACTGAATGTGATGCTTGTTTACTAATCCAGCTTCACAATCAATGTATTGATGGCACATGAAATCTTGAAACATGGTTAAACATGTGTTCAACCATATTTCAAGATTTACCACAACAGATAAGCTATGTTTTTTTTTATTATTATATATAGGAACTCTAGACGTTAAATTTGTTTTCATTTTATTTTTCTATGCTTTTCTTTTGTAAAGTGAAAGTAAACAATTTTTAGGTTCAAAAACATACATCTTTCTTTTCCCCAATAAACCGTATAGCAACGCGAGCTTGTGGGATAAACAGTGGTACTTGGAGGGAGGAGGACATGCATTTCGTAGCTTTCCCTCGTTAGTTACGGGGTTAATTAACCGTTTGATGGTATAGAAATAAAATAGTTTATCTGTTGTTTGTGGCAATTTTGGCTTGCTTTCTTTGCCAGGGAATCTGCTGTTTCATTTCTCTTTAGTCTACAGTATGCCTGCATCCACAGCAATGCAACTTCTTTTATGTTTTATTCAGTTAAAACATTAAGATCCAGATGAATATTTGAAATATCAACTGACATAGGAGCTTCAGATTAAGAAATAGATAGGAGGACATTTCTAGAATTTGATAGCGTGACATTAGTATGATTATTTCAACCTTATACGTGATGAAAAATTCAATACATATTGTCAGAAAATAATTTATAATTTAATGAGAAACATAATATTATAAAAAATATAACTTTATTTCAGGAAAGAAAAGTTTAATTTTTAATATTCTATAATTTTTTTCGTTTCTAAACATGAAAAACATGTATAATATATACAAATATACTTGTTTTTTATCACTCAATTATTTTACTGAATTATGATACATACAATGGTTTGAGTCAAACAAAAGCATTTATTTATTAGAAATCCTCTATATTTTTTTTTTTTTTAAAACTTCAAAAAGCTACAAAGTGTAACACAAAAACATAATTCCAGCAACGAATAACATGTATTTATACAATGAACCAATCATCAAACTATTGCAAGAATTTACGAGTGGGAAATATATTTAGAGTTTACTATGGAACAAAAGGCACAAAGATGTTTGAAAATCTCATCTTTAGCCTAGCAAATATAAAATAAACAAAAAGTGTCTGACAAGAAAAAATGAATGTCTGGAATTTGATGAATTTTGTCCCCTGTTTAATGGGTTACTTTAGAAGAATTTCAAAATCATTTTTTTTTTTTCAAACACAATGATATTTTTGTATTTATGTTACAGAACGTTCCATTTTTTTTTCTTTTTGACATATTGCACAAGATTTAACTTCTAAAGATAGGAAGATAAGGTCCAGTTTCTTAGACTTTTAATTGCACTATAGATGAAACAATGTGTACCTTGGCTGATAATTGTATTTGTTCAATCGTTTTTACATCATAATATCAAAACTTCGGACTGCATTTCCTAGAAACTCAATTACAAAAACCAAAAAAAAAAAATGTTCCTTTCATCATCAAACTATTCTGACTTAGGACAGTTATTATATAAAAATTAAATTATATAAAAGTGGGGTTGAACATGTTTTTTGGCCAGACAACCTTCCCCTTTTTTTGTAAATAACACTGAGCAAAAACCAATAGGAAATAATGGATAGAAATATCTAAATCCATTACAAGATAGAGGTAACTTACCTAAAAATTGCACTTACAAATGCAAAGCCCGCGCTAAATCTGAGTGGAAACATTCAATTTGTTGCCAGATTATATACCTAATACAGATTTAAATCAAAAGAGTGGCTGAAATGAGCACTTAACAAAAGATTAAAAATGGAAATAAAATTAATAATAGTTGCATATTATAGCATAACTATAATAACACCAGAGTAAATATGAATAAAATAATAGTAAGTAATTTCTAATCTAATATTAGACTATGGAATAACTATAACAAAATATTTGTTTATATGTAATAAGCTATTATCAATCTCATAATTTTAATCCTAACTATTTTGAATAGCTTTATTTATATAACTATTAATAAAATAAATTGGGTATTTCTGATTTAAGCAATATTTAGTAAAATGTGTATAGTTATTTATAATGTCTGGTTTTTGACACAAGAAATTTATTACGCTGTATATAATTAATAACAATATTTCTGAATATAGAACATGTACATTACTCTCCCAATGAGGAACTTTTATAATATTGAAATTAAATTCTTCTCTTTTATCATAAATATTAGAAACTATTACATTTTTCATATAATTTGACATGTATGTCAAGAAAATTTACTTCATTGTTGTTATTATTTGTCTGTATTAAATTAAGATATTGTGGATAAAAATTAATGTTAGGTATAAAATTGGCTTGTTTGCCAAAAGATGATTATATCATCTATATAACGATAAATATAAAATTTAGAATTATTAATGTAACTACTTTCAAAATAATGTAAGTATAAATTGGCAAGACAGTTTCGCAGGGCCCTGCTTAATCCTTTAATCTGCTGATAATAGTTACCTTTATGATATATATAGTTCTCTTTAAGTACAAACCCAAAGTAGTGAACCAAATCTATCATAATTAACATTATTAAATAAATTGTCTTTATCCCAAATTTACAGGTTTATTAATCAAGTCATCAATATTAATAAATTTTAAGAGATCTTCAAAATCTAAACTATATACTGAATAAATTTTTTTATCTTTCATTTTTCAACAAGTGATTTGCTATTTTTAAGAATGACTGAGGATTTAGGTTATTTATTGTTTCATGCAAAAATTTCATGGAGAATTTTGCCTTTTGATTATTATTAAAACCATTTGTAACTTTTTCCTAAATTTAACTGGGTCTTTATGAAATTTGGGGTAAAAATATATGTGGAAATTTAAAATATTATTAATTTGAATTTTTAACTTTTTATGAAAAGCCAAGATACGTTTATTTATTTCTCTATCAGAAACAGAAAATTAATAAAAGCTGTATTATTATCGAAATAATTGTTGATCAATAAATTATAATAGTATTTACATATGAAGGCAAAATTTCCTGGTACTTTATCAGCATAAACTATAATAAATTTATTTTGTAAATTTTTAATCTGACTTTAATATTATTAAAGATTTTATTATCTGTACCATAGTTATATTTATTAAGCTGCTTTGTAATTTTATCTTTGAATTCTGTGAATGCCTCTATAGGCATACTATATTTAATAGCTATTTTGTATATAAAATGCTCAATATCATTATATAACTGATTTTTGATAATTTTATTATTATTCGAAATCATTAATCTAAAACCAGTATATATATATATATATATATATATATAATTATTTAACTAACGATTTATCAGCTAGTTTTTAATTATGTGCCGTATGAAACTGAAATAACCTGGTATTTAATTTAAGGTTACAAACATAAAAAGTGAGTTATTTAAAAAAATAATTTAATGCTTAGGAAATTGGTGTACTATTACCTTATGCTGTTAGGCAAGGAGCTGCAACAAAAAATTGCTCAGGGGTTTAATGTAGGCATACAAGTGAGAGCAATAATAGCCAAAATAGGAAATGTCAGTGCCTCTCAAACTTTCAATACTCGCGACCCAATATTCAATCATCATTTTCATCGCGCCCCCCTCCATACAATAACATTGTATTGAATTCAATAATACTATACTTTTAAACTAAAGCTACAGTATGACTTTAACCTCTTATGTGCCACTGACGTATATAAACGTCTCGCTCAGCCAAAGCATTAATCTTCTGGACATATATATACGCCTTTCCGAAGTACGATATTTTCAGTGCACTGCTATTTATAAAATTATTCCGAAAGCTTTAAAATACAATAAAATGAAATTGACAGTCTTTGCAAAGGATTTACTTATTTCAGAGGTTTTTGCTTATTTATTCCTATTCTCCCCAAATCAAAATACTCGCGTCTACGTGGAAAACCGTGGCATTGGGGACCAAACTACGTAACTTTTAATTGGCAGTTAAGGAATTAATTATAAATTGCACAAATCATCAAGATAAGGGTTAATACAAGCCCATGGTGTCACTGGTAATTATCAAACTTGTTCTTAACTTAGTATTGTTAAAATTAATAATAAATATATAATGCATTGCACAGTACAGATACTTTTATAAGTGTATCATATCAGTGTAAATGTGTTTATTTTAAATTTTATTAGGTCAGAAAATATTTTGTTTGCTTACTTTCAGTAAATTAATAATTTTTTTGAATAATCTTTGTTCTCAACTTTTCAATATGCTTCCCCCAAGTTTCAGAAACCTGGGATGTGTCAAAACTCAATATAGCTCGTCTAGAGGGGTTTCGTCAACTTGACATCTACACAAGTGTCATAACGTGTTCCCCATAATTTTTAATAAATTGTTAGTGCGGCTAGTTATCAACGTGCGGCTGTAAGATTTTTTTCCCAAAAGGACCCTTTTTACCTGAAGCGTGTGGGGTTTGCCCCCAAAGGCCCCTTTTCCTTTTAGGAAACTAGTGACGTCTCAAAAGTCAAAAAAAGATTCAGGGAAAGTAACCCCCGCAAACCCCGACTCCCCCAAAAAGTTAGCTTTTGACCACCCGATCAATCAACGTGGGTGAATGCCTTTCCCAACACCTCTCGGGCACCGCCCCCGCGGAGATGAACTAGGATACTATGTGGAACAGTAACCCTGGATGAAAAAAGTTTGGATTCTACATCACGTGTCACTTTCGTGAACGTGACGTACCTCGGATCTGGGGTTTCCCAAGACGTTAGATACAATATCTACAAGCTTAAACCTCTATTAGGCCCACACATTCAATGGCTCTCTCTCTTTTCCTTTCTCTCTCACTTTTGCTGTGACATCAAGGTACATCGGTCATCATTCAATGTCGTATTAACGCCGCCTTCCTCAGAATTAACCCGGATTTAATAGCAACTTAAAAACCCTCCCGTTAGCAACACCATAGCAGGGTAACCGTTTCCAACAGGTCCTGGAGGGCAATTCCCCTTTCTCCACAAACTCCACCAAAGTGCTCTTTGGATTGGGTCTGGTGACTTTGTCAACACCATACGGCGTAACCCTTTTCCAAATAGTTGTCAACAAGTGCTTTATCCATAAAAAAAATTGGTCTTACCAACTCTTCGAAAAAATTTCATTAAAAATCCATTTCTAAATTTCATCCTTGTAACGTTTTGTAGTCAGAGTTCAAAAAGGAAGGATATGGAGTGGTATACCAAAAATCAACATTATCTATTCCCAGATAAAAGGATATTAATACCATCAAACCAATTGATTTCCGAAAAGCTTTCCGAAAAATCATCAGAAAGCTTTTGTGTACTAAATTCGATTTCCCCTGAGTGGACATCCCCTAAGATTGCTCAGCCAGGTAGTGTTCATGACTCCTAGATAGATGGCTCTCTTTTTCAAAATATTGAAAAGGGACAATACTAGTTCTGGGTATAAAAGGGACCCTTCGGCTTGCAGTCTGTACTCATTTTGTTTCAGACGTAGCAACAAGGCCTTGACAGTGCTGCAGATCAGTCATGCCAATATGGCAACATGTATTGCCTATATGGCAACATGGCAACAACAGTGATCCTCCTCATGTTTTAAGTGATTTTTTCCAAATGTCTGAAACAGTTTTCACTATCCATAAAATACCACAAACGGGACATTTGCAAATAATTTTCAACAAGAACACTTATTCTTATGTATTCAATTTTAGGCAAGAATAAATAAATTTGATGCATTAAATTAGAAAATGTCCTTAAAATTCATTAATTCTAATATAAAACTATTTTCTTAACGTTGAAAATACAGTATATTCTCTGACATCCTTTTTTCTTGTTTTCCTTGCAGATTCTTTATTAATGGGTTAGATCAACGTTTCTCAAACTGTGGAGCGCACCTTCCTTGGGGGGCGTGACAATTCTACGAGGGAGGAGCGAGCATATTTAAAAGTAAAAAGCAAAAGATTATTTTTAAAAAAATATTAATTAACTGAAAGTAAACAAACAAAATGCATTCTAACATAAAAAATAAAATACACATTTACACTGAGTATTACATTTATAAATATATCAGTGCTACACAATGTATTTCATATTTATTTTGCAAATACTAAGTTAAGAACAAGTTTAATAATTACCAGTGATCCATGGGATTGTCATATATAAAATTATATACAAAAATTAACACTCATCTTGATAATTCGTACGATTTATAACAAATTCCTTAACTACCAATTAAAAGGAATAAATAGAAGCAATTTTTAATGCTTTTATTTATTCCTTTTCTGAACCTCTGAAATAAGTAAATTCAACACAAACACTGTCAAGGTCCTTTTGTTCCATTCCAGAACTTTCGGAATAATTTTATGGATAACAGTGCACAGAAAAGATCGTACTTCGAAAAGACGTATATATACTTCCGGTGCAATTAGCGCACTTGAGTGAGACGTTTATATACCCTGGTGGCAAGAGGTTAAAGTCATATCGTAGTTTTAGCATCAAAATATAGCGTTATTGATTTCAATACATTGTTATTGTATGAGGGGGGGCGATGAAAATTATGATTGAATATTGGGTCGCGAATATTAGAACTTTGAGAAACACTGGGTTAGATATATAAAATAAATAAATATTAAATGTAAGTACACACAGTAAGTAAGTAATATTAATGTAGCACAGTATCTGACATCAAGACTGGATTTTTATAATCTTCACAAAATGGTAAATTACATCATATTATTGCATTTGGACACAGTCATTAAAAATTTTTCCCAAAAAGTTCCAAGTTAATTAAAATATTCAACAAAAAATTGTAAAATTTGGTAAAAAATCATAAAAAAACTAATATTTTTTTCATATGTTTTTTTTATTTCATCCCGTGAAAAGGATCAGAAATTAAATAAGTCACAAAAAATTTATCTTGCCCTTTACGGTTTTACTTAATTACACCAAAACCCTGAATTCATGATAGCGAACTTTTTCAAGATGTGAGTTCGAGCCCTAGTGCCACTGAAGACTTGCTTTTAGGGGGTTTTGTTGAAGTTACGCTGTTTAACCAAATTGCGAAAATCGGGACAGATTATTTTTCGACGAAAAGTATAAAATACATGAACACTTTCAACATTATAATGGTTTTGTTTATCATATACCCTTTTTAAAGATTTTTAAACCTATATTGTTTTTTTTCATTTTGGATGTAAAAGAATAGATCAGAGTGGGCAACCTTTTAGCTGTGGTGTTTTTAAACCAATCCATCAATATGATTCAGCGTGTCACACGAAACCCTTTTAAAACAATTCGATTCCCGTGATAATGCATGGAGTTAAGGAATAAGTAAACATATAGATTATTTACAGTTTTGTAACATATTTATTTTGCAAAATTTAAGATATTTTTAACAAAAAAATGAACAGCGTAAATTTTAATTTTCTTCAAAAAATAACAAAAAAAATTGTTCACTATTATGCATTTTTAAACATATTTATTAAAAAAAAAGGGTGACAAATAAAATAAATTATTTTATTCATTATAGTTAAAAAAAAGATAAATAAAATTTTAATGGAACCGGGGTTGCATCCTTCACTTTCGTTTTACAAAATTTATGGGTTTTATTTAAATAACTTTTTTCAATTTGGCCCTATTCTAGCACTGGTTTTTGACAATTTTTTTTGAACTCGAAATGTTTTTCAAAAAAAAAAAATTTTTTTTTACTTTGATATGTAGGACTAAAAGCGCAAATCAGAGCATACGAAAAATTTTTTTTCTACAATCAACCCCTGGCCCTGATTTTTCAATAATTAACAAAATAGATGTAAATTTATCTTTAAGATTTTTTTTTAAATTTTTTCGTAATTTGAAAAGTCCAAAATTCTAAAATTTTTTTTTAATGAGTTTTTTTAAATTATAAACTTCCATCGTCCAAAATTTAAAAAAAAATTTTTATTTATGTACGCACGTAAGAAGTTATACTTTGGCGTAACAAGTTTAAAAACTTTCTAAAAATCTTTGCGGGCAAGCGGGGAAAAGGACGAAAGGGGTCACGGCAGGTTGAACGATACAAAACTTCCCAATCGGCCCACCCAAACCGAATAATCACGATTTAAATAAATTTAAACCCCCCGCCAGAACAAAGGACCAAAAATCGGGGGGGTTAAAGGGGGAAATGATCTGTCCGTTCTGCATATTTTTTAAAAAATTTTCGTATCCGATCAACGCAAAGCAAAGGTTCGGAACGGGGGGGTATAGCTCAGTGGTGGGGAAGCATTCGACTGCAGTCGAGGGCCCCCGTTAACCCGGGGATTCTTTCTTGGGGAAAATGAAGGAAATTTTTTTTTGAGAATTAAGGGGGGAAGATTGTTCCTTCATATTTCTTGACAAATTTTTTGCTCCGGCTTTTTTTGCGTCACATCCAAAAGGGGGGGTGGGCGGCATTGTAAAAATTTACCCTCATCCTATTTATTCCCCCGGGATAACCAAAAAAATGGACCACACAGAATGCAACAGAAAATTGTCCCTGTGCCAATGTGGCATGCGTGCCATGGGTTGCCAAACCCGGGGAAAAATGATTTAGCATTCGTATAGGAAAAAAAAATTTTTGAAAAAAATAATAAAAAAAATTTTAATAGCATATAAAATTGGCTGCACTTATAAGATCAAAAAAATGTATTGGGGTTTATTCAAATGAAACCGGTAAAAGTGCGCTTAATTTTTCAACCCCTTAAAGGGGCACCACGAACTTTATGGTGGCTTATCTATCGGTAGAGATACTCACCAGGCCAACGTTTACAAAAACCGGTGGTTTACGCCAAAAGAAGGTGGCAACGCTATCGTCCACTACGAACATGCAAGCAAAAAAAAAACAACATTTATTCGATTTTAGCGGCAGAGGGGGTTTGGGGGCTTAAATGATGATGGGTGAAGGCTCTGTATGTTTAGTACAGTCGGGCGTTAAAGTTTTGTGGGAAAGGGAAAAAATATTCCTTGGAAGACATGCAGACATGGGCGACTAACGCTCACACACCGGGAAAAGAGTGGAAGTAAATGCTTTAATCTTGACAACGCGAATCACCATGGGAGATCCATTGGTTATTGGGGTTAAGGGCCCCTCACACCAAAAGCATCAACCTTGAACTTTTAAAATTTTGGTAGTGGGTTCACACAAATGACCGCAGATAGCGCAATACGAATGACGCTGTTTTGGCCATTCAACGTTATCAGAGGAGGAATGCGGCTTGTCACAAACTACTGGTGACGAAACAGGGGGCACCTTTTGAACCCAAAACAAACTCAAAGCAAGAATGGAAATTTGGACCACGAAATCAAGGGGCCACCCCCAGTTCTGGGAAGGCATGATGTCCTTTTTTACCACAGGGATACTCTTATCAAGTTTCTGAAAGGGGAAACCCCATCAATGTCCGGTTATCCAACCACATTACATAACCCCAGACGAGCCACTGGGAAAACCCCAAGCTATTGTCCAATGGTGTTATTTCCCTGCATGATAAATTTTAACAGGTTTGTGACTATTTTGGTATGTGCACTGGTATAACCAAAAATTTAATTAATAAAAATCTTAGTGTTTAAATTTCCCAAGGGGCCTCGTTTCATTTGAATGCCCATATAATACTTATATCTTGGAGTTCTGTATACCTAAAAATATACTCTAAATTTAGGTTTTTTTCATTATAAATTAAAGAAACTTACTCAAATCTCTGCATTGAGTGGTATTAATTTTTCTTTAACTTTTCACTATAAAGCACAACACGAGGTCTATTGGTGACAGCAGTGTCTCGGCTCAAAATCTTCAAATTTAGGTGGTGTGCAAATATGGAGAGAGGGTGATAGTGCAGATGTTGTTCTTGTCAAAATTACGAGGTCTATTTCTAAAAGCCGTCACATTACTTAAAACCAAAGGTAAAAGCATAGTTCCTGTTTAGAACATTATATATATATATATATATATATATATATATATATAATATATATATATATATATACTTCATTCTTTTTTAAAAAAATAATTAAATAAATGTACGCTCTTTATGTACTTTTAAGTTAAAAATTATATTCGCTGTACTTTCCATCATTTAATATCCACTTCTTTCATTATTTGCAAAATGCAATACGTACAGATAAATTTCTGAACGAAAAATATTTCCGAATTTTTTGGCCAATTAAAATATATTTTGAAGAATGTTATGGTCTTCATCATTAACGTAAACAATCTTTCAAATCTCAAGAAATATATTCCAGCAATACTAGAAAATAATACATCCATTTAAATGAATTTTTATAACATGGATAATAAAGTTTTAAATTACAACCTATTTTTTTATACATACATCGAAATTCTTTTAAAAAGTAATGTTTATTTAGCTAAAGAAACAACGGCCAAGACATGATTCATATAATTAAGTGTATTAATTTTAGATGAATATAAATGTCAGAATGAGAAAAAAATATACTTACTTATTTTATGAATGAGAACCAACCACATTATGTATTGTGATTTTAAGAAAGCTTGAGAAAAAAATGGGAAAACATTGTTTACCATATACTGTTATTAATAAATTTCATAATTAAAATAATTTATTTTTCATTTTCCTTAATAAAATTTTTTTAATTTAATAATACCTTCACTTTAATCTAAAACAATAATCTAAGTATATATTGTGTTGTATGTATTCTCAGTTTGTTTTTTCAAAACAGTTGATATAGTAGTTTTTTTATCTTAAAGATATTTTTTATTGATGCATTTGTTTCTGCGTATGGATGTCTCATCCGAACAGGTTTGCTTCGAATCTGATTTCTGAAAAATAAATAAATAAATGTCAATAAATATTCATTTAATTAAATTACTTCTATGCCTTTTTAAAGAATTTCATTGTACTTCGATTAATATAATAAACCATTTAAATTTCTAACACAGCTTTCAAAAACTAATTGTTAATTTTATTAATCTCACATATTTAAACTCCACAATTAAAGTGTATATTAATCTTAATGCAGTTTCCTTTCATCTACTATTCTAGAATTGAAAACCCTAATGTTGTGATATTTTGTACAAATTATATATATATATATATATGTGTTTTTAAAAATTCCATCAATCCTTTTTCCTTTTTAAAATTTTCGTTTTTAAACAAAAAAAAATTTTAAAACAAAAGGGCCCCTTAATTCTTAAATCGAATACATTTTAAGTCCACGCTTGTCACCCTTAAAATAAAACCCCTTTTACCAAATTTTTGTAGCTTGTCACTGCCCGGTTTGTTTTTGTGTATCCTAATTGTTGCTGCCTTCTATGTTGTCCTTCAAGATGCCCTCTCTGTACCTTTCCGTTTTGCATTATAATCATCGCGGTTTGTCTCGTCAACGGAAAATGTACCTCAATTTTTTTCCCAAGTTTTTTTTTTTTGCGTCATAATAAAATTGAAGCCCCGAAGATGTTTCTCCTGAAACCCTACGAACACTCGACAAATTAAGACAACTTGGCTAATACATTATATATATATATATGTTACCGGCAAAGTATGAAATCCGGCATTCTATAGAATGCCTAAAACTAGCTGGCAATGTATGAAATGATTCTTATTTCACACTTCCCTAGACTCTATAGAATGCCTAATGAGAAAACTGGCAAAGATGAAATACATCCCCAATTCTTCCCAATATTGTGCGCAAGACTTTTAACGCGTACTTCAGGCTCAAAAATTTGTCAGTTGCACATTGTGGTTTGTTCGGGAGTGTAAAAATACTCAATTTTAATTAAACTTATTCAGCAAAAAATTGTTTTTTTCCTATGCTGCATGAAAATGGAGAAGTAAGTCGTAGTGTTGGAGAAGGAGTCAAGGTCTAAGGCAGGGGTAGGCAACCAATGGTCCACGATACAATTATCAGTGGCATTCAGCACTACTCCACAAATTTGTCAATTTTTGAATGAACTTCATAAATTTGTAATAAATCTTATTTAACGAACATCTCCAGAATTTGGTCAGTTAAGGAATTACGAAAAAATCTGAAAGAGAACTCTAAAGGTAAATTTACAGCTTTTTTGTAAATTATTGAATGTCATACTGGAGATATTTAGTTTTGAAGAAAAATTGCATATGTATTCAGCTTTTCCGCATTTAGTTCTACATATCTAACAAGGGGAGGGTACGACTAAGGAAATTCATTTGGGATCGAGACTTGGTGTAATAGTAGTACTCCTTTAGGGTATTTACCAATCAATGTAATTCCGTCGAATGGCCAGTCAATTCTGAGAAAATAGCCTTCGAAATTCCTGCTTAGCTTTTATAGAATTAAGTTTTATTTTCCTCTACAGAGTTCGTAGCCTGATTGGTGAATCGTCTGCTTATAATGTCCGAGGATAGGGTTCGATTTCACGCAATAAGCTTTTTTTCTTCAATTCATTTAACTATTTTTTAAAATTAAATAAATTTATTTATGAAAAGGGTTTTAAAAAATATTAAATTATATTTTAAATAATTATTTTTTTATTTATAGGTAAAAAATTAATTATTTTTTCTTAAATTATTTATTAGTAAATTATTTATTTATTTTTTATTTAATTTATTTGCAAAACTCCTCATGCTCCAAAAACATAACATGAGGCTTACAGACGTAAGTGGAACTCAATTAAATCATAACAAAACAAATTTGGAAGAAAAAAAGGGAAAAACAAACAAACAAGACAAAACAAAAATAAAAAGGAAGAGTCGAAATACACAAATATAAAAGGAAGGTACCAATATATATAAAACTTTAAAATCTATACAGAAATATAAAAAAGGGAGGTACCAATATATATATAAAACAAAAAAAATTTACAGTAGTAAAATTTTTCGACTTTAATCCAGACATTTAACCAAAAAAAGATAAAACAGGTGGCGGAAATACCAAACGTTTCAACCCTTTTTAAATTTTCTTTTAAAAAAAAGTTTACTCAAAAATACATGCCCCACAGTTTCAGCCCCCATCAAAAAACAAATACCCCAACCAATTAAAAAAATCTGAAAATAGTATTAAATTTCCAGGCCCTGTTAGAATCTGGGATAACTTGAAATCGAACAAAATTCTTAAAAGCCTTGAAAAATGGTAAAAAACCCTTTTTAGCCCCCAAAGCTTTAGGCGGGGAAAATTTGGTTTTCGGGAAGAAACAGTTTTTTCCCGTAAAGCCCGGGGGACAAGGGCCGACATAAAAAAGGTTCATATTTTGGCACAGTTTCTAAACCTACTGGCCCCCCCTTTTTTAACCCAAATTTTTTACCCCCCCTTATACATTAATAAATTACAATGAAATAATGCATTTCCCAAAATTCTACGATTTTAAATTAAAACCGTAAAATTAATAACATAAGTATTAAATTTTGATATGTTAAAGAAAAAAAAATTAAGAATAATAAATTTTTATGTTTTTTCCTTTTTTATATAAATTTTTAAATTTGGGAACTTTTGCAAAATGCGGGGGCTATTTAAAAGGGAAAAATATAGATATCTGCTAAATATAAAAAAAAACTCAGGGGGTCAATTTCAAAAAAAACTTTTAAAAAATTTTGCCTAAAAAAACCCCATGGAAGCCCTTTTAATACTTATTAAACTTGTTCTTAATTCAGTAAAAAGATAAGTTTTAAAATTTTTTTTATATATGATCTTAATAATATATATTTTAAGAAATTATAAAATTTTTTAAGTAATGGTTTAAATTATGTTATTTTTTTCAAATTTTTTAAATTGAAATAGATTGAGAAATAAGTTTTAAATTTAAAAGATTTTTTTCCCCAAGATCCATTTCTAAAAGTACAAATGTCATTAAAAATAGCAAATTTATGTTGATCTTTTTCATATCCATTACATTTAGCATTCTCGCGAACGTTCACAAGGTCTAGGCAACCTAACGAACGTCTGCACAAAACATGAAAAAATGCTGTAACTCGTACAATTATAGTCGCTTCCGAATCTTTATGAATCTCTTTGTTTACATTTCAAAATTCACGCGTTAAATGAATTCATGGTTTAATTTTTTAGGCGGGATTAAACAAAATCATAGATATATTTTTAAATCGCAGCGAGCATTCGACGATAAAAAAAGCATCAACAAGTACACAGACGAGGGCAAATTGATAGCAAGTTACAAATGGGTTGGGTCCATTTCAAAATCTTCAAAAGGGCTCTCAACTGCCGAAAAAGTCTTCATAGATTTCACATCCAGTGATAAAATTTAAAAGGGGAAATTTTTGTAATAAATCACTTTTTTTAAATTTTTGGGATAGCGGTGGGATGCTGAATTTTCAAAAAAAAACAAAAGCATTTCGTATACTATTACCTTTTTTTAACATCATATTTGGAACGGACTATTCGCGGCTACTTTGAAGACAAAATATAGATCTGAGCTAAAAAAAAAAAACCTCTTGTCAATTTCAAATTTTTTTAGCCTTCCTTAAAAAACTTTGCTCTGCAAGAAAGCCCATGGAAGTCACTGATAATTATTAAACTTGTTTTATACTGGCTGGAAACCCCCCTTAACACGAGTTTATTTTTTTTAAAAAAGATAAAACATTATTCTTGATATAATAGCTTAATTTAAGGGGGGATTAAAACCAAGTGCATGAAATGTATACAAAAAAAGTAAAATGATTTATTGAAATAAATACTCATATTATAAACGGTTTTGAATGAACTGAATTTTAAGCCCGCAGAATTAGCATTTGAATAAATGTTAAGTAATAAAAAGAATATAAAATTCTAATGAATAAAAATTTTGTTACTTTTTTTAAAATTTAAAGCAGAAAACTTCAAAATGTTTTAGCCCGGGGTCAGGTTGACCGATACTAAGGTTAATGGTCGCGGGGGGTAGACCCCCAAATTTTTTTTTTATAATTATTTTTTAAAATCAAGTAAAAAAACACATTTTCAGTGAATAATTTAACTAAAGAAAATATACACCCATTTCTAGGATTTTTCTTTTTTTCTTTCATAAATTTAGAAAATATCAATGAAACTGAACAAATTGTTCCAAATTTCGTGACCAATAAAAACCAAAAACACAACACTTTTGTAACATTACAGGAAAGTTATTAGCAAAAAACTGTCACATTTTTTTCCCTTATTGTTAAAATTTTTAAAGTCCTTTTCTGATCGGCAAATATCCTGCTGAACTTTTTTTTGCTTGTGTCTTTTGGGGAGGGGTGGGGGCATTTTGCGGGACACTTTTGGCTTCATATTTTCTTGATAAAGTTCTTTAAAGTAGCTATTAAAATTTTCCTTTGTTTCATGCTTTTGTTTTAAAAATTTTCTTTTGCTAACATGATTAATATGCATTATTTCAGCAAGTGTTTTTCCCTTTTTTAATCATTAATTTTCCCTTTTAGAGATCACAGATGCCCAATTATTTACATTTATAAACCTTAATCAGTCGTCAACATCACAATTAAAACCATAAGTTATTCATAGGGGGAAAAACAGCATGTTCAAGAAAATATTTTTGAAAAATAGTGGTCGTGCGGGAACGGGCTAAACATACCTTAAGATTCAAAAACGTTTGCCACTCCCAAAAAAGATATGTTATCTTCATTTTAGCCCCATTAAATGTCATATTAGAGGATTCTCTGTCAAGGTTTTGGGAACAAAAAAGCAGTTTTTCCAGAATTAACATTTTGTATTACTATACTCATAAAAATAAATCTTATAATTAATCCTTCAAAGTGCTCAATATGCTTATCCATGTATCATAAAACTCTTTCACACTGTAAAAAAAACGCAACAAATTATATAATTTAAAAATTCCCCAAAAAAAGGGTGCAGATAACCATACAAGTTCGAAAAACCAGCAAAAGTAATATTTTTTTGTTTTAAAAAAAAACGTAATAAAAAAAACTGTCATCGTAGGATTTCAAAAAGCAAGCAAAATATTTTTTTTTTAGTTATAGGAAAAGATAGCTAATGAGGTTCAAAGAAAAATCTTTTATTTTTGATCTTTTTTCACCAGATGATATATATAAAAACATATCAATGTAAAAATATTTTTCTTTTTAAACAAAAGTATTTTTTTCTTTTTTTATTCCAGAAATTAATTTTTTTTTAAACCTTTTTTTTTTATACTCGCGCCCCCTTGAAGGGTTATCGCGCCCCCCGGGGGCCCCAGTTTGGGCACTGTCTTGACAAATTGCCTCTTTTGGGCCCAAATTTATCCGCTCTGTCATTGCCGAGATTTCCCCTATGGCCCCGAACATAAAAAAAGTGGATGTCCAGTCTAAGTAGTACAGAATAGACTGAACCTCTACAACAAGTTTTTTTGTAGGTTTACGTCGAGCAAACAATGATGAAGAGAGTAGTCAGTGCAGATGAGAAAAGGGGCGTTCCACCCCGGCGGAAAAAGTCCTGAATCAATTTTTCGGCAAGATTAATACAAAGTATTGGGAAACGAAAAAAGAATTATCTCTTTAAACCCATGCTGGGAAAAAACATATTCAACACCTTCCTCTTAAATAACCGGCAAGACCAACCCTTTTCCTAGAAAAATTTTTTAAAATTATTATTAATTAAAATATTTAAAATTATT
>BMAV01005169.1:0-10800 GCA_019973955.1 Trichonephila inaurata madagascariensis
TTGGTTGGAAAAATTTTTGGAGGGGAAGACAAAAAAAAAGATCAAACGAGGAAAAAAAAAATGCGTCCAACTAAGCCCTTTGAGACGAAAGCTTAAAAGGATAATACCGAAATTTAAAATTTTTATTTTTTTGGGATCTGATCTTTTCTAGAAATGCATTACCAAAGTGCAAAAAACCGGGTTTTAAAAACGCGGGTAATGTTTTAATGGGGTTTGGGGGGGGCCCTCGTTCAAAAACCCCCTTTTTTAAAATCGGTGGTGTTCTTTCGGCCCAAAAAGGTCGGTTTTCAAAGGGGGTGTTTCATTTTAAAAAAAATTTCAGAATTTCGTGAAACGGAGATCAGATTTGGATTCCGGTCCAATTTCAGTGAAATGGGCTTTTTTGGGAAGTTTTTAGGGTAAAATAAAAAAAAGGGGGGGCATGTCACAAAAAAGACTTGAAAAGGGGCAAATTTCAAAAAAACCGTTGGGGATAACGAATATTTGGAATTTTAAAAACCCCATACATATTCGTGGTAACTTTAATTCTGTGCAAAAAAACTAAGTTTTGTGAAATTTGGGCCCGGGTTTTTTTTTTTAAACGGTCGGTAAGTTTTTTCATGCCAAATAGGTTGGTTTTTTCAAGAAAAGGGCTTTCATTTTAAAACAAGTTACAAAAATTTCGGGAAAAGGAAAGTTTAGATCCCGGTAAAATTTCGAGTGAAATGGGTAACTTTGGGAAGTTTCCGGGTAAAAAAAAATGGTGGGCATGCCGGAACAGACTATTAAAAGAGGGGGCGTTTTAAAAAAAACAATTGGGCATAACCTTTTATAATTAATTTCGACAAGCGCCATACAGATTCGTGATCCCTTGAACTCTGTGCAAGAAAAAAAAGTTTGGGAGAAAATTTGGGGGAAGACAAAAAATTTGGGTCCCAAAGCACGGAAAAAAAAGAAATTAAAAGGGCCCATATGAAGACGAACGCTACAGAAAGGATAAACCGCAATTAAAAATTTTTTAACTTTTTTTTTGGTTTTTTCTGATACTTTTCATAAAAGTTTAAAAACAATAAACCCAGTTCTAATAATCGCAGTTTAAAAGTTTTAAGGGTTTCTTTTTGGGTTTTTGGGGGGGCCCCTCGTTCGAATGACACCCGGTTTTTTTAAAACGGTCGGTAAGTTGGGTTTCGCCAAATTGTTTTCAAAAAGGTGCATTTTAAAAAATTACGGGGAAATTTTTTGAAACGGAGACCCGATTTGGATTCCTGGTCCAATTTTAGTGAAATGGGTCTTTTTTGGGAAATTTTTGGGGAAAAAAAAAAGTGGTGGGGATGTCACTGAAACACACATTGAAAGAAGGCACAATTTCGAAACCCTTGGGCATAACTTTTTAACTATTTGAAATTCGACAAGCCCATACATATTCGTGATCAGCGTTGAATTTGTGCAAGAAAAAAATAAGTTTGGTGAGTTGGCCCCGGTTTTTTAAAAACGGTCAGTAAGTTCTTTCATGCCAAAAATAGGTTGTTTCAAGACGGTCTTTCATTTTAAAAGTTACAGCAATTTCGTGAAACGGAAACCAGATTTGATTCCTGGTCAAATTTCGAGTGAAAAGCTTTTTTTCGAGGGGTAAAAAAAAAAAAATTGGGCAAAACCTTGAAAAAAGGGGGGAAAATTTTAAAAAAAAACAATTGGGAAAACCTTTTAACTTGGTTTTAAAACCCCCCGGTAGGGAATTTGAAAAAAAAAGGGGGGGGGGCAAAAAAAGATCCAAACGCACGGAAAACAGAAATGCGTCGCAACTAAGCCCATATGAGACGAACGCTTCAAAAAAAGGGTAATACCCGGAAAAAATTTTTTTTCTTTTTTTGGTTTTTTAAACTGATAATTTTTTAAAAGCATTACCAAAAATTCAAAAACCCCGAGTTCTAATAATCGGGGGTTTTTTAAAAAAGGGTTTGGGGGGCCCTCGTTCCGAATGACACCCGGTTTTTTAAAAAACGGTCGGTAAGGGGTTTGGGTTTCCCAAATAGGTCGGTTTTTTAAGAAAGGGGTTTTTAATTTTAAAAAAAATTCAAAAATTTCGTGAAACGGAACCAGATTTGGATTCCTGGTCCAAAATTTTGAGTGAAATGGGTCTTTTTTTGGGAAGTTTTTAGGGAAAAAAAAAAGTGGTTAAAGTACTGAAAAAAGACCTATTGAAAGAGGGCAAAGAATTTCAAAAAAAACCGGGGGATAACTTTTTAACCATTTGGAATTTCACAAAACGCCATACATATTCGGATCAGCTTTTTAATTCTGTGCAAGAAAAACCAAAAATTTTGTGAGAAGGCCCGGTTTTTTTAAAAACGGTCGGTAAGTTGGGGTTTCATGCCAAAAGGTTGGTTTTTTTAAGAAGGTCTTTTAAATTTTTTAAAAAAAAGTTACAGGAATTTCGGGAAAAGGGGACCAGATTTAGATCCCTGATTAAATTTTAGTGAAATGGGTAAATTTGGTTAAAAATTTATAAAGGGGAAAAAAAAAAAAAAGTGGTGGGCATGTCACTGGGAAAAAGGGGGAAATTTAGGGGGGAAGAATTTCAAAAAAAACCGCTGGGCATAACTTTTTAACTAAATTCCCAATTTTTTGCAAGGCATACATATTCGTGAGCGGGGTTCAATTCTAAGCAAAAAACACTTAAGGTTTGGGAGAATTTGGGCCCGGGTTTTTTAAAAACCCGTCGGTAAGTTGGGTTTTGCCAAATAGGTTTTTTTAAGAAGGTTTTATTATAATAGAAATGTAAAAAAAAATTTCTTTAAACGGGACCAGATTTAGATTTCCCAAATTTCAGTGAAATGGGCCCCTTTGGGGAAGGTTTTTTAAAGGGAATAAAAAAAAAAGTTGTGGGGGATGTCACCGGAAAAAAAAACTATTGAAAGAGGGCAAATTTTTTAAAGGGAAAAAGTTGGGGGATAACCTTTTAACTAATTGGGAAATTTTTACAAGTGCCAAAAAAGATATTCGTGGGTCAACGTTGAATTCTGCGCAAGAAAAAAATAAGTTTGGTTAGGGAAATTGGGCGGTTTTTAAAAAACGGTCGGGTTGGGCCCAAAACAAATAGGTCGGTTTTTCTAGAAGGTTTTCATTTTTTTAAAAAAAAGTTACCCGGAATTTCAGAAAAAGGGGGACCAGATTTAGATTCCTGGTCCCCTTTTGGAAATAAAATGGGTCTTTTGGTAAGTTTCAGGGGAAAAAAAAAAGTGGTGGGCATGTCCAAAACACACTAATGAAAGAAGGCACGAATTTCAAAGAAACCGTTGGGCATAACCTTTTAACTATTTGGAAAAATTTTGACAAGCGCCATAAAATATTCGTGATCAGGGTTTAATTCTGTGCAAGAAAAAAATAAGTTTTGGAGAAATGGGGGAAAAACAAAAAAATGGGTCCAAACGACGGAAAAAAGAAATGCGTCGCAATTAAACCCATATGGGAAAAACGAACGCCCCGAAAGGATAATACCGCAATTAAAAAATTTTTTTACTTTTTTTTGGGTTTTGGGTACTTGTCATAAAAAGCATTACCAAAATGCAATAACTCAGTTTTAAAAAACGCAGGTTAATGTTTTAAGTGTCTTTGGGTTTGGGGGGCCCCGTTCCCAATGACAACCGGTTTTTTAAAAACGGCCTAAAGTTGGCTTTCAAACCAAATAGGTCGGTTTTTTTAAGAAGGTATTTCATTATAATACCCCAAATTTTCAGGAATTTTTAAAACAGAGACCAGATTTAGATTCCGGCCTTTTGGGAAATGGGTCAATTTGGTAAGTTTCTAGAGTAATAAAAAAAAGTGGTGGGCATGTCAATGGGAAAAAGGGGCTATTAAAGAGGGAAAAATTTTCCAAAAAAAAAGTTGGGCATAACTTTTTGGGAAAAAATTGGGAAATTTTGGGCAAGCGCCATACATATTCCGTGGGTCAGCGTTGAATTTGCGGGAAAAACAACTACGTTTGGGAGGGAATTTGCCAGTATTTTAAAAACGGTCGGTAAGTTGGCTTTTGCCCCAAAAAGGGCGTTTTTTTTCCCCTGAAGGTGTTTCATTTTTAAAATAAAAAATTACAGGAATTTCGTGAAAGGGGGACCCGATTTGGAAATTTCCCTTCCCAAAATTGAGTGAAATGGGTCCCTTTGGTAAAATTTCTTGGGGTAATAAAAAAAAAGTGGTGGGCATGTCACTGAAACGGGGCTATTGAGAGAGGAAGAATTTCAAAAAAAACAGCTGGGCATAAACTTTTGAACTAAATGGAATTTCGACAAGTGACATATTCGTGACAGCGTTCCCCCTTTTATGCAAAAACACTAAGTTTTGAGAATTGGCCGGTTTTTTTTAAAACCAATGTTGGCTTTCAAGCCAAATGGGGAGGTTTTTTTTTTAAGAAAGGGATTTCATTATAAATAGAAATGTAAAGGAAATTTTGTGAAACGGAGACCAGATTTGATTCCTGGTCAAATTTCCCCAGGGGAAATGGGTCACTTTTTGGGAAGTTTCTAGGTAATAAAAAAAAAAGTGGTGGGCATGTCACTGAAACAAACCCATTGGGAAAAAGGAGACGAATTTTAAAAAAGGGGAAAAAAATTGGGCTAAACCTTTTAAACTTTTTGGAATTTTTTTCAAAGTGCCATACATATTCGTGATCCCCAAAGTTGAATTTGCGCGGGGTTTAAATTTGGGGGGGAATTGCCGGTTTTTTAAAAACGGTCGGGAAGTTGGCTTTTAAGAAAAAAGGTCGGTTTTTTTAGAAGGTGTTTTATTTTTAAAAAAAAGTTACAGGAAATTTCTAAAAAGGAACCAGATTTAGATTCCCGGTAAAATTTCGAGTAAAAGGGTCATTTTGGTAAGTTTCTAGGGGAAAAAAAATAGTGGTTTGGGAAAGCCCGGGAAAAAGACTATTGAAAGAGGGGGAAAAATTTCAAAAAAAACAGTTGGCTATAACTTTTTTAACCATTTGGGAAATTTCCCCACAAGTGCCATTTCATAAATTTGTGACCCGCGTTGAATTCTGTGCAAGAAAAACTAAATTTGGTAGGGGGTTAAAAGGAAAACAAAAGGCCCCAAAAGCAAAGGGGAAAATGCGCCTGGTTAAGCCCATTTCAAAGAAAGGAAAAGCTTCAGAAAGGGATAAAACGGACCTTTTAATTTTTTTTCTTTTTTTGGTGTTTTTTTGATACCCTTTTCATAGAAATGTATTACCAAAAATGCCTTTAAATCGAGTTCCCAATAATCGCAGGGTAATGTTTTAAGTGTCTTTGGGTTTTGGGGGGGGCCCCTCCGTTCGAATAACCCGGGTTTTTAAAATCGGTCGGTAAGTTAACTTTCAAACCAAATAGGTCGGTTTTTTTTAAAAGGGATTTCATATTTTAAAAACATTTACATTAGTTTCGTGAAACGGAGACGATTTAAATTCCTGGTCAAATTTGGAGTGAAATGGGTCATTTTGGTAAGTTTCAAGGGTAAAAAAAATAGTGGTGGGGTCACTGAAACTGACTATTAAAAGAGGGGACGAATTTCAAAGAAACAGTTGGGTATAACTTTTGAACTAATTGGAGTTTCGACAAGCGCCATACATATTCGTGATCAGCGTTGCATTCTGTGCAAGAAAAACAAAGTTTGGTGAGAATTGGCCGATTTTTCAAAATCAGTCGGTAAGTTGGCTTTCAAGCTAATTGGTCGGATTTTTCTAGAAGGTGTTTCATTTTTAAAAACAAGTTACAGGAATTTCGTGAAACGGAGACCAGATTTAGATTCCTGGTCAAATTTCGAGTGAAATGGGTCACTTTGTGGTAAGTTTCTAGAGTAATAAAAAAATAGTGGTGGGGTCACTGAAACTGACTGTTAAAACAGGGGACGAATTTCAAAGAAACAGTTGGCTAACTTTGAACTAATTGGAATTCCGACAAGTGCCATACATTACGTGAGCGGCTTCTATCAAGAAACACTGTTTGGTGGGAATGGCCGGTTTTTAAAATCAGTGATAAGTTGTGGCTTTTAAACCAAATAGGTAGGTTTTTCAAGAAGGTATTTCATTATAATAAAAAAATTTAAAGAATTTCGTAAACGGGGACCCGATTTGATTCCCTCAAAAATTTTAGTAAAATGGGGGACTTTTGGGATGTTTCTGGAATAAAAAATAGTGCTGGTCATGATGTGAAACAGTCATTGAAAGAGGGACAATTTCAAAGAAACAGTTGGGATAAAACCTTTTAACTTTGAAATTTTGACAAGCGCCATACATAGGGGAACAGCGTTTTTCTTCAAGAAAACAAAAATTTGTAGGGTTGGGGGAAGACAAAATAATGCAACAACCACGGAAAAAGAAATGCGTCGCATTTAAGCCCCCTTTTGGGGGAACACTTCAAGAGGATAAATACCACAAAAAATTTTTATTTTTTTTTTGGGTGTTTTCGTACTTTCATAAAATGTATTCCAAATTTAAAATCGATTCTAATAATCGCAGGGAATTTTTAAAAGGGGCTTTGTGTCTGGGGCGGCTCCCCGTTCGAAATGACACCCCGGGTTTTGGAAAAAACGGTCGGTAAGTTAACTTTTGCCAAATAGGTCCTTTTTTAAGGGGGTTTCATTTTTTTTAAAAAAATTACATGAGTTTAGGGGAAAAAGAGACGAGATTTAGATTCTGGTCAAATTTCGAGTAAAATGGGTCACTTTGGTAAGTTTTTAGGGTAACAAAAATAGGGGGGCGTCACTGAAACAAAATAATGAAAAGGGGGGAATTTCAAAGAAACAGAGTTGGCTTTCTTTTGAACAAATAGAATTTCGACAAGCGCCATACATATTCGGACCGTTGAATTTTGCGAAAAACTAAGTTTTGGGGAATTTGGCCGGTTTTTAAAATCGGTCGGTAAGTTCTTTCAAGCCAAATAGGTCGTTTTTTTATGAAGGTGTTTTTTTTAAAATAAAGTTACAGGAATTTCGGAAAGGGGCCAGATTTAAAATTCTGGTCAAATTTCAGTGAAAAGGCCCTTTGTGGTAAGTTTCTAGAGTAATAAAAAAAATAGTGGGGGCATGTCACTGAAAAAGAATTGAGAGGGGAAAAATTTCAAAAAAAAACAGCTGGGCATAACGAACTAAATGGAATTTCGACAAGTGCCATACATATTGTGACAGCGTTTTTCATCAAAAACACTAAGTCGGTGAGTTTGGCCCCGGTTTTTTTAAAACCATGTAAAAATTTTTCGCCTAGGTAAATTTTCAAGAAGGTATTTTATTATAATAGAAATGTAAAGGAATTTGGAAACGGAACCAGATTTGATTACTGGTCAAATTTCCCCGTGAAATGGGTACTTTGGGGAAAATTTTGGTAATAAAAAAAAAAGGGGGGGCATGTCACGAAACAAAAATTAAAAGGGGAGACAATTTTAAAAAAAGTTGGGAAAACCTTTGAACTAATTGGAATTTCTACAAGTGCCAAAATATTCGTGATCAACGTTGTTCTTTCAAGAAAAAAAAAATTTTTGGGGAGAAATTTGGCGGTTTTTAAAATCGGTTGGAAAGTTGGCTTTCAAGACAAATAGGTCGGTTTTTTTAGAAGGTGTTTCATTTTTTAAAAAAAGTTACAGGAATTTCGTGAAACGGAGACCAGATTTAGATTCCTTAAATTTCGAGTAAAATTAGTCATTTTGTGTTTTTAGAACAAAAAAAATGGTTTGCATGTCACGAAATAGACTTGAAAGAGGGGGGAAAATTTTAAAAAAAACAGTTGGCTATAACTTTTTTAACTAATTGGGGTTTTTTGACAAATGCCAAAATATTCGGGCAGCGTTGAATTCGTCAAGAAAAAATAAATTCGGTAGGTTGGGGGGAAAAAAAGAATGACCCAAACTAGGGGAAAAAATAAATCGTCCATTAAGCCCATTTCAAAAAAGGAACGTAGAAAAAGGGTAATCGCACTTATAATTTTTTTCTTTTTTTTGGTGTTTTCTGATATTGTAAATGTTTACCAAAGTGCAATAACTCGAGTTCTAATAATCCAGGGGTTAGTTTTTAAATGATTTGGGTTTGGGGTGGCTCTCCGTTAAAGGGGCACCCGGATTTGTAAAAGGGCGGTAAGTTAACTTTCAAGAAATAGGTTGGTTTTCAAGGTATTTATATTTTAAAAAAAATTTACATTAGTTTCGTGAAACGGAGACAATTTAAATTCCTGGTCAAATTTGGGGTGAAATGGGGCATTTTGGAATTTCAAAGGGGAAAAAAAAAGTGGTGGGGATAAACTATATTAAAAGGGACAATTTCAAAAAAACAGTTGGGTATAACTTTTGAATAATTGGGTTTTGACAAGCGCCATACATATTGTGATCAGCGTTGCATTCTGTGCAAGAAAAAAAAAGTTTGGGAGAATTGGCCCATTTTTAAAATCTGGTAATTTTTCAAACAATTGGTCGGATTTTTTTTAGAAGGTGTTTTATTTTAAAACAAGTTAAAGGGAATTTCGGGAAAAGGAGACCAGATTTAGATTCCTGGGCAAATTTCGAGGGAAATGGGTCACTTTGTGGTAAGTTTCTAAATAAAAAATAGTGGTGGGGTCACTGAAACTGACTATTAAAACAGGGGACGAATTTCCAAAAAACAGTTGGGCATAACTTTTTGAACTAATTGGAACCGACAATTCCATACATTATTAAAACAGCGTTCAATTCTATAAAAAACACTAAGTTTGGTGGAAATTTGGCCCGGTTTTAAAATCAGTCGATAAGTTTGGCTCGCCAAAAAGGGAGGTTTTTTTAAGAAGGTATTTCATTATAATAAAAATTTTCATGAATTTCGTGAAACGGAACCGATTTAGATTCCCCGGGCAAATTTCAGGAAATGGGTCACTTTGGTATGTTTCAGAGTAATAAAAAAAAAGGGGGCGATGCTGAAACAGACTATTGAAAGAGGGGGCAATTTCAAAGAAAAAAGTTGGGATAACCTTTTAACTAATTGGAATTTCGACAAGCGCCATACATATTCGTGAGCAGCGTTCAATTTGCGCAAAAACAACTACGTTTGGTGAGTTTCCCGTATTTTAAAAAACGGTCGGTAAGTTGGCTTTGCCAAATAGGTCGTTTTACATGAAGGTGTTTCATTTTTTTAAAAAAAAGTTACAGAAATTTTGTGAAAGGGGGCCTTTAGATTCCCGGTCAAATTTCGAGTGAAATGGGTCCCTTTGGTAAAATTTCTATAATAAAAAATAGTGGTGGGATTTGGAAAAAGACTTTGAGAGGGAAAATTTCAAAGAAAAAAGCTGGGGATAACTTTTTTAACTAAATGGAATTTCGACAATGCCATCATATTCATGACAGCGTTGAAATTTTGCCAAGAAACACTAAGTTTGGTGAGAATTGGCCCGGGTTTTTAAAAAACCCGTCGGGAAATTGGGTTTCATGCCAAATGGGGGGTTTTTTAAGACGGTCTTTCATTTTTTAAAAAAAAATTAAAGGGAATTTCGTGAAACAGAGACCAGATTTAGATTCCTGGTCAAATTTTAGTGAAATGGGAACTTTGGTAAGTTTCTGGGTAAAAAAAAAAATTGGGGGCATGTCACTGAAACAGACTATTGAAAAAAGGGGGGGAATTTTAAAAACAAGGGGATAACCGAACAAAAGGAATTTCGACAATGCCATACATATTGGTGAACAGCGTTTAATTCTGTGCAAAAAAACTAAGTTTGGTAGGAATTGGAAAAAAAAAATGATCAAACGCACGGGAAAAAAAAATGCAAAAAAGCCCATAGGACGAACGCTTCAAAAGAATAATCCGAATTAAAATTTTTTTCTTTTTTTTGGTGTTTATCTTTTTCATAAAATCATTACCCAAAATGGAAAAAATCGAGTTCTAATAATCGCTAGTAATGTTTTTAAGTGGGTTTGGGGCGGCCTCTCGTTGAATGACACCCCGGGTTTTTTTTAAAACGGTCGGGAAATTGGGTTTCAAAAATAGGTCGTTTTTTAAGAAGGTGTTTCATTTTAAAAAATTACCGGAATTTCGTGAAACGGGATCGATTTGGGTTCCTGGTCCCAAATTTTGGTGAAATGGCCTTTTTGGGAAGTTTTTAGGGTAAAATAAAAAATAGTGGTGGGCATGTAACTGGAAACTTTTTAAAAGGAAAACGAATTTCAAAGAAACCGTTGGGAAACTTTTGAACTATTTGAAATTTCGACAAGCGCCATACATATTCGTGATCAGCGTTGAATTCTGTGCAAGAAAAACTAAGTTTCGGAAATTGGCCGGTTTCTTAAAATCGGTCGGTAAGGGGTTCTTTTTATGCCAAAAGGTTGGTTTTTTTAAGAAGGTTTTTTTTTTAAAAAGTTTCAGGGAAATTTGTTAAACAGACCGATTTAGATCCCTGGTCAAATTTAGTGAAAAGGGTAACTTTTTAAGTTTCAAAAAAAAAAGTGGTGGGCGTCACTGGAACGACTATTGAAAAGGGGACGAATTTCAAAAAAAAACAATTGGCATAACCAATAATTTGGGAAATTTTGACAAGCGCCATACAGATTCGTGATCAGCGTTGAACTCTGTGCAAAAAAAACTAAGTTTGGGAGAAATTGGGGGAAGACAAAAAAAAAGATCCCAAAAGCACGGAAAAAAAATGCGTCGCAATTAAGCCCATATGAAAGACGAACGCTTCAGAAAGGATAAAACGCAATTAAAATTTTTTACTTTTTTTTTGGTGTCTTTTTTGATACTTTCATAGTCTTTCCAAAGTCAAAACTCAAGTTCTAAAATTTGGGTTAATGTTTTAAGTGTCTTTGGGTTTGGGGGGGGGCCCCCCGTTCGAATGACCCCCAAAAA
>BMAV01005171.1:0-47052 GCA_019973955.1 Trichonephila inaurata madagascariensis
TGAACCTAAAAGTAAAAAAAAAATTTTAAATATAAGAAAAAAAATTATTTACAGAAAATTAAATTATTGGGGAAAAAAGAGGGGGGGGGGTGCTCTTTATCAATTGTTATAATTTTTTACTAGTTCTATTCCAAAATTGAGTATAAATGTGCAAACACCCCCACTTTTAAAACCATTTACTTTTCTCGTTAGTAATTTTATTCTTTTTAAGGATTTTTTTTTATTTTTTAGTTCATTTAAAAAAAAAATCTTTTTTTATTTTTTTTTAAACTATAATTTTTTTTTTATTTTTAACAAAACGGACACCTCTCGGGACCCCTCAGGAAATACCCGATTTTTTAACGAATTAAAAAAAATTTTCTGGATACGTGTAATTTCTCGCAAATTTTTATACTAAAAAATTATTTAAATTTTTGTTGTTATTTAAGCCGCCTAATTGATAGTAAATCAAAAAAAGGGGCCCCAAAAGTGGGGGCTATAGTACGCCTATCGTTAGCCGTAGGTACGAGCACCATAATGACAGTACGATTTAGCTCGGTTCCACCCCATTAGAGGGAGAACCCCCGGGGGTGTTTCCAGTTCTTTTTTTCTTACCAACCTCAGAGAGGGTTTTGGGCCGCAGTTTTTTGATCCCCCCCCGAAAGGAAAGAGGGAAAACCCCCCCTTTTCCCGTTTCGAACCCCAGGCCCTACGGCACCCGTCAGCGTCACACACTATATCGGATGGGCAGCTTATTTCAATTTCCATATGAACTAGTGACATTGCAATATATTTGTTTATTATTGTACTCATTGGTTAAAAGCAACATGGGCTGGCCACTAAGAGTTGCCAAATACGAACATTGACAATACAATCCCTCATTAGTAATTTCTGGACTAGAATCCGGCTGTCACTGACATCACGACTTGGAAGTAGGTTCGTCAGCCCAACAGCAAATGAAGTGTGGGCCTTCAGTAAACAAAATCCTAGACGCGCGAGAGCCAATTCATCACACACAAAGATCAAGATTTCATCGATAACCAATGACATATTACACTTCCAGCTGCATTTCTTGCCCATTTCTATCAGTATATGACCGTTTGAAAAAGAAAAAATTTTTGGGGCGGCGGGGAAATTTCGAAAGTTTTTTTTTAGTTTTTACCGGCGAGATCTTAGTCAAAGCAAAATGTTTAAAAAAATGTGGCAAACAGAAAGATGGCAATAAAACTGACCAGATATGAAAAAACCCCTTATTTATTTATATTAACCAGAATAAACCCTTTAAAAAAAGGGAACTATTTAATAAGAATCGGTATAAGTAAGAATTAATGTTTTTGGATTTCAGCCACGTTTGGGTTACTGTCCTAAACCCAAAAAAATTTCCCTTATTATACTGTGTGTTTAAAATTTAAGAAAATTCTATATATATATATATCCTCTTTTCCTTTAAGAGACAAATTGTAACTTATTTAGTACTACAGTACAGGTGATGAAATATGGGATATATTTTTACCATTCAAAATGGATTGGTGTAACTAGATTTGAGTGAGAATATTAAAAGGATGGTATGAGGATGCTCATCGATTACTACTTCACACAGCGAAATATCCATGGTCAAATCCAGTCGTTGCACTACGATTTGAAGTTCTCTAGAATGTCGGTTAAGCAAATCGGAAGTGAATAGTATCAAACAGAAGATGAGATGCATCATATACCAACGAGCAAACACAAAGGATATACACAGTTAAAAACCGTTTGTTTTTTTTTGGGCTCGGTTAATAACCGCAAGGGAAAAATGTCGGTAACAAATAACAGTTCAAGCAAACGCACAGTTAAAAACAAATATTTGAATTGGACGAAATTATGTAGCAGTTTCCTGAAAATCAACGTTATTCGAGGATGACGGAAAATAATAATTGACCCATGGCCAAGAAAGCGTGATCAATCGAAACTTTTAGAACAATGCCCACGAGGGAATTTTTTCCTTTAAAATAGTTTGGGTTAGGGTGCCTCTAAAAGGGCCGAATTTCTTTTTGGGGAAGGAACAGTTGCTCTATACAAATGATCTGAAGAATAACTCTATGTTTGCATTCCTTACGGTTGAATCTAAACGTAGAAGAGTAAACTTAAAAGTGAAAGTATTCATTAGTAATAAACGAATTAGTATTGCCCTTTCTGTCCAATAACCATTTTAAAAATCATTTCGTATTTTGGGGATATTGGAGGGTGCATTTTAAAATAATTTAAAATGTAACCTTTTAATTACACTTTCATTTTTATTTATATTAAACATGAGTAATATTATCGCTTTTAATAATTTTTGGGGCTAACGAGATGAAAAAATAGAATCACTTTTTAAAATGATAATATTTTAACAAAAAAGTTAAGCATGAATTTGAGAGCAATTGCTAAAAAATAAGGCAAATATAACATGAAATAAATTTCATATATACAGATGCTCGTTTGGATTCAAATTAGACACATTTCGTTACCAAGATTTGAAGATTTTATAGCAAAATATATTATGAGTAAAATGTGATTGCATTCAAATTAGCTTTTTATAATGCAATTTAACTTTATCGAAATTTAATTAGATATTAGTTTTTTGGTAATGAAGCTAGGATAGCAGTTATTAAATTGAAAATAAAGAAATGGTCAGGCTAAAGAAAAAATTGCAGCATATTGAGGCCAAATATTTTTGATATTTCATTGCTTTAAGCAGCGATACTCAACCTGCCAGGCTTTTCCGAGTGGCCCGCTCAAGGCCCATTGCACTAAAAAATTCAATTATTTAAGAACGAAGTGTTAAAAATTTAGCGGGAGATTCTATCAACCAAGCAATCAAATCTATCAATTTTGCTTTCGATGTCGTACGGGTACGAATTGCAAGATTTTTTATTTTATCTCTGTAACGGTTAGTAAAAACAAATAACTGTGAAGTAGTGAACTGATTGATTGAATATTAACGTCGCACTGTTCTGCTACACGAGGGCTTTTGGCGACGGACCACGTAATTTTGAACCATGGTCAAGTGACGTGGACGACACCCGAGCTGGCACCCCTCTCTCCTAACTACCGACCAACGGAGGACGTTTCGCTCTCGACAGATTTAACGTGCATCGCTGCCCTACACGGCGGGTCTTTGTGGTATGGGCTCGAACTCGTGACAAGGCAAGCCACGGTCCGATACCTATACTACTCGGCTACCGCGGCCACAAGTAGTGAACTGAACTGAAGTAGTGACTATATTATGGGTGGAACTGAGTTTTTAATTATAAATAAGTAATACTGATTTTTCAGTCTGGAATTCTTTGCTGCTCTTGATAAATTAACATTTGGAATAAAAATAAGAGGTTTTGTCAAAAGGTTAAATTATCAAACGGCATGGCAGCTTTGTTTGTATGACAGTAGAATTGATGAAAACTAGGAGAGTCATGGATGAAAGGAAACCAAAACTACTTCATAACTCAGTAAAAAATACATAAAAACGAACATTTTTTTTTTGTGAGTTTGATATAAATTAGTATAGAATTAAAAGCTAAAAATAAGTTTTAATTTTTGATAAATTCTCCACATTTTAAATGTCTGATATTGCCTTGGTCTTAGAATGTTTTTTCCCATTAATCGTCATGTGGCCTGGCGGGAAAAAGGGTTGAGCACCCCTGTTTTATACAGTAAGCAACAAACATTTTACAAAATGAGTCGGTATCCTGTTATAAATTTAATCTTCGGAGTTGAAATGTATTACACAGGAGATAATCAGATTTTTACATCCCTCCCCTGATCATTTTGAAGGATGTACAATATAGTTTATCCTTTTGAAAATTTCTTGCGATTGTGCATCGTTTATAAATATGTTTGTAAAAAATTTCACTTTGAAACCATAGCATATTTTATTCATGATATCCACTAAAATAACATAATATACCGTATTTACTCGAATCTAAGCCGCACCATTTTTCCAGTGTTAATGCTACTGAAAAGAGGGTGCGGCTTAGAATCGAAGACAAAATATTTGTTGGACCCCTTTCAAAAGTGAAAATGTTCCCGTTTATTCTGGCCACTTGTATCGACGACTTATCCCATTTTCCGTAGTTATCTCCAGTAATTCAGTTTGTCCTAAACATCGTTGTCTGCTCGTATTTAGGAAATTTGTTTTCCTTTTCTTCGATTACATAAGCATAAAAAATATCGGTAATAGCATCATGACGAGTTCACTATGACGCAAGCATAAAAAGGGAGGCATTTTTTTTATGCAGGAAAAAAAAACGGAGACAAAGTAGCGGCCACTAAAAATTTCACGCGGATGAAACAAATATATACCGATGGCGTAAACAAAACGCTATAATTTTTGCTTGTAAATGTTCAACAGTCTTTATATAATAATTCTTTTATATTCTATAACACATTCTTTAAAAAAATGTTGCATAACAAATGCATTGAATGGCATGAAAGACGACACCGTGTGGAAAAATGGCGACGCCGACGCCAATTCCGAAGTCAGCCGTGATTATGGAAGTGACGAATCATTTTCGAAACATGACACTGACGGTTAGAGTAATTATAGGATCATGTATGTATCTGAAAGTTTTTAACACTGACCAAATAAATTATTAACTTCTTACTATTTTTCATTAAATTTTTAAAAAAAATTTCCTTATTACCGGATATTGATGAATCTTTTGCACAATTTATTATTATTTTTTCCCTCAGAAAAGAGTAGAGAACTGTTAGGTGCGGCTTAGATTCGAGTAAAATACGGTTTATCCTTTTATTCTATAAAATTTCATGAATTATTTCAAGAATTGGGAACAAAAAACAATTCAATGTAGGAATTCAATCTATGCACATTTCTATAAATGAGGGGTAAGAAAATAACTTTAAATATAATCAATCATTATTGATTTACTTTCCTGTTCTACTTTTAACTGAAAAAACAGGGTTTGTAAAAAAATTGAGAAAATCCGTTTCATTGGAAACTAATATTGTACTGTAACCTATATCTATTTTCGTCAGGGCCCAGTGATTACATGAACGATGACAGAATTTCAATGTCACACCAGTGTTATTGTTGCTTCTGATCAACAAAACTGACAAAACACACTTGATTTACTATTCACAGATTGCAATCAGGTGTAAAATTAATTTGCTATTATATACTCAAAATAGTTTGGTTTTCTTAAAAAAATATGCGTCATCAAACAATATTACTCATAGCTGTTTTTCGGTTTAGTGAACGTACAATTTTTTTTTTCATGAAGGACCTGGTTCCGAAATAAGTTATTCATGTTTCATATTTAAATAACTCACGTCCATAGCGTGTAAAGCGGAAATATCTCGCGTGTAAAATTGGGAAAATCAATTTCTTTGTATTGTTTGTTATAAAGGTGACATATTTATATGAACATATTTCACTTACAAATTAAGTTTAAAATGAAGGCATCATTAATTCCAATAATTTATGTATTTGTTTAGCAGCAATAGTTCTTGATTGTATAGACTGAGTATGCGTAGTATAGTTTTGAAAATGAATTTGATAGTTTTATACTGATAATAATATTAATTTTCGTCCGAATTTTGATAATTGTTTGATAATAACTTCACACGAGGGTTACCGGAGACAGATCCTGTAATTCTGAGCCACGGTCAAATGAAAAGGATGACTCTGAGATAACGACCCATCACCAAACTTTTAAATCATGTCAACGTAAAGATTTTGAGTCGTAATAGATTTAATTGTGTCTCAGCCTTTTTATTCAAAAGAGCCAATATGAAATCAAAATTTTAACACTCTGCTGGACTGAAACACACCGCTGGCCATGATCTTGATACTATAACCATTCAGCTATCACAGCAAATAATACTAAATTGGGTATATAAAGCCATTTATGTTTAGTTTTGTAACAAATATCAATTTCTCTTTAACAGCTGAGAGCAACATAATTATTTTACTCCCTTTTTTTTCAATCGCAATTTTGTGAACGTATCAAAAGGATATTACATTAAATACAGTTTAATATCATTCAAATACAAAATTCTCGTATGACCAATAGCTTTGAAATCAAAATATTCGCGGAAGATATTCGTGATAATTTTGACTCATGATTGATGACATAAATCAATAGCTATCAAGTAAATACTACATGGAAAAAACAGGGATACAAAGAGCATAATTATCCCAATCTTCATCGGACAAAGTTTGTATATACTATTTTAAACAATGGGTCGACAGATGATACAAAGAAGCATATAATGCGTATGGCTTACTGTTCGATCTGTGTAAGTCTTTCAACTATATAAAGAATATCGATTTGACTAGTTTTCCAAAGAGAACACAGACAATAAGAGAAAAGGACAAAAGCCTTACATGGTTCAGGTTAAAGTGATTCTTAACTAACCCGGATTTCGAACTATACTGACATATGAAAGGATAAGGATTTACGTAGAATATCGATAGACACGCCTATCATTATTGTGAAGCAAACAGCACGCAAACCTTCGAAGTCCAACATGAGGTCTAAGAAGTAGGATAAAACGGTAAAAAAGAAAGCTTGGAATAAAAGAGAAAATGATTCAGGCATCAAATTTTAGGTAAACCTGACGTTTCAGTTCATTGCATCTAGTGAATATAAAGATAAAACAATACACGCTTTTGTTTCAAGTTACACTAAGTTGAGTTTGTTTAAAGCAGACTAAGTTAAAAACAGAATATATAAAAGAAAAGTCAAATGCATTTCTTTTAAAATATTTGTGTCTGCCGAATGTCACTTTTTCATGTTCTGGAACAAATAAGACAATTTAATAAAAAAATATAACACAAAATACGATCTCTCCCTTATTTATTAATAGAAATGGAACAATGAAAAGAGGTTTTGCACAAGATCATGAAGAAAATAGAATTTTAAAAACATTAAAAAATTTGAAATTCCACGATTTTTTTAGATTAAGACTTTTTGATTATGTAAATGTGTATTTGCATATCAAAAACATTTCTTCTTTTTAGTGAGGTTTAATATCATGTGTTTGGGAACCATGTGTACCGGAGGTTGAAATCAAACCAAGAAATAGAATGACGCACAACATTTGTAAGGTTTAGAGAAAATTTAACCTTGTTTTCAATTTCAAAAATAATCAAAAACAAAAAATTTTCTATAAGCTACTAATCCAAAATTCTGGCTTAATGTATATATATATACTTAAAGCAAATATTGCATAAGATCACCTTCAACATTCTGTATAATTTCCAGTGTTTTGAGAACAGTATAATAAATGACATTGAAAATAATTATCATTTGAATAAGAAACTGTAGAATGAAAGTCCTCTTAGCATATTAGTTTTCATAAATACACAACTATTCTTATAAACTTCATCAAATACAAAAAAGTTTATCAAATACATAATTTATTAATTTCCAACAAATTTTCGAGAAAAAAAGCAATAATTTTCTTTTGTATCACGATTTTAACGTAGAGAAATATAAACACACACACACGTACTCGTTGTACATTTCAATATATCAATAATAAATATCTAAAAAAAAAAAAAAAATCAAGTATACATAACAATAAAAAAATTAAAAAAAAAAAAGAACATTCGGTCAGATATAAAAACACGCGGAATAAAAATATTTGTACCATCAAGTCAGTAGACCTATATTATGCTTACACTAAAATTATATTTTTATTCGCACGCGCGTTTCATTCCAAGGCAGAAAGGTTTAATATTTCGTCCCCATTTCCAGTATTTATTTTTTAGAAATGCTCAATTCTGCACCTGAAGTTCATCAACAATATTTTTCGAGTGCTAAAAATTGCCCTATTGAAATAAATCCTATTTGACACTTTTAAGGGGTGTTGGAAAGCTAAAATCTTATTTTTTTTGATAATTTGAGATTTTTACATTTTCAAATTGAACAGATTTTAACCTTTCTAAAAATGCTTTACTTTAACCTCTAGGGTATTTAGAAGCCGTTAAAACCTATTTTTAAATAATCGTTGAATCTGGGCCACGCTCATTTTAATTTCGAAAAATGTAAACAAAGTACTTCGTTTTTGCTTAAAAGTGTAACGTCTGACATAAACCAAAACATGTATCTTTTATTTTAAATTGAGCCTTTTATTTTTTATTTCCTAGCCAATGAGAAGTTTCGCTGTTATACATTAAAATCAATTTATCTCAAAATGTAAATTTTAATGTGCGATGTACCTTTTCTGAGAAACTACTGTTCACAGGTATGTAAATTTTTTTATGAAATATTTATAACGATGTCTAATATATACTGAAATGAGCTTTTTGTAAAAAACTCAAAAATTTATTATTTTTTTTACAAATTTTTTAAATGAAAAATGGGCCAAATTTTGCAATGTTTCATATAATATTTCATAATTTATTAAAAAATTCAAAATTAGCTAAAAGCTCATTTTAGTATAATGAGAGAGGCGTACTTTAATTGTATGAAAAATTTCAAGCATATACATATAACAGATTTTGAGAAAAGGTACATCGCAAACAGCCAATTTAACATTGTCAGTATAGAGAGAGGTTTCCACAACTCCCCTTAAAAGCTTATAAACATACTAGGATATCCATACGATGACATAAGCACTGAAAAAAAAAAGTTTTGTATCAAACGAATTTTTTCCCCCGCCCTGTGTTGCTATAAAGGAGTTAGGCCATTTTGAACCAAGTATGTTAAGACACAAACAGACACTTTTCATATACAAATAGTGATTTTAAAGTATCGAAATTTTTTGCGTATGATCACAAGGAAAAAATTACTAAGTTATAGAGTTTGTAGCAGATATCTCTTTTTGAAAATTACTTTTCTTTTCCGGTGAATGAATCTTCAGACACACGGCCCCGCGCGCAAAGGAGTTCAACCGTAAACAAGTTTCAGCCCCCAAATGAAGTTCGATTCAGAAAAAAATAAAAAAGAACCAAACGGAATTCTCTCACTTCGCTGAATATTCAAACAATGCTCAAATTACAGTGGATTAAAACGAGATAAAAAATGCCTCACATCAATCAATCATATATCGGATATAAAGTTTCAATCAGAATGAGTTGCTAACAAAATGGCATTCATTAACAATCCAACTGGAGAATATTTATATATGAATTATTAAGTCCATCAAAGTGAATTTTAAATTAAAATTAACTGTACAATTATCAGTGGGGTAGGTGTTAATTAAAATTCCGTTTTACAGCCTTGAAATTATTTTTATTAACAAACCAAAAACAAAAAAATGAATTTTACCAGAACTTTAAATTATAACACCATTTTATTTTTATTTTTGATCACTAAATAGATATATTGCTACATTATGCACTACACTGCTTTTAGCGTGGTCATAATATAATTCAGTAGCTCAATCTATACATATGAATAAAAATGAAGTGTCTGTTTGTAATTTGATATTAACAGCTTTTTACTATCTGCATTTAAAAGTATATACGGTACTTATATAAAAAAATCAGTTTTTAAAATTTTTGTTTGTCTGTTTGTTCCGGCTAATCTCTGAAACGGCTGGACCAATTTTGACGGAACTTTCACTAGCAGATAGCCAACGTTATAAGGAGTAACTTAGAGTACTTTTATTTTAGAAAAAAATTTTTAGAGTTCTGAGAAAATAAAATTAAAACCAATGAAATAGTGAGCAATATCCGATTCAAATAGGGATTATTTATTTCAATAGTGATTATTTTTACTCAATAAGGATTATTTTATTTCGGGAGATTTCTGTCTCAACTATTTCTAGCAGGTATATCAAACTTTTTTGTTTGATTAGGTTGCTGCCACTCGCGACATTTCCCGTTCGTGTCCTTTGATCCTAATGCTTCGTTTGTGTTCGCGTTTCACCCCAGTGCTACTTAGACCTATTTTGATTCTAATGATTTTAGTTCTCACCTCATCGACAGTGTCAAAGGTCATGCGTCCCTTTCACCCCTAGCTCAACAAAAAACAAAGGAAAAAAAAATAAAACAAAAAAGAAACATAGATTCACAAAGTAGAAAAATGACATTATACTAATAGCATAGGTACTTCTTTACGTAGAATACATAATTATTAAGTTTTCGTAAACTCTGCGAAGTGAATAAACACTTTTTTGATAAATTCCACGTGGACGAAGTCGCGGGTAACAGCTATTTAACATAAAATAAATGCATCAGAAAGTAATATTAACGTATTACACATCCAGATACAAATTATTTAACTATTTTAAGTGTTTATTACACAAAGTTTGTAACAATGTGTTACTTTTGCTGAGAGGTAGGTGTTTTCAAAAATCGACCCACAAGAAAGTTACGAGGCGTCATAAATAATAATAATAATAAAAATTCAGCTGTTATATCTAAAGACTTAAAATTTAGCGAACATGGGTTTTTTATTCAGCTGAGATATGCAAAAAGCTTTTTTTTGTTTAATTTACAATTCACGTAAAATTAACTCATTAAAAACTTCTTTATCCTTCAGTCTGTATAGTTTAATTTTTAAATTCACCCGTGAGAAGAACGGGTATACCAGCTAATAAACAATAAAATTAGTCATACGTTACCATACCAGCCATTTGAAATCGTTGTTATCGATTCCCACAATACACGTTTTTAAAAGCCATCTAACAGGTTTTTATCAATTAAAATTTTTTTAAATAATCCTTTTCTTTTTCTATGTCACTCTTAAACTGATACATCTAAAAATATGTTTTGATTGCCAATACTCACTAATTAATTATAAAAAAGATTATAAAATTATTTTGCCATTTGGAACTGCATCACATTAGATGTGGAACTCGGTAAGTAAAAAAAAAGGTGAGTATGTGTAAGAATTCACTAAGAATTCTTCACGTAAAAGAGAATTACCAAATAACAGCAAAATTTTTAATCCTAAAATCAAACTTAAAATAGTTTTAATGAAAAGGCAAGTAACTTCTGTTTATAAATGCTCGTAATTACTCTGTTATAATCATCATATATTTTTTCCTTTTTTAGATCCAAAGCAATGTTTTAAATGAAATCTCTTACGATTAAATATGGCATATCAAATTTTTAATGCATGGAAATTCGATATCAATTCATCCTCTTCCTCAACAAAAAATACAATAATAATAAAAAATCCAGAAAATGTAATAGTTATGATCCAAAGATTATATATCGATGATACACAAAAATAAAATTCAATAGATTGGAGGAAGTTTACACATGTAACAGATTTTACCTTGAAAATTTTTTAATGCCATACAAGAGAATAATTGAAAAAAAACATCAGAATATGTCATCACTTTATTTGGAAACAAAAGAAACTACAACATCTCACATAGTATTAAGATGTTTGGAAAGAAATAAACTAACAGAAGCAAATTCTTTTTGCCATAATAGATTTGTGATGCTGTATAGGAATAAACTCGACAGTACTTGATAACATCGAAATAGCCTGCGGCCTGGTCTATATTTTCGCATGAAAAAGTTCTTTCACGGTTGACGGATTAGAGACATTCGGAAATAAAGCTATAATTTTTTGTTTCTTTGAATTTTCAATCTAATACTTCTCTGGATCTTCAGCCTAATACAACGATTATGAACATTTCTCACATTCAACTACTCAATTCTTCAAATGGCACTAATCCCCACCAAAACGCCTTCTTCCGGCCTTAAGCTATATGTCACTGTTTTACTGCTTCAAATGCAAGCAGATTTTTATCTCCAGAAGGCATAAGAGAAAGGGGATCATTGCAATCTGTGGACATGACAAAAAGCTGAAAAGGATGGATTACATAGAACAATGCAGCAAAGAGAGAGAGACTTAGCATACACGATACGGTTATTTCTTTTACGAAACATTGCTTCCTTACGGATATAGAACAGGAACTAAAAGTGATATTATTGTTTCCGAATCCAAGCGAAAGCTATTAAAAGGTCAAATATGCAATTGAAACTTATATGCAAACATAATATAACACAATCTTATTTAAGTAGAATTTTGATTGATAACCATACATATATTCATAATATCCAAAAGAATGGTAAGTGTGATTTATAAAAATAACCATGCGGTTTTTAGCAATACATTTGCTAAATAGCAGAAGTAGTAGTAGCAACAGCAGAATTTCTGTAAACTGACTACTTTTAGAACTGAAAGGAAATTGTTAACAAACAAAATAGGTTAACATTTAGACGTAGATTTAAATACACATCGACATATATATGTATTCTACTTTATCGCGTGATTTCTGAAAAATTACTTATTTCAATGTATTTTCACCAATAGGAAAAGCATATACAAGATTTATCATTAATGAATCCCAATTTAGATACCAGCTACCAATTGAGATAAAAAAAAAAAAATTAAAAAAAAATGGATAACCAAGTGTTTACGAATAAATTTAATTTTTCTACAATGTAATTCATAATTTTTCCTCTAATGGATTTGAATTCATTGAGCTTGAAATTAAGCAATTTTAAAATATGGAAAAAAATAGCTGAATATATCAATTTAGTGTAGGTTATTAGAATACAAATAATAACATTTTGGAACGAGTTCAACAGATAATTTTTTAGATTAAATTATGATTATACTGATAAATATGCTTTTAGTACAAGCGCATTAGATTTACTGCTACTTACATTCATTACCTATTATCTTTGATTAAAAAATAATACAATATAAAATCTCTGATTTTAAGGAGGATTTTTATAAAAGTGTACATATTTTCGTAAAATGTACAGTTCCTTTCAATACTAGTATGCAAAGTTTATTTTTCAGATATTAGATTTTTACATTATTTCCAATACATCAAATGATTAAAAACTATTTATAGTTGAATGTCCTTACAAATTCTCTTTCTTTAGAAATATTCTTACTTTTGAACAAGTTAAATATCAATTCTGAAGACCTCTCTCTATCTCTCAACAATGATGCTACTCAGTCTAAATTCAATACAGTAGTTTTTAGTCATTATGCAGCAGATCTATGGTTTTAACGAAAAAAAATTACGAGTATAAGCTTCTCAATGTCACTTGGCAAGAGAAAAAAAAATCATTAAAATAACAGTTGGGTTCCAAATTAGATTTCTTGTTTTTTATAGATTTTTCCTAATTATTTATTTTGGTAAAAGGTTCTCAATGATGCCCGGATTTCTGCTTTAGAATTTTAAATGTACATTTCGGGTACAAAAAGATAAGAATTTCCGAGACACCTTTTCCAAAATTGTTATTTTTTTTTATTGCACACGTGAAGCTTAAAAATGCAAAGCAAAGTACTTAAAGAGTCTTAAAGCAAAATGTTTTTAAAGCAGTAAACTTAGAATCAGTAAATGTTCAGTGATTTACAATGAGATCTTTGTTCAAATCTCATTGTAAAATAGTTAGGCTATTGCTAATTACTTCCGCTATTGGAAAATTTCGGTTGTTTTAAGACACCCTATTTCACAAAATGTTCGGCTTATGCACTATTTAACTTTTTGTCAGACCTAAATGCAGGATACCTTTCAGGGTTTTCGAAGAAAATTAAGAGAAGTGAAAAACAATTGCTCTACGGATGTCACTTATCCTACAGTAAATTACGCTCTTATTTACTCTTTGAAATACCCCAGTAACATCCGCATTTAAGGAACTAACTCAAGCGAATAATACGACGCGAAGAAAATTCATGAAGTTATAGGCAAAAAAAGTGCTTACTTCGAAGCAGACGCAAACGAAAATACATATGCAGGGAAACAGCGAAATACACTGATTAAACATTGTTTCCACAGGAAGAGTGAAATCTTAATCAAAATGTGTCGCACACTTAGAGAGACGTTTATGTTTGAAAAAGAGCATCAAGAACTAAAATAAAATGTTAATTATATGGTTCACTTAACAGGTTACCGAATAAAAGTACAAGAAGTTATGATGCTTTAAAAATACATTCAAAAAGCAATCTCCTTTGTGTATAAGATTTAAAAAAGTTATTTAATCACAATATTTATTAAATACAAAATTAATAGAGCATTTTCAGTATATATGCATGTCAAATAATTACTAAAAACCACGATTAAATAAAAAGTAAGTTAGTCAAATTAAACTGAATAAGAGAGAAGTACGGTTTATATGATATCAACAAACAGTAAGCACAAACGGAGAAATAATCAAACATTAAAATGCAAATAAACCTCAGCGAAATTAAAACAATATTTTAAAAAAAATAAATAACTTTTTCTTTTATTAAAAGCCTATGTAAGTCATTGCTTTTTATTGCAGTGAATTTATTTTAATGTTTAAGAACATATTGAGATAATGAGTAGTTTCTTTCGGTTATCAATATGTCAATGTGTATGGTGAGTTTAATTAAAGGAGTGCTAGAATCGCTTTCAGTAGTCACTACTTACAAAACATTTTTAAAAACATTTGTGTAGCCTAGTGGTTACAGCAACGGACTCCGGACGGGAAGGCATGGGTTCGATGCCCGTACCGCCAAATATCCTCCGAGTACACGCGGAGTACGTGCTCGTTAAATCAGCGGGTCCGAAAGTCTTGTGGGCTGAATCACGAGTGCAGGGAACTGGAGAAAATTTCCCTCCAATTCAGTTCCATGCCTAAATTGTGGAGGTGGAGATAGGTGGTGTCGCCATCTATCGTCTCTTCGGGAATTTCTCCGAGCTAAATCGTACTGTCACCTGTATGGTGCTCAAGGCTAAGGCCAACGACAGGCGTACTTCTAGCCCATTGCCACGATGAATTCCGTGGGCCTCGATCTGACTATATCAGACAAGTGGCATGAGCAACAACAACAAAACATTTCCAATTTTTTAACCAGCTGAAAATTCAGTCTTTCCTGCAGCAATGAACACATATAAAAAAAATCTAAGCTTTCAACATCACATAAAGAAGGGAGTGGCTAAACAATGGTTTGTAATTTATGAAAATGGATGTGAATATAAGCTCAATATTTTTTCAATAAAGCTTTATAATGTTATAAATATAGATTCAGTATAAATGTTTTCATTTAACTATTTCTTTAAAATTATATATGAATATAATTTAAGAGAAAGAACCGAACCATATTAGAACTCAGTTATCTTCTAACACATAGTACGCATTAAAAATGCTTCAGTTCTCTTCAGCACTTAGCTTTTCAGGCGTCGATATTCAAGTGGTCATAATCGTAAGCTTCCTAACTTTTAAAGTTTAAAGTTAGGATTCCATTGCAAGCCCACTGTACTGAAAAATGGGCTGCTACAAGTTAAATTTAAATGCACCTAAAAGTCGTTACGTGTTTGATGTGAAAGTTAGGAGAGTTACATACCAGTTAAGGTGTAAGCTTGCTTCTTATTTAATCGTGGTTCAAGATTACAAGATCTAGCCCGATAGATTCCTGTTCGTCAAGACATGTTGATTACAAATTATTCAAACGTAACTTCTAATTGATTAGTTGCTTGCTTACTAACGTAGAATTTTGTAGATACACAAGGGCTTTTAGAGACGGTTCTTGTAATTTTAACAATGGTTAAGTGCGGAGGACGACATCTAAGTTGGCACTCCACTCTCCAAACTTCCATAGCACACCAACAAGAGGATTTAAAACCTCGACATATTTAACGTGCACAAGATCCTCTAAATGGTAATTTCTAAAAACATTTTGAAAATTGAAATCCTAATATGTAAAAATATAACAACAGACAAAATCTGAAGTTCCATTTAATAATTTCCAATCAAAAATATTTCATTTGTTGAAGCTAATAAATGATTGTAATAATATAAACATAGAGACAATATATCAACAAGAGATGTCCAATTAAGAAAATAATTGAATTTTTATTTAATCTTCTAGGGTTTATAAAATCAACTATGGTAATTGAGACACCCAAAGATAAATCTATTGGCTTTATCTAAACCAGGGGTGGCCAACCCGCGGTCCGCGAGATTTATTACAACTTTACAAAATACAATTATTTTGTGCAATATTTTTGTTTCTAGTGCAATGTTTAGTAAGAAATATATTCCACACAACTTTCTATTTTATTCCGTTGCTTCTAATTTATACATACTTAGCAATATTATATTGCATCACGCATCCTGTAACTTCATCGCGCTGCTTATTGCTAGAGTTAGGCATATTTGATGATTGCATTATTATTATTAAAGTATTTATGTTTGTATACATGGAAAAAATGAAAACGATAATAATAATTGATTCCGTTTTAAATTTTCACTTCAATAAATGTTTGCAATGGGTCTAAGTCTAATATAAAGACATATATGCGCCTGCGAGATTATGTTTTTCCGAAGTGGTGCGCAAGGTCATTTGGGTTGGCTATCCCTAATCTAAACAGTTTTTCTCGGGGAAAAGAAGCCCCAACATTAAAGTTCAATTTTCCATTATTAAAATTCTAATTTGAAAATTCACAGGAATAATGACCATCTCTTTCTTCATCTCTTAAATTCAGGGCAATCAATAACTGCACCGTTTTCTAAAATGTAGAGTTCCACAGGGAAGTTACAGTCCCTCTAGTCCAAGGGTGCCCAACCCAATTGACCTTGCGGGCCACTTCGGAAAAACATTATAATCTCGCGGGCCGCACATAAAAATATGTACATTTATATCAGATTTGGAAACAAAAAACATTTATTGAAGTGAACATTTAAAACAAAATGAATTATTATTGTTTTCATTATTTTTCATATATACACAAATAGATAATATAATGATCTTTAAATAATATAATAAAATGATCAAATAATGTTTAAAATATTAGTTGCCACTTACTTGAAAATTACGGAGTTCCTTTTGAATTGATCTTTCGTTACTCATTGTTGAAATTTGATTGTGCCTGTCATTCTCAAACGATTAAGTATACATTGCCTTTTATCTTAACCGTCCTGAATAATTTTTTAAAATTTTAAAAAACATCTCTGACTGCCTCTTGCTTTTTGGGCACTCCAAAAAGAAAAGAAGGAGGAAAAATGAAAGTCGCACACACAGAGATGTACCCTCCATAGTAAAGGATATGCATAATGCAATTCGGAATTTATTAAAAAAGTAATTTATTATAGTAAAATCAAACGTAACTGTTTGATAAAATATAAATCTATTTTAATCTAAAGGATGTTTCTATTATCAAAAAGGATTTAATTTAAAACAAGAACAGTTAACAGGCAAATACATTGTAGATTTATATGTATATATATAAATTTCCCCTTAAATAAATTTCAAAATGAAAAAAATTTAAAAACCTTATATTTAAAATTTTTTAAAAAAGATTCGGCGAGCCGCAACTTACGTACTGGCGGGCCACATGCGGCCCGCGTGTTGGACACCCCTGCTCTAGTCAAATCCCATTATCTGACCACACTCAAACACCATAACTGTCTCTTTTTAATCTTTGTTTATACGCATTCTTATTTCGAAGCTTCTCAACAATTTTAAAAAGCTTATAGCGATTATTTTCTGAATGTAAGTATTTTCAAATATTGGAATCTAATATGATTTTGAATAATGCGTTGGTTCTGAGAAGATTATATTTAAGAAATAATCAGTATTTTATAACATTTTAATCCGATTATTTTAGGAGAATATCTTCTACTTCGTAGTATTAACACGATTAAAAGCTTTATCGTAAGTACAGTATAAAAAAGTCAATCATTATAAAATGATTTTTTATTGAATATAATTATACCTAAAAAATAATAACGCATGAGGTATAAAGCTTTAAACATCAGTTACAAATGTCTCTTAATAGCTATACAGGATGTTCAACTCCCTCCCATAAGTCAAAAAGTTTAACGGTTGAAGTGCACCGCCATTATTAAAAAAATACCCAGAATTTAATTTTAAAAAATTAAATGCTTGAAGGGGAAAAAAAGGCAAAATAATGAGGTTTTGAACTACATTCTTTTAGAATTTCAGATAACATGCATCGATATTTCTAAAAAAAAATATTCTCTTCCCTCTCCCATTACATATTTTTAAATATATATATATCCATAAATTTTCCCTTTTTCCTCCCCTCTCCTAAGACAAATAAACAAAAATACATTTAAAACAATACAAATGAGTTTCGGACTTCTATTAAAAGGAAATGAAAACTGTTCACTTGAAAACAAAAATTTTTTTTTTCATAAATCTGCGTACAAAAATTAATTGTATTTCTTCCCTTCAGAGTTATTAGCACTGGGGAAATATTTCATATTCATTTTTTGCTAAGAGTCCCAGACAAATACATTTAAAACAATACAAACGAGTTTCGGACTTCTATTAAAAAAGAAATGAAAACTGTTAACTTGAAAACAATTTTTTTTTCATAAAACCTGCATATAAAAATTAATTGTATTTCTTTCCCTCATTTCTTTCTCCACCAGCATTAAGGAAATATTTCATATTCTTTTTTTGCTAACAGTCCCAGATGCATATTGTTTTACAAAGTAGATCTCAACAACGTGATTCAGTAGAGCTTAAATTGAAAATCCTAAGAAAAATTTGCTGATCGAAAAGGTTCATCAAACAAGCTACTTATTTCAGGAATCTATAAGCTCACAAATTTATCATCCGAGTTAGACAGTTTTGTCATTTAATCTTGAGTTCCGAATGTACACATGTGTGAAAAAAGTGTGATGAAATATTACTTATTAATGCTAATCTCATTTTAGAATAATTCCATCTAAAAGTGGTATTATTCCAAATTAGTTCCAAAATATTAGAATGAAATGAAAGGGTCTATCATGCAGAATGTAAATTTAAACAATTAAATTTTTCAGTGATGTAAAATAAATTTAAATGGGTTAATTTTTTTTAAAAAAAAAATATAACCTTCCCAAATTGATCATCAAATACATTTAAGAGAATAAACAAATGGAGTAGTGTGAATGTGATGAAGGGTGGTATATAAGCTTCCACTAAGTTTTATTTCACACAATAAAATAAATTATTTTAATCCTCTATTAGAAATAAAAATTAAAATACCGGAATATTAAAAGAATACACATACACAACTGTTTTGAAATTTTGCAATGGAGAAAATTATAATGTGTATATTTTGAATGAATACTATTTTATGAATGACAAAAAATTAAAACTAAGTCAAAGAAAGTACAGAATTAATACATCACCACTTGAGATTACGAATATACTACATATTAAGAACCCTTAAAGTTTATGAATCCCTACAAGCAGGTAAATAAAATCTGTACAGTAATTTACATAACTTGTTCATTTACTGTTTAACGAACGATAGAAGAGACAGGATTTTTGTAACAGAATTCAAAATTTAAAAAAATTGGCATTATATTTTAACGTATATAACATTTATCAGTGGATAGGTTTGTAAATTGTTAGCGTCATAACTGATGGTGTACAAGGCATTAAAAGCTTTCTTTTCATACAATGACAAGAAAATGGAAAAAGAGACCAAAAGTTTTCTTTGAAAATAAAAAAAATAATAAGAATAACAAAAACCTATTGAATTTTACTAAGATTACTTAAGATCACTTCATATGCGATAAAAGTTTTGGAAGAAAAATACCTACCATGACGACTTGGAATATATAGGAATCCCACTCTTTTATTAAGCAAGGACAGTCCACTGTCCTTAACTGTTATGTTCTAAAGAGGCATTGGACAGTAATGTTGTTTGAAATTTTTTTTTCTCAATGCTCCAAGATCAATTAGTAGCATATTTATAGGTATAAAACTGTGAAATAAGCCCAGACCATCAGCCAGCTTCAGTTTCAATGCATATAGTCCATACACATTTTTTTTCATTGAAAGCATTACATCTCACCCCTACCCCGTCGTTCTTTAAATTTCTTATAAAGCAAATTTCTTTAAATTATACAATCAGTTTTAATACAAAATATTTCGCTTAGAATGCAGTTTGAAAGTAAGGCTGGAAACCAATGAATTAAATATTTAAAAAAACCGAATTATAAAATTTTAAAATAATTGTTTGAAAACTGTGAAGTAATATTAAACATTTAAAAAGCCTTTTTGAAAATTAACAGAAATTTTAACACAGCTTAAAAAAAAAAACTTCGCTCTGTTCAAAATTATAATATTAAGGTCACAACGGAAACGCACAACGATTTGGAATTTATTCTAAAACTGATTTCAAACAACGACCTTCTTTCAGTAGGTAATAAAAAATGCGAATTTTTTAAAACACATTTGGCAAGAAACAGTAAGATTTTGCTTCCTCTTTCTTCTAGAGATTTAATAATATAAGCCTATAAGTACAACAGCAGTTTTTTGGCAAAAAATAATCATGTTTGTCAACATTGTTTGAAAATATTCCAAAATGAAATTCTGAGGATTTACTATTCAAATCGTGGCGTGCACTTAATGTTATTTCTAGTTCATAACTGTAAGCTAAAATAACGAATGGGAAAAGGAAGACCTACGAGTCAGTAGGATGCGAATTCTATTGAACGAAATTTTTGTTAAGTGCTTTAAGAACCAAACTTTTCAATATTAAAAGCCTGTAATTGTTCAAATGTAACCTACAATTCCATGGAACAAGCAGGTATTATTATTTTTTTTAAAAAAGAACCGCCCTTGCACGCTTTTTTCCAAGGCACTAAAAGTATATAAATACAAAATATTATCAAATTTATTTATACAAATACTTTTTTTAAAATTAAAGTGTTTTAAATTTATTCAAATTATATTATTATTTAATACTTGTATTGATTCAAAATAGGCATGTATTATCTTCATTTTAGAAACAAACATTGGTTGGTTCCTTGTATTTACATCTCAGGTACATTTTGAGAACTACTAAATTTGAAATTTAGGAGTAAAGTTATTAACAATATCGCTTGATTTAGCAAAAATTATCACCTAACGAATTTCAATGTTATTATTATTTTTTTTACTATTGTTTTTCCATACTGTCGAAAAACAGGACAAAAATTAGGCTGAGGTGGGGAATCCCTTCATTAGTAACATCTCACATTACCTGTAAAGGAACTTTTCGTTATGCAACGACCATTTAATCGAGTCTCCTTTTAAGGTATCCGACTACGTTCGGAGAACCATGATTTTAAAAAAGCGTATAAATGGATACTTTTCGTGATATTTAGTGTCACTTAGATTAGAATACATGCATAAAATTGTTTTAAGGACATTTTGACAAAAAAAAAAAAAAAATGTATTTAAATACAATATTTTGGCAAAAAATTAATTTAGAATAACCTTTTTTCAAAATGTTCTCTTATAAAAAATGCTTCTAAAATAATATTTTTGTGTGTGTGTGTTAATAAAAAGTAAAGACTTCTCCAGAGAGTCAACTATTTTTTTTAAATAAATTCACATTATTTTCACAGTTACAACCCATTGAAATAATTATCGGCGTTTTTTTTTAAAAAATTTCTCCCCTCTGTTGTCGTAAAGCATGGATAAACCCACTTCTAAGTTATATATTTCAAAAATTCTAGTTGAGCCTCTGGACAGAGGTCTGAGCTATATAAAAGCAAAATATCATTTTAATAGAAGCCTTTTTTACAAAAGGTGAATATTTTGAAAATGGGTCATTCTATGTCCATTTTTTGTCGAAATATTGTACTTGAATAATTTTTTTTTGTAATAATATTCTTAAAACAATTTTATATACATTTTCTAATCTAAGCGACACTAAATATCATAAATATTATCCATTTATAAGTTTTTGCAAAATCACGGTTCCGAACGTAGTCGGATACCTTAAGTAAATAAATCATATTCCATCTTTTGCCTCCTACACTACAATGATACTTTTCACACTTTACAAACAACAATAATAAAAAAAGTATGTATGTATTAAACGGAGACCTTAAACCTTTAAAGCTGTTTTATTTGATGTTATTTTTATAAAATGAGCAAAACCTGCATGCCGATTCATTTTTTTAGAGAAAATGCTCTGATATATTGTTATATTCTACGCTCGTACGTGAACAGCGAGAATTTATTATATTACTGAACAAATTAATTTATTCATTAGTTTGAGCAAATTCATTTATTCATTAGTTTGAGCAAATTCATTTATTCTGATACAAAATTTGTCACACATATGGTTTCTTATATTGTAATGTAATGCCTGTTAAATTGAAAAATGATGCATTAGATCTACATTTTAAGGAACATGCATAAGCAGTATGATACAAATGAATATCCGTGGTTTCAATTACATAAATATATAATAATATTTATGAATAAAAAGATATGTTTCGAAATTCGAGTATCCGTAAACAGAGGCGAAGCCAGCTTCAAAGGGAGGGGGAGGAGGGGGAAGTTACTATAACATTTATTTGTTTTGTATATTGACCACAACGACACGATAAGTTTTTATAATGATGCATATTTAATATCTAATTTTTTCACCACATTACCTTTCCTAGCAAAACATACAAACCCTCATTACTATTAATATATTTACAAAAACTAATCCGCAATTATTGCTAAACGCTATAAATTTTCGGAAGAATACTCTAAACGTTATCTACTAACAATTCACCCACCAGTAATGCACATTTTAAACTTAAACAGCATTTCCAAAGATATAAAATTTTCAATCAAGACCAGTGCTTCAAATGGGCAGGGAATAATAGTTCTCTATCTCTGAGGGTACAAAAATTACAATCAAGTATTTAGAGACGCTACAGAAAAGGATTAAGACTTCATTTCGTCACGACACAATGATTTCCACTGCACAACGGAACTCTACGGGTTGCCCGGATTTTGAGTTAGAATCACACCTCGTTGCTCGGGTCAATCAATGCACATGATTCTTTCCATCAAGCTATAAAAGTGTGTGTGTGTGGTGGAGGTAAGGAGAGAGGAATCCGTATAATAAATCAATTTCTGAAAACAGCAATAATATGTTATCAGTTGGAGAGAAGATATTTCAAAACTTTTGAGTGATAACATTTATTTCAAGATAGATGGTTGAAAAAATTGGTAAGAAAAACACATATTCAGAATGGTTTAATGTTGAGTACGAATATCAAAAACGTGGAACCAATTTAATGCTCTAAATTCCATAAATGTGTGCTTCATCGAATCAGTAACCTAGACACACTTCAAGTCACTCAAATGTAAAGAAAACAAGCTTTTATGTTTAAAAATCAAAATGAAACACAAGACATAACAAAATTTATTGAGTGAATGCAAAAAAACTGGAAATATTTTGCTATTGTTTATATATATATTATGTTTAGTGAGTTTTATATATATATTTAATCTTTTTTGTTTAAAGTTTTCATTCATGCTACAATGGTTTCATTTTTAAGACTATGGATTCATAATTTTTTTAAAAACTGTTTTAAATTTGCTCTTTTTAGTAACTTAAATGTATTTGTGTTACAAAATATTTTTATTAATAGGTGCTTATTTTTATATTAGTTTAATTTAGTTTAAAAATTTACTGAATTAAGAAATTTTTTATTTCTATTGAAAGTTTTTTCTCCTCTCAAAATGTCCAGAAAACATTTAAAGAAAACACACAAAAAAAAGTTAACAAACATGCATATTTCAATAGTAGATAAAATATCAGAGAGAAAACGAGTTCTGCGAGCACTTTTTGTTCTTACGTGATATCTATAAGTAAAGGATCTCAAAGAGAAATTCATTAAAAAAAAGCCAGACATTTAATGTTTCCTTTTACCTTCCTGGGATTTTGATTTAATGAAGATAAATCATGGCACCCACTTTTTTACATTTCTTATTTGATAGATAGATTATTATTATTATTTTTTGCATTTCCCCTTTAAAACGTTTATAGAATTTAACCATTTAGTGACGTTTGTAAAACATATAAGTATTTAAAGGAGGGTGATTTAAACTACAAATCATATAAAATTTTATCCAACGATTCAATTCAGAGTTTGTGCATAAATTTAATCATTAACTGTTTACTATTATCGCGCATAAAAGAGACACATCGGGGTTATAAGTGACGAATTTCGAAATTTTAAACTTCGGTCAAGTGAAGAGGACGACACTTTAACTGGTAGGCCAAGTCCCAAACTTACACACTACGCAAACCTAAGGACTTCGAGTTTAAAGATTGTCACGAAAGATTAAACATACATCAGCCCCTCTAGATCAGTGCCCCGCAACCTTTTTATCGCTGCGGACCGGTCAACGTTTGATAATTTATCACGGCCCGCTGAGGGTAGGACACGTTGATTGTTTATATTTTAGACTGTTTTGATTTAACAATTCTAATTTAGCTACATTTAAATATGCCTTCAGAATAAAATTTAGTAACACCAAAAATGAATAAAAGTGATTTAACGTGGAATATAAAGTGAAAGTTGAGCAAATCCGAAATAAATGCACCACTTTAAATAAAATGGCAATAGTTTAATGCTCTTTAGGCGGCCCAGCACCATTTGATCCACGGACCGGTACCAGTCCGTGGACAGGGGGTTGCGGGTCACTGCTCTAGATGACCGGTCTTAAGAGGCATCAAGACTCGACAGAGAAATTATAACAATCATAGTGATCATGACCACTCGTCTATTGCGGCCACAACTTTTGCATACAATGATTGGTGCATTAAATTGGATATAAGTTACGAGGGAAGTCAGTCTAATGCAAAACAGTTAATTAAATGGCTCAAGAGCATTTACATTTCTCCGTATTTACAAATTTTTAATATACTTAGATTTTTATCATAATTAACAACACATAAGAATAAAAGTCATATGCTATTGCACTAAAACATTTGTGAACTAAAAAGAAATAATAATCCGGAACACAAACGGAAGTGATTACGATTCAAAATCTTTAGGAGGTCGATACAAATTTACTCCTTTTAAATGAATTCGGAACACATACTTTTAGAACAGTTTAAGTCCTTATTATCAAAGTTAATTCAAAAATAAGAAGTTGTTTAATTTCACAGAAACACTAAATTCTATTTGTGATATCAACACGAAAGTTTTTCAGACCCACAAAATAATTTTACACAAAGAGGAGATGTGTCCAAAGAGCATGCAAAAATAAACTTTACCCAATTCTGATACAAACAATCGAGATTATCACGCGTAACAAACACATATTCCTGTAAAATATTCAGGCATTAGCGAGAAATAGTTTAATCTTATTAAGAGATTATTTATAAGCTCTTCGAGAAAAAGAGTTCTCCAGAATACGGAACTCTGCAAGCTCTTAACAGTAGTCAGGAAAATATTTAAGAAATTTGTTCACGAATAATTAATCATTTCAGATTTACGGCTGTTTTTGCTTAATAGCACTTGAAATATTCGATTCCGACACTTCTTGAATTTTACTATATGACTGAGACATCTATTTTGTAAGCATATAGTTCGTTCCATGTAATAATTTTTGATTTGATTTATTTATGCATTAAGCGTAATTGAGAGATAAATCCCCCTAACCTTCATTTATGGGTCATTATTTTCCGACAAGGCTGATGGATTGTTTATTAATGTCACAGGTCGAAGCTACACGGCTATCGGTGACTAACTCATACTTTCGAACCACGGTCAAATGATAGGAAGATACCTGAGCTAACATCCCACTCTCCAAACTTCCACACCAAGCCAGCGAGAAGACTTTTAGCCTTGAGACAATATGAATTAGCTCCTCTTAATGGCAGGTCTTTAGTGGCATCAGGACTCGAGCCCTTGATTCGACGGGAAGAACGCTGGTCACGAGTTCGAGACCATGGTTAACACGACCACTATTTTTCTTTAATAGAAATGAACGGAATATGTGTGAGGGTGGAAACGAGGAAGATTTTGTGAATTTCACATTTAATTAATAAAACAAATTAAATTGGAATACGTTTCTTCGAAAAATCTGTCACAAAAAGAGTTTTGTACCAAAAAGTGTATTTTTATTATTAATGATTCTAAAGATGGGAGAAATCTCAAATTCTGAGACAAAAAACTCCCAATAAACCTTTAGAGCAGATTCTTAAAGATATGTTAGTACAAACGAGAGAGAGAAAAAAATCTCACTCAATTGCATAATCTTACTTTCCAACGACAACTACTTAATAAATCTTGCTCTTTGTTCTCTTATTAATTCATGTATAATAATCGAATTAGTCATAATTGTCATCAAAAATATAGTATCATAGTTTTAATACTTTAATTGAAGTGATGCAGCAACTATTTCTACAGCTAAGACATTTTCATTAAAAAAATTCAGATTTTTATTTTTATATTAATAAAATGTTATTTTTTTATATACTCAATATCTTTATACGTTGTCAGAACAATTTAACGTGACAAATTAAAGCACGTGCTTCAAATGTTCAGAGTTCAAATTTTTCATTATTCGCAAGTGTCTATATTATAAACAAGATTTTTTAAGAAATAATTCAATAATTTTTGAGTTTGGACCCAAGGAAATTCCTGCATATATTGTTGATGCATATTATATACATAACACGATTTGGACAGTTTCTCAATGGGCTCAATTCATGTGACGTCATAGTCACATGATAGTGAAAGTCACGTGATTTTAGCCAATCAATTTAAAAACTCATGCGACGTCATGGTCACACGATAAAAACTATCTAGCGTTTCCAGCTAATCAGTTCACGCGCTTCGGTGTTGCCAAGTTTTGCTCTTAGCAAACTTTATCTTAAAAGGTACATATGTATACAAAATGCATTTCATTTGAAAATTTTCTTTCCCTTAACATTTAAACATTTTTACCCAAATATGAAATTTCATCTGAGTTTTACAAATAGAACAACAAGTACAATTGGTTTAATGTTTGTTTTGAACTCAATGGAAAACACGTGTTTGTTTTTATCATGTGACTTCATGATTTGAGCCCATTGGCATAATCATGGGTGATCTGGATCAAATAACAAGGCAGCTATTGATTGTAATTTAGTTTATTAGTTCATGATTATAGCGCGTATACCATATGCAGCAAGGCGTCAACAGAGTCGATGTCCATGTACATGGGTCGTAAAAGAGGGAAATTCTTGGGCAATTAATGACGGAATTAAAGTGTTGCCAAGCGAAAAGGTTGATTGAGATGTATTTTTGGTTGGGTGTTAACAAAACTTATACTTATAAGATGATGTGGATTCACCACATATATACATATAAGGGGAAGGATTCGTGAGAGTGAAATTCATCCGAGACAAGAACTGTAGTTTATTTTAATGGATTCCAAGAACTTTTAAAAAAAGGTTTAAAAACCTTGATTTAAATCCTAGATTAGAAAATTTCGAAAATTCAAGTACCCCTCTAAAAAGGGGAACACCTGAATATGCAAGTTACGAAATACTACGTGCATCTTCGAAAATATCGAAATGCACTATAAATATAAAATATTTATCAGTGCAAATTTAAAGAAATAATAACCGTGAGAATGATTAATATTTTCTGAAATATCCGTATGCCTCCCCCCCCCCCTAAAAAGTGCCATTTATAAGCCAATCAATGAGTAAGGTATCACTCACTTTCCTTCATATTTTGTTTCTGATCAACAAAAAAATCAACTGTTTTCATATTTATATTATAGCTACAAATCTCGATTGAAGTTATCAAAAAGCACAAACTATTAACAAAAATATCCGAAATATGTAAAAGAAAGTGCAACAATTAGGAACATTTTATTTCTAGGGGATTTAAAATATGAATATGAGAAAGATTTTTTTGAGATCTTTTATCTAAGTCTTAATGTATCTAAATATCATGCATTATTTCCCCTCATTTTAAATATTTAAGAGTAATATACATTAATAGGAAAAATCAAGCTTCAATTTGTTCTTTTCAATATTATTCGAAACGGTCGTATTAACATACTCCTCCTGATTAGTTATTTAAATATCAACCAAACCTTTATAAAAGTATCTAAAAAAAGTCTTATTAACGAAAATAGAAATCAAATAAATATGATTGAACAAACAAATATTTTTTCAATGAGCAAAATACATCGTTTAAGAGTTTTTGGTATTTCTATCACAGCGTTCTATTATTGAATTCACAATACAACAAATTAGATGCTTATCAAAGATTTATATTTTTGTGTGTTGACCCTATTTGAATCTATTGTAGAAGCAAAAAAACTAGAGAATAAGGACTTTTTAAAAATAAATTCTTTAAAGCTCAACAATAATTCAATTATAAAAAGAAACGATAAATTTTTGTAGTCAAATACAACACTCCGTTAAGGTTGGAAGAAAATGTGGTCTATTTTTTTCAATTTTTTTTTATTATTGTTTACACCCATCAAGGAGAGGGAATGATTTATCTCCCATTTAAATACACCTCAGATAATATTCAAGACTTCAAAACAAACAGGTAGCTTTTATTTACTTTTTTCTCTATCCGACAGCAAAGGAAAAAATACATAAACAATAGCGTCGCTCAGAGGTATCGGTTAGTATCACAGAAAGGGACGTTCCTATATCCATTTCATGACACATACAATGTCAAGATTTGCTCGGGTGGGTTAGTAGCACATCTGCATCAAATAGAGGATTTAATCTTGTCTGACCAGGACAACAAAAAGAAATGATGATCCACCTCGTTGCCTTTGAGAGAAAGAGAGAAAAAAAGTTCTGCACCGTGATTGGTTGAGAGCTCTTCCATCCTTCGGAACATCCCATGCTAGATAGCTGTTTTGAGATGAACGCTTTAGTCAAGGAAGATGCAGAGTTGCGATCGGACATGAGAATAAATATTATGCTATGAGAAAACGTACAAGCTCGTATTAATTCCTCTTAAAATTTATAAAGTAATGTTGCAGGTATACTGAAGAAATTTTATTTCGGGGAAAAATTTTTTTTTGTCACCACCGCGACGAGAGGTGTTTTGAGAGCACAGAAATATTCTCTCGTCAAGTTCAATATATATTTCTAAAAGATGTGGATTATTTTTCTCCAGAGTGCTCTTTTTTGGTCAGTCTGCGGAACTGATAGTCTTGATGTCAATACAAGCAGGAGTGAACTTACAACTGATTATGACATCAATAGTGTTAATGAAGATTTCTATACATCTTACGGAGAAAGGGTGAGTTAAGATGATTTTATAATTTTTATTTTGTGCTGTTTGTCATATATCCGGTTTATTTTTGAAAATGTAACTCCAAATGGTACTTTAAGAAAATGGTAATTATAATTTGAAGGATTCTAAGTAATCGGAAAAGGAGAGCATGTTATAGATTTATACTGCAATAACAGATTATTACAATAGAGATATAAGTAATTATAAAATATCAAATTTAATGTTTAAAAAAAGAAATTGGATTGCCTGAAGAAAAAAGAGTCTTTTTTAGCAATTAACTAAAAGCAACGGAAACGTAAGTAATGAATTTCTTATACTTAAAAATGTGCCAATATTTATTATGATTAGTAAAAGAACCATATAGATAAAAATAATTATTAGCATTCAAGGTACAAATTTAAAAATGGATATTCACTCGGAGAGAAAAAGAAAAGCAAGCAATTTTTTCCCCCTTTGCACACAAATGTTGAAGCATAATGTATTAATTTTATATCAAGAAAATAAGGGTTTATGCATCTATATTAAAAGGGGTTATACATCACATGTATAAAATGTGAGATATGAGAGTCGGGGGAAAAAGTAAACGATTTTCCAAATTTTTTTTTGTCTCAGTTTGTGTTTCATTTCCTCTCCCCATCATTGATAATATTAATATGTGATTCTTTTTCTTATCTTGAGCCGAAATGAAAGTACATAAAATCCTTTTTATTTCAAATTCTTAGTCATATCGAGTAAAAAATTTAATTTGGAATGACACAAAAATATTATAAATAAATTCAGGAGTTCAAAGTGGTCTTTAATTAATAAAAAATATTTTAACGTTCCTTATGGTATTATAATAATAATAAAAAAAGCACAGGAAGAATTCTAAGATTTAAAAGGTACACGGAACAGCGCATTGATAAATACTTGTTTTGGTACAATGATTTAAAGGCGAAACATACTTCTTATTACACTGCAAATGATAAATTACATTTTATAGCACTAGGACGAATATTAAATAACAATCGCAAAAAAGAGAACTGTTCATGAACTATAGAATTCAATTCACTCCAATATAAGTGCATATTTTTTCTTTTTTTTTTTTTTAGTTTCATCTTTGAATAAACTATTTTCACTTAAAATTACTGAATTTTGATTTAAATTTTGGAAATATCCAATTTTATTCATCTTATTTAAATACCAACAAATATTTAATTAGACATTCTGTACATTTTAGAAGTCACAGAACGTTTAGATTCTTACAGACAATTATTAAAAAATAAGATGTAAAACTTAAATGCTTGAATTACTAATCACAAGAATTTTGTCGAGTTTCCATAACTTTCAAGTATTAAATTGAAGATAAGTTTCAGAAGTCCATTAATCAACGGAAAAATCATTCAATTTTAAATAACATCATTTAAAAACAGAAATATTAAGAGCGAGAAAAATAAACGCGGCCGTTAATTCAATTATTACCGACGTACCTCTAAATAAAAAAAAATAATAATAGTATACTGAAAATCCTTATAGAAAATATCTTATAGAGAAAACGAATTGTTATACTGATATTCATACACATTAAATACAAAACAAATATTAAATATCAATTTAACCAGGCAATACCAATACATTAAAAAAAAAGATAATTTTTTTAGAAAAAAAAAATCAGCATTTTAATAAACACGGAATACTGATTATGAATATACATACAATTTTATATTTGTTAGTTGCTACTATATCATACGCTAAGATAATGAAGAAATCACAAATATAAAATGCATTATTATTATAAAATACAAATAAAATAAATGTCAGGCATTGAAATTTGTGCAAAGAACTCTTTCGATAAACAATATAACAATTTATCAAAGATGAATGAAAATATATGATTGAAAAATCTACTTTGGGTCAAAAGGATAAAAAATATTCAATGTTGAAAATGAAAAACATTTTTCCCATCGAAGTTACATGGCTGGGATTGAATTGTTAGAGAAGTAGTGACCCATGACAATTTAAACAATATGTTTAAAGTTTTTCTTTGTATTTTTTAAGCATATTCATAATGAAAAATACTTTACAATTCTCTTGTCATTTTTTAAAATTGAAAATGTGTTCTCTTCATGAAAACGTCAGGATAAACAAGTTTGCATTATAAATAGATATCACTTTAAAAGCCAAAAATAGTAACATATAATTTTGATGTTTATTACAAAATAATGTGTGCGTTTTTTTTCCCCTGCCAAATTTTAATATATTTTATAGTGCATTTTATTCACACTATTAAAAACTGTTTATTTTTAAAAATGAGATTATTTTTGCATGAAAAGAGGAAATCTCAATAACATCCGGTTTTAAATTTATAACATTTTTAGCTTATTTTTGTTTGCCTTATTTTAAATGATTAATACACATTTAATTTAATTTAAAATTAAAAAAAAAAAACAGTGTCATGATGTGATTATATGTCATTTTGCTTTGGTTTTTAAAGAATAATGTGTACGATTATATTGCTTGTCGAAATTTTCATCATTACTTTAATTTTAAAAAGAAAATCAATCAAATTAAATTAATTTAAGCAAAAAGTTAAAATTTTCAAGCAATATTATTTTAAAAAATGGAAACTACATCGTACAACATAAAGCATATGAACTTTTGAGAAATTTTAAGCAAGCAGGAGAATGAATGATTTACTTAAATCACCCGTGAACTAATCTACTAGTCACAAATGTAACACAAAATAAAAATTCCTAGTCAAATTAACGACAAAACAAACTTTTTTAGTGTATTTTTTCCTTATAAATGCAAAATACAATAGTTTTTAGAAATATTCATTAGTTGTAATTCTCATCAAGAATGCCACATACCACAGTTAATTGTATGTATTGAAGACATATTCGCAAAGCCCAACTGATATATCTCCAATAAAACTTTTCTTGAAATTTCCTACATATATTTGCATTTGTGTAACATTATTTAAAGTCTTGAGAATTACTTAAGCACACAATTATGCAATATGCAGAAATTGAAGTGCATAAATTAATATTTTTTATTAAGTCAATTATTTTTTTAAAGTAATTAATCGGCTAAGTTCGCAATTCTATTTTGTGCATAAATGTTATACTTATGCAAAAGGAAGAATGTGAGAGGACAAATCCATCTGAGACGAGGGCCGGGAACTTTACCTTACAGGCAAAGAGGTCCATGGAGCAAAGAAAAGGTAAGAATCTTTACTTAACATGAATATGTTTTTTAGAGTACTGTTCAATCCTAATGTGTAATGAAAAAATTGATAAGAGACAAATAAGTGCACAGATTCCAAATATTAAATTTAACAGTTGTGATACCGACCCCCTTTGGTCTTTGATTGTCGGCGTGAGCTAGAGGTGTAGGGGTTTGCAAAAGGAATAGACATTGTATTCTTAATATATCTTTATTAAGAATAGAACTTAAATGTCTAACAATTTAGATAAATTTAAATAAGCCAGAATCTATAATGAACAAACACACAAAGATAGTTAAACTGAATAGCGTAATTTAGACCACTTTCTCTAAGTTATAATTATTTTCCGCCTACTCTCACTTCTAATAACATTACGAGTCCTAATATCAAATAATCAGTCCTACCTTAATCCAAACTTAGATTCAATCTTTATGTGGAAACGTCTGGGCGCGCGTGCAATGGTATGCCCCTTGTATTAATGGCTTCCTTTCCAGGTAACTTCACGATTGGCTGTCAATTCCCTCTAGTCTCTTTCACACATAACACAATCCCCAAATTGCCATCCCACTTACTGAAACATCTGTTACTTTAAAAGCTATCTTATTTGGATTTCTTGTTCACATTTCGCTTCTTGGGTTTTGGTTGGAAAAGAGTTGCCATTAAACATGGCCACCAAAGAACCCAGAGGTTATGTTAAAGAAAAGACGCGTGAGCCCGTCACACAGTAATGATTTTGAAATTATAGAAATTTTCCTGTTTGGCTTTTGAAATGAAATCTTTCAACTTAGAATTTCTTTCAAATACTTAAGATGTTGCATAAAACATATGTAGAACGAACAGACAATTTTATCTAATTCATGTCGCAGAGAGGCTACACCTTATTAACCACCAGTTCAATCAAGAAGCTTCTAATTGACTCGTTAACACATCAGCGAAGGACAGTGAAACTGAAATGACATCTATAATCCTTGCAGCGAGACCTGTTAAAAGACACTTGAAAATAAAATTGAACCTTTAAAAATATCAGCATCTACATTGTAATATGTAATTTGTTCCGCTTCGTCACCTTGACAGAAGTAATTTTTTTAACTTCTCTCACAATGAGAGATGAAATGCGTAACATCTATCAACAAAGTATCGACCTTCACAATTTTCTTGAGAACTTTTTCTTCTTTTTTTTTTAATAGGGATTTTTTTAAGGGAAAAAAAGTCCCTGTGCATAATTTTTATCGGTTTTTAATTTAGCTAACTTTTTTTTCAGGCATTTTCACAATTAATTTTATTTAAGGTCAGAATAACAAAAGACTTAAATTAAATTTCTAATAGTAAATAATACTTGGGATAAATTAAAAGTAAACAGATGGTTCTTGTATTTTAAAATGGTAATATTTTTTTTCCTTTTAAAATTGCATTAAGTGCAGATATTCATTATTACTTTAATGCGATATTAAATATTAAGCACATTTTTTTTTTAAGTATGCATTTTATATCCTTCCACGCTTAAATAGAATTTTTAAAATTAAATGCATAATTTTAATGTTTTAAAAATAAATCTTTGAAATCTCAAGCTTTTTTTATTAACTTCAAGGTGCTTTAAGCCGCATAAAGAAATATAAAGGAATGGAGGGGGTGGGAAATCATTGAACTTTTACAAGCGTGTGAGTTGTTTAAGTTCATGCATGGAGGGGAAGAGGGAGAAAACCCACACTAATTAAATAGTTTATATTTCGAAATAATAGGCAAAAATGTTTTGAAATCATTTACTACTAACCAAGCTGGTTAAATTATTAAACCAAACTGGAATAAAAATTTACCATAAACAAAATTTTCTTAGCATTAGGAAGGGGGGGGGGGGGGATGTGTGCGGAGATTAATATCAAGATATACTTCAAACAGTTATTTCAACAGTTATTTAAAATAATTATGTGTATTTTATAATATTTTAAAATTCATTTTTATTCCAATACTATAACAAATTCAAAGTAAATTCATTAAGGAATGTGGTTCAAAAGTACATTTCTTAAGACTCTGGAAGTACTTGGCTTGATAACAAACATAATTAAAATATTATTAATACCATTTTAGTTTTTTCAAGCTATTTTAAACGATAGAATGCGGAAAAACACATGAGTTCCATTGCGTTTCTAAAATTGAAAATTTTCTCATTATGATGCAGTTGAATTTTGTCAATGAATAATTCTTCCAAATGAAATAATTTCCACAAAATTCATGATAAAAATACTTCATTTAGAGAAATTTAGAATATTTTAAAAACTAATTTTAAAATACAAAATTAATTAAATATCACGAGATCCAAATATCTTTTTCCTACACAGCATTTTTTTTTTTTAAATTTTATTTTTAAACCAAACATATATAGCGAAGGAAGAGACTTTAAAAGTAGAAAATTCGCTTTTGTACCGTGGTTTATATAATAATTTTTCTAAATAAATATAAGTAGTTCTAGAAAGAATAAAAGAGTTTTTTAAAAAAAATTAGTTACACTAAAAAAAAATCGTATGAGCTAGTTATACGATTTGAATGAATCGACAAATATGGTTTATATATTTAATTATATATTTTCTTAATGAAAATAAATTTATGGTAATACAGTAACTCATTTTTATTGAGATTAATGCGGTACCATTTTTAATGAAGAAAACTAGTTGGAAATTATACTGGATTCTAGCAATATGTTACATGCATCTGACATTTTAATCTTTTTTTATTTCATAAAACTAATAAGATGACAAATCCATTAATTAAAGATGCAGCTTTTATTAGATGATATCTAAATCCTAAAATTAATATTTCGCTATTGTATTAGATACTATAAAATAAATTTTAAATAATAAACCATAATAGAACACTTGAACATATTCCTCTGGAAACTTCAACACACTCGTTTAAAAGCACCATTAATCGTCGCATATCCTGAAGTGAATCTCAATTTTAAATTCAACAAAAGACAAGCAGGTCACTTTTTTTTATATTATTATTAAGCTAGCAGTATTCACGAACAATGTACAAAAGGACGGATTTTAAATGGGTGGATGCACATTTAGCAACCATTTTACTATTGTATAATCTCTCGGAAGTTCACAGCTTTGTAATCTTTACAGAATTATACAGCAATCGCTAATAAATCATCACAAAAAATAAAAAGAGTAAGAATTAATATATTTTTTTAAAACTTATTCGTGAATGCAAATTACACGCTTAGTTGAAAATTCAGAATGATACTTTTACAATCATAGGCGTGAAGTTTTTGAATACGTAGAAATAAGGTGAAACATTGTCTGTTTTATAATTGAATTAGGCTTTTTTAATGATAATATTTTGTTTTTATATGTTAGTCACATATAAAGCATGTTATACGATATATGCATAGGACAGTTCAATTAACTACAGAAGAGATATGAAAAATTCGGAGCAATGATATTAAATTCATATAGACGATTCGGATTGCTTTTTAGTGTTAAAGATATACATGAATTATTTGATTGATTGGAACACCTTAAAGTGTAACGAAGTCGTGTAAAAACAATTCAATGATGCAACATTCGCAGCAATTTATACTCTTCATGTTTTTAAAAATATCCTCCTAAAGTTTCAGCAGATTTTCTTAAAAATTCTTTTGTTTTAATTAAAATTAGAACGGACAACAATTAAAAAAGAATGATATTGTGCTGATTGAAATTTATTTTACATGATTGAGAATAAAACAACGAAGTAATTACATTTTTGGGATAAATTTAATGCAGAAAAAAGTTAATCGTGCATAACTATACACTCTAAATAACATACACGATTCGGATTATATGAGGGTGTGACAAAAGATAAATCTAAAATATTGAATAGTTTAAATAAAACTAAATTTTAATAAATGAAATTGCAAATCTACAGGTTAAAATTTAAGAAGTATTAACTAATTCTAACTGCTAAAAAAGTAAAATGAGAACATTATCTTAATCTCAGAAGGAAGGCATAAAAAGATGTCTCCTCAAAGGTAAGAGCCACGAATCGCTGCATATCAAATTACGCAAGTTTTAAAAAAATTATTTTTACTACTAATAAAGATTTACGTTAAATGAAGCGAAAACAATAATCTTCATAATATTATTAGATTGCCATTATGTCTGATTAAAATTCAATGATTTTCCTGTTTGATGCACAGCCAAGCATATCGTACAGAATAATAAAATTCATAAATCACTGGAAACATCTAACGCTAAACTAAGCTATAATAATAATCTTAAATGATAACAGAAATTGCAGCTAGAAAATATTAAAAGAAATTCTCTGAAATTTAGAACCTCTATTTAATGTTGTATTCACTGAAAACGACACAGTAATCAGTAAGAATTTCTCGAAAGAAAACTATGTTATGATTTTAAAATGTAAATGAAAATGTAGAAATTTCTGATAAAAAGATATTTCGATGTCTTCTTTCCAAAAATTAAACATTCGCCTTATAATTCAAATTTTTTCATCATACAACATTAAATATATGTTACTCAAAGGAGAGAAAGTTTTCAGTCTACAAAACGTTATACATGAAATTTCAACGTTATTGTGTTAATAGATAAGCGAGAAAAAAAGGTTAAGATCATCTGCACATTAGGTAATTTCTTTATTACTGTGTGCGGCAGTGTGTGGGGGGGGGGGGGAAGAAATTATGCTTTAAACTGTTTTTAAAAAATCTAGTTTCAACATTTACTAGTCCAAGTGTCGAAATTAGTTTAAATACTAAGAATTGTATACTTTTCTTCAAGACAAGTCTTAATCCTCATACACCATAAATGAGAGCTAACTTCAGATAAAAATATTTAAAATGATAAAAATGGACACTGCACAATAATTTTAAAAAAACAGCTTAATTTAACTAACGGTAATTTTTTTTATTCCTATTTAAATACCAATTACTTTCAATCCACAAGTTATACAAAAATTTATTTTTATATAAACTTTCATTTGCATTAATTTTGAGTATTATTTTACCGAGTTGGACCCACAAAAATAAATCAAATGTGAATACATATATGAATAACAACTGTAAGAAAACGCAATTTAAACAAATCTAAATCATTTACCTTACAGGAAATGAAATTTTTTTTATAAAGAATTTGTTATTACACCTTTCTATAGTTTCTGAGGGACATTTACATAATTTATTTTTAAGGGGGTCCGGCACATGAATTTTCAAAAAATTATCGATTTTCACTTTTTTGTATTTTTTAAAAGTTCAAACATTTCTGTTTAAAATAATATATGATTTGAGGAAATAGGATAATTAGAAGTATTTTTAAAAAATTTTTTAAACGAAGCTGCGGTTTGCCGCGCATCAAATGAGCTCTGCTAAGAACACCTGTGCTTCCCCTTGTATAAGTTTCTGATGGGCGTGAATATATAGCACTATTTGTACTCTTTGCTCATACAAGACTCTTCTAATTTTCCTTTTCTTTTTCATTATTTTTAACAATTTTGCCTGTTTGGGGGATCTCGAAATGCTTTCGTTGGGCTACACGAATCCTACGTGTATCTAGTTTTTTGAAGCATGATACACAGTTATAACTTAGTTCAATATCGCTGTCTTAAGATCATTAATTTTACTACACGACTCATACTGAACTGTGCAATAGCCAAACTGTCAAATAGGCGTTTGCAATAATACAGTGTACATCGCATTTTCAAATTTTTAATTTGAAAAGCATTTTAAAAAACAACATATAATATTTTATCATTTTTCTCAACTTCTTGTTTTATGGAGATTTGGCAATTGAAGCATCCATAGGATGTTCAAGTGGAAAAAAGAGTGTATTGGGCTTATCCAAAAGTGTATGAGTACGCGCATCTTTCGGATCTTAAAAGCAAAACAAAGAAATAAAAGTTAAGTGATAGAAAAAGCCTAAATGGTCGTAACTGACTCACCAACATTTTAATACAAAAAAATTCAAAGATATCACAGTGTGGCTATTAGAAATAATACGAATGATCTACACAGCTTGAAAACTGCTGTTTGGGCTGTTTATTTTCATCTTCTGTCTTCAAACGAGAGCCCTCAAGATGGACTGTGTACTGAGGATATAAATACCTGGTTTCAAAAGACAGAAGCTGAATATAACGAAAGGCACTATGATCCTAAACACATACCATAATGAATTAAATGAAGCTAATTTTTAGACATCTAGGTGATCCTTTGTTATTAAGAAAATTTTTACATGTAAAGACTCAGAACCCAAATGAGTCAGTTAATAAAACCATATGGTCAATTGATTCCAAGATCTACATTTGCGGAAATAAAAATTAAAATTCGGGGTAAATATGGCTATTGCACAGTTCAGTATGAGTCATGTAGTAAAATTAATGATCTTAAGACATAGTGATATTGAACTAAGTTATAACTGTGTATCATGCTTCAAAAAACTAGATACACGTAGAATTCGTGTAGCACAACGAAAGCATCTTGAGATCCCCAAAAAGGCAAAATTGTTCAAAATAATAATAAAAAAAAAGAAAATTAGAAGAGTCTTGTATGAGCAGAGAGTAAAAATAGTGCTGCATATGCTTCTAGGAAACACTAAAAAAAGTAAATGCTCAAAAAATTACAAATTTTTACTTTAAAGCCTGTTTTCTCAAAATGTAATATTTTTCACTTTATGTACCTTTTTCTCAAAAACTACTTATTATATAATCCTTAAATTTTTAGTCAGAAGACTTTTAACATGTTTACACATTTTAATGGAGGGAATTAGATATATCTAGCACACTGTTTTAGATATGAATTTTTAAACTAAATTTTAAGGAAAAAATTCATAGTTCATTTAATTTTTAACAAAAAGATAAAACCCTCCGTTAATGTGTTTTTGATAGTACACATAACTAATTGTAAAAATTTTATCCAAGAGAAGTAAGTAGCTTCTGAGAAAAAGGTACATAAATTTAAGCATTGATTGACTGTATTGTTAATGGCGCACAAGAGCCAATTCTGGCTATACTGCGCCAAACATTTGTTAAAAATAAAAAAAAACAAAACATTAAAAGATCTTAAAATATTGATAAAACACAGTAAGATACGGTAAAATATATAAAATGCAAGAATCAAATTCTTGAAATAAAACATTTCAATTTTGGTGGGTGATACCCCACCAATCTCCATAATCTAATATTAGATAAAATTACTTATTATTATTTTATTCATATTTACTCTAGTGTTATTAAAGTTATGCTATAATTTGCAACTCTTATTAATTTTTATTTCCATTCTTTTTATACTTTTGTTAAGTGCTACATTTCAATCCTTCACATGATTTAAATCTGCATTAGGGTCCAAAATCTGGCAATAACTTATTTATTGCACTCAGATTTAGCACGGGCTTTGCATTTGTAGGTGCAATTTTTAGGTAAGTTACCTCTATCTTGTAATAGATTTAGATATTCCTATCCATTATTTTCTATTGGTTTTTGCTCAGTGTTATTTACATAAAGGGGGAAGGTTGGCTGGCCAAAAAACATGTCCAACCCCACTTTTATATAAATTATTTTATATATTAGCTGTTTAGTCAGCAATGTTTATAACACTGCAGCATCCATTTTATAATTTTTAATCTCGGTTAGTCATATGTCCTTCATTGTATGATTTTCCTGTATATGAGTTTTTCGAATGTGATTGTTGGATGTTATCTCTTGTTTGTAGAGAATAAGCCTATATATATATATATATATATATATATATATATATAGTTTACTCTTTGCGGTTTCTAACACGAGTGGGTGTTAGAAGTAATGACCCTTTATAATAAGTCTTTCCATCTTTTTTAACATAGTCAGGATTGGATTCAAGTTCATCTTCCACATCGTATACAATCAGAAATAGTTGGAGTCCACATCGTATACAATCAGAAATAGTTGGAGAAAGTAAGGCGAGCGAACCGAAACATGAGCTGCGCATCCTGTATGCAAATACTTAGTTTAATCTTTACATATTAAATATATTTTTATTTATTCATATGAATATAATAAGAAGTTAATGAGTTGAATTAAGAAAGTTAGCGATTTTTTACTTCTTTTGTTTTTAGAGTTTACTTTTCAATACATAAAGCTTTGTTGATAATAAAGTTTCTTAACATTATCTCAAAGTTCCTATCCTGAAATAAAACATGATTAAAAAACCTAAGGGAAAAATTGAACAATATTAAGCGTACAGATATTAAAGAACAAAAATAGGGGTATTTATTCACAAGGCGAATATCAAATGGATTTGATAATAGTGGAGTTTAATAGGAAGTTTATTAAACAATAGACTTATTATTTAATAAAATCGACTATTTGGCTGTTTAAAATATTAGGTATTTATTTACTAGAAATAACATAATATAAACATAAAAAAACAACAACCCAAATTTATTTATTTTTCCGACGGAGAATGACAATCTCGATCAAAATGCATTTCTACAAATATAAGCGATTTAAGCATTTTAAAATGATACAATTAATGAAATTAGATAATAAATACGATTGATTCGAAATAGCAAAATTCAATTCCGAATACTGATATAAAATTTCATTATTTTGGTGATTAAAACACATTAATAGATAAATTGCATTAAAAAAGATCAGGAAAAGAAATATAATGACCCAGAGAAATTAACATTATTAATTACGATTCGTTGGTTGTTCTTCAACTGATTGTTCTGAAAGAAATGATACAATAAATCGATTCAAAAATATTAAGTTCTATTTATAGAAACAGAGTAAGAAGTGCAACGAAGTAGTAGCAAGCGTCAAATAAGGATGACAATTCACAAAAATTATGGGAAAAAATGAAAGTAACAAATAAAAACAATTTTATTTGCTGGTCAATCAAAATATTCAGATGTTTACCTTCGACTTTCCATAACAGTAGAATCGACTATGTTTGCCATTCAAGTATTTAGATCGGAAACAAGATGCCATGACAGTAATGCCATACAAGTATTCAGCGTTACTGTCACCAAAATCTTTACATCGAAATGAGTTTAAACAATGACAAATTCATCGTGAGAAATAAGTGAATTTCTTAATATTAATTTTTTTCACTTAACATTATATTTTTTACAGAAAATAAATAGAATGATACGTTTTTGATACATTCAGATATAATTATCTAAAATACATGTTACGCAATTTTACAGAGAAATCTCTTCTTACAGAAAGTAATAAAAAAATGCAAGAATAATATTTAACAAAATTCTAATTTTATTTTATATATAAAAGTAGTTTAACTGAGTCAAAATGACTTAGATCAATTAAATAAGAGAATAATATCTAGGACAAATAGAATGGGAACACAAAACAATAAGTTAGAATAAAACTTGCTAAAAAGTACGTCTCATTTTTGTGTTTAAGTAATAAACAGGATTCTAATTACTTTTTTACAAACTAAAAAAAACAATTAAATTAAATATTTTGGAAGAAATGAATTTCCACCCCATAAATTGTTATAAACTATCCACAATACTTAAAAATGAGATGGGGGGAGGGGGAGGGGTGTTAAGAATTTAGAATTACTAATTTGTATATTCAGCTATTTTCTTTCCCTGAAATAAAACAATGTTTCATTTCGACTTTTAGTTATTCCATATTATTTGGGAAGAATATATTTTTCAATTTTTTTCTCCTTCTATAGCAGTCAGAATAGTTATCTAAATTCAGAAGGTAGATTTTACGAATATCTTAAAGAGGAATTAGCTACAGTTTAGGTGATATATAATTCTAGATGTAAATTCCTACACCATGTATAAGCTACAACTGTTATATTACTTTCAATAACAAACGATTCCATTTATAACCTGGGTATATAGAAATAGCCTATCTTAACGTAATTTTGCATGTGAACTTTCGGAACGATGGTAAGCTTACACGAAACATCATTCAAAAATTTTTAAATAGTTTTTCAAAAAAATCAGATATATTACTTTTTATTTTTATATTAAATAATTTTTTTTAAAAAAAAACTATAAGCATATGGAAAATTAAAAAAAAAAAAATTATGGCATATAACAGGAATGAATATATATAAAAATATTGTAAAATATTATAATTTAATAAATTACAGTTTAAAAAAACTAAAAAACACCTATAGTTAATCGAACTAAGTTGTAACTAAATCTTTTAGTCGTCAAATCTGGAATTAGGCGCCAGATGCGCCAGATCAAATCGTTAGTCCTGATGATCCTGCTCAGGACAATAGATTATTAAATTATTCTATTGTCATCACGGTCCTGGACATACAGAGAAGCTTATAAAAGAGTGTTAAAAACAGTCAATTTCTAAAACAAATTATATTTATAAATATTTGTTATGACAGCAATAATTTATTCAAAAACTATTCAGTAATTGTTAATAAAAGAATCGATAATCAGATCTAAAAATCTAATAAATATAAAAAGTAAATAATACACTATAAACAAGCAATACTAAATATGTATTTAATAATAATACTAAATATGTAATACAATACTAAATGCAATAATAAATACAATACTAATATGTACAATACTAAATATGTATTAAATTCCACAAAATATTGTTAAATACAAAAGAATATAACATTAATTTTATATATGTCATCAATAGTTTTTGTATTTATGCGAAGTTGATTTTTTATGTTAGTTTAATATACGTATATTAATTTGGAATTGCTCCATTAATTCGAAACGATTATATTTCGATATATACGTATAAATAATGGTTACAATTATTAGTTATTTAGACAGTAATTTTTATCTTCATTTTTGTACATCAAATTTTCAATAAGTTCTGCATATCTGAATTTACAACCGATTATAAATTTACCTCTAATAGAGAATGAAGTAATATTATTTGAGCGAAGCTAATAGATACTTTTGAAAATTGGTAAATATATATTTCTAAGATTCACAGTTCTTCAAAAAAATATTTCGTAATGAAATAATATAACATACCATTGGACTATTTCCACGACATATTACAAGGATAAATTCCTTTTTTTTTTAAGAATTCCTATGCTCATTTATAATCTTCGATTTTTCTTTAAAATGTATTGCAAAATATTTTTTTTATCGTACCGTAACAAAACATTTACAAGACCAAAACTAGAATAATAAATTTCCTTTAAATGCTTATACTAGGGAAAAAGTCGTTTGCAACAAAAGAATAAAAAATTTAAATACGAATATTGTCATTTCCCAAATGAGAGTAAATGGAATAAAAAACTGTTCATAGTTATTTTTTAAAATAGTTTAAATAAAATCTGGACCATTTTTTTACCATCGGGATATAGTAAACAACTTTAATTATTTTCCGTCCGAAAAACAATATATTTATTTAAAAAGATCTTAATACACAGGGAGTATTTTAAAGTGAAATAAATCGAAGAAAAGAACTAAAAAGGGAACAAAGCAAGTTACTACTTGGAAAAAAAAAGAGGGAGACAAAAGAAAAATAATTTTCAAGCAATTTATTCTCAAAAACCAATACTAATGTGTAGATACTAAAATGATTCAGTGTCAAATATTGCTGGAGTAAAGAATGGAAACCATAACAAAAGAACTGAGTTTAGTTGTGGATCAATGATAATTCTTTCAAGTTCAACCATAGGTCAACAGACAAATAGTAACAAAGTCAAAATCTTATGACCTGTCTGAATCGTAGAACAATGCGAATCCTAAATGCTGGTACAGAAGAAGCATTTACGGAATTACTGGATGGGAAATCTTGCTCAATAATGGACTATAGACTTCGCTTACGATGGTCAATATGATAAAAGAAATATCGACAGGATATTTAACTAGGATGAATACTTCCACAACTAAAATGTTCTTTAATAACAGTATATAAATTGAATAACAATTAAAAAAATATGCAGTTGGAACAAAACAAATTTCAAAATTAATTATGATTATTAGTTAGTTATTTACTGAATTCACGTTTCATTTATACATTTAGTTCAGAAATTTCCCTAAAAAAATTTTAAAAAAAAAAACGTTATTATTAAAAATAATAATTTCACTCGTAATGTTAGCAAAATGAAAGATCAAAGAAAGGCAAATGAAATCGAAAATTTTAAATTCGCATAGTTACATGAAAATATATTGAATAATATTAAAATAGAATCAGGTATAATTTTAAAACTTTCAAAAAATAAAATTCTGTGTTTTTTAAAAAAATTAAAATTTGGATAACTGTTTGTTGGATTTTCAATAGAAAAGTACTTAAATCTTTATTAAAAGATAATAGTAACAATAAAGAACTTTTACTGATAGCTGATGAACAACTTTTTATTAATTCAGTGTAATCTAAAATTATGATACTGGGGGAAAATCTACCTCTTTCCCTAAATATTTCTTCGGCACGTATTCTCAAAAACTTTATATGATTTGGTTATAGTAGAAACTTTTCACAAAGTATCCTTAAGGTAGGATAAACAACACCCCTTACTGCGTAAAGGAAAAATAAATCAAGATTTCACTTTAGTAAGCATTTATCTTTAATATTAAAAATAATTTCAGTTTTGATGGTCAAATAATCCCGGTTTGGAGGTTGGCAATGTTCAAATACATGTTCGAGTACTGTTTTACTTAAATATATGTTGCATGGAATAATATGAACTACTTAAAACTAATATTATTATACGTTATGATTTAGAAGTTGAGAGTTATGTACCTCAGGTGTTGACTTGTTCCATGACTATTCCGAGTAACGAGATTTATCACTCAAAGTAAGTAGTGCAAAATAATTTTAAATTTTCATTTTGGTGCAATAAATATTGGACACAGGTAACTAAATTTTTGTATAATCTATCAATATAAATATTCTGTCAAGCAGTCAGTGCAATTACATGGATCATACTATCTACATTTTCCCTTATTAATGCTTTAATAAAAAATAAATAAAAGAGCAGCGAATAATATAACATCCTATCTGATAATTAATAAATAAAAGAGCAGCTAATACATTAACAGATAATTACTTATAATAAGTCGAATATAATCAGATAAATTTGGTATGGCATTAAAGGAGATTCAAAATTAGTTCTCTTTCTCATCAAGGAAATGTCATTAAGAATGTCCTTTGTAGCAGATTCGAATGAAGAAGAAAAAGACCCAATGGATGATTTTGAAACTTTTTAATTCGTGTGTCAATTCAACGCCAAGAATCACCGATCCATTTAAAAACAAATTAGAATTTCCTCCGAGGTTAAAGCTTTTTTCTTCCTGCGCGGCACACGAGAGAAATAAGAATTTGTTGAGAAAACAGCTTGTGCCCTCTTCTTTTATCCGAGCCTTATCTTTTACTTGATGTTTTGAAAAAAATAAAAAGGTTTAAGGCGCTATAAATCAAAGAATTTGAAAGAAAAAAAAATGTTTATAAATGTTATGGTGCAAATATTCTTATCCAGACTTCATTTCACTTCACACACGAGACGTGTTCGTAAGTACCACTTTACATATGAGAATAGTTTTTTTCCCCCACGATTTCATTTTTACTTCAAAGTTTGACCCTTATTTTAATTTTCATAATTTTCACTACTGTTACGGCACTTATCGTATATCCTATGTACAACAAGCTTCAGCATCTCTCCTAATGGAAGTTTAGCACCTGACCTGCTAATCACTTCAAGCACATCATCGTAATACTAAGCACCAAGATGCTTCTGTAAATTGCCAGAACAAATGCTTATCTGTGCCCCGTTTCAGCATTTGCTATGTCACCCCAAAACAAAAAACTTTGGCACAAAAAATTGTCACCCAAACTAAAATTTGGTTTATATGCTTACCTTCTTCGATGAAGAAAGTTAAAGCGATATGATTTTATACAACCTAGCCACTATTTTTGAAGCCTAACTTGAGCACAATTCAATTCCCGATAATGTAAGCGTCGGTCACAACTCCACAAACAATACTTTTTGAAACTAAAGGAAACTCAGCAGATAAGGGTCTGTTTTCTGGATCTTTAACCTTAATTTTTTGCGCTATGGTCTGTTGCTCATTTCGTTGTTCATCGTGTATGTTTATGTAGTCATCTTTTAAGTGCTTCAACCTCTTTCCTTACTATTCCATTGCTCGTAACTTTTAATAAATTAATTGCCTATGAATTTCGTACGTTTTCACAACTAGAAAGAAATAGTTAATAGCGTTTATCTCACAATCGGTGGGATTTTAAATTCACAAAATCCTTTTAAAGAATTATGTAAAGGTATTTTGAGGATAGCATAATCCTTTCGAGTTGTCATCTCCTGTCAGGATAGTAGTGAGGATGACTTGAACTTTTACTCTTGCCCAGACAATGGTGTACACCAGTGATTCCCAAAGTGGTCTATAGACTCCCAGGGGTCTATCACGACTCATTGCAAGTGGTCCATGTTAGTGAAAAAATAATTTAGGGGTCCATGAGGTGTATATGAGGGTCTGTACAATAATGGCTTCCATTAAACCAGATCATGTCTTTAATTTTAAAAGAAAATGTAATAAAGGGGAAATCAGAGATTTTACCTTACAGATTTATTTACTAAACTCAATGAGGTTAATTTGCACAGTTACAAGGTTGACAGCATGTATTTTATTAAAACAAGGACCATCATTTCAACTTTTCTTCCCAGAATTTAACTAAAGCAGTATAATATTGGACATCGTGAATTTTCCCAGTGTTTCATTTTGTCACAGACAATCTGCCATATGTTTTAACCTACTTTCAATGTTTAAATGCCCTCCATTCAGATTTTGAAACTAGGTTTGAGAATTATTGGACTATGGTAATACCACAGTAGACTAAGAAATTATATGGTCACATTGAAGAAAATAAATGTCATATTACAAGAGGAACTGATCGGAATAAGCACTAACGAAGATCTTAAAGTAAAATTTAGAAACGGATGTCAGCAATTTAATCTATAAAAAAA